>JAZKJV010008861.1:0-518089 GCA_037367405.1 Ottelia alismoides | reverse complement strand
TCCTCACTCTAGGGATGTATTATTTATGTAGTTGTGGCCAACAGGAAAAACCTTATGTGTTGGGTTCCCTCCTCCGGCTCTCAATGTGGCAATCCCAGCTCTCAACTCTTCTTGGACTCTAAACTGTTGCTGAAGCTATACACTCATCTGCTGAAGCATGTTCAAGATCCTACAGTCATATCTCATATAGTATCATGTATGTCATAAGTCGGTATCTCATCAGTCTGTCTCTCCTCAACCGGTGCCTTTTCTCCCACCATGGTATCATTTAACTGCTTTGGAAAGGAAAAAGCCTCATAAGAACTAAGTGAAAAATGTGTAGGACAAAAGGAAATGTCATGGGGAGTATCATCCTCGACTAAACAGCTAGGATGCGAGGGAGTCTGCGTTTAACTCACCTTGTGATTGGGTAAAACTGACTTGGGAAGAGGGTCATCTCGAGCCTGTAAAGACATATGCATTCACGGTGGAAAATCAGTGGCTTGCGAAGTCCAAGTGTAGACCATCGATACGTCATCCTCGATGCCAAAAGAATACAAGATAGAGCACTATGTCAAAACAAGATATAGAAGGAAGGCATGTAAGATGAAGAAGCACACATACACCACAAAAAACACAATAGCAAGCCCAAATTCGCCAACTTCTCTTAAAGATGATTGTAAGAGTTCGGTCATTTATATTTTCAATTTTAAAGTTAGGCTATTCAAACAATGAAATTAAGTATACTCACTAGTGGTGTCACCCTGTCCCTTAGTGTACAACTTTACACTCCTCTAAAAAGTGGAACCATCTACTCGTGCTACTGGGTTATATCTGGCCCAAAGTGAAATGTGAAGCAGAGTACACCAACATGACTTTCTATGGTCGAAGGCAAGTGCTTGTAGTGTTTGACCATATATCAAAAGGAGATACAAGGGTAATTAGGGCACAAGTTTAGGGATTTTTGGCTCTAATCCTTAAGGGATATGTCCTCACCTGCTCTATCTAGAGGTAAGAACCTGCAACAATGAGATGATTGCTCTCCCAAAGCAATTAATTCTGATTTTTTATTTTTAGTTCACGGTTTTAAAAGAAAAAAATATTTTAGGTTTTCCACTTTTTTGGTACTTTTAACAAGTCTATCAATAGTTTGTTTTCCTTTATCTGTGAAAATTTTGTGGCACAGCGAAGAATCACATTATACGGTGATAAAACATGATGCATGTGGATATATAAATTATACCTACTTCCAGTACTCAACATGCAGTGATCCACGTAGAAATTAAAACCTAATTCTAATGCATGCAGAAAGTAAAAAACTGTAACTATAGATAGATAGATCCAGTGTAAGAATGAAATGATTTTCAAAATAATCTAATTTTTTGCCTAAGTGTGGACTAGGGTAGTAGGTTCTATTTTTGTCATCTAATCAGTTAAACAAGCACCCCTAGTCTCCATGAAATCACAGAAACAAAGAAAAATCTGAAAACTGAAAATCGCGGTAAGGTCCCCCAAGTGCATCGACACTTGGCTAAATTATCCTCGAGAAGAAGTGTCAAAAGTCCATGTACAAGTTGGGATATCCTTAGTGGAATCGTCTACAAAATGAAAAATAGGCAAGTGCGACTTCCTCTCTCACCAAAACAAAAAAATGGCCAAGTGCCCACTTGCTCAAAGAGAAATAGAAATTGCATCTCAAATAAAACAAAAAAATATAAGACTGACTTGCGTTGCTCCTCTATGACCAGCTCAGAGAGAAGGACTCAATCTCTGCCCTCTTAACTGATTTGATTTCCGAAAAAGTCGGTTGATTCTGTTGGTCCTACAACACAACCAGCTCAGAGAGAAGAAGTCAATCTCTGCCCTCCCAACTGATTTGATTTCCGAAAAGTCGGATGATTCTGTAGGCCCTACACCACTCGCAAACACAAAAGAAATAGTAAAGAAAACAAAAAAATGAAAAATTGAGATAAATTAAAACTCAAAAAGAAAATCGAGACAAACAAAAAATGATAAAATCGAGAAGTAAAAAAATTGTTCAACTAAGATAACTGGTAAATCATAAAACGAATATAAAGTAAATTGATCAAAATAGATCAAAACAATAAGAAAGAAAAATAAAAAAATTTCCAAAACTTATTATAACTAAAACCTCCCCGGCAACGTCGCCATTTTGATGAGTCTGCTCCCCTTTAAAGTTATTTATTTTTTAAAGAGAAGGATTATTATATTTGAGTAATCCACGAAGAGAAGAGCAACTCGATCGAACAAAAGATAACAAGAGAGAGAGAGAGAAGGAAAAATAGATGAATAAATGATATTTTCTCTCTCCTCTTTTTTTCACTTGATATTTACCAGGTACGTGTCCCTAGGTCGAACACAAGGAGGTAGAGAGTATACTCATATTTCAAGATAGGATTTTGTGATGAATTTCTTTCTTTCTCAAGAAGTTGTTTGTGTCTTTTTTTTGTTTCTATGGTTATTTTTAGTTTTTATTTTTACATTTTTTATTTTTACTTTATGATTTTTATTTGAGATTCAATATTGATTAATTAGTAAAAATGTGAGACTATATAGTCTATGGCATATATGGTAATGTACTATTCTAATATAGTGTTGAACAATGTTAGAATGAATGAGATTTTTTTAGTTTTCAAAAGAGGACAATATATTATTCAAAATAATGTATTATAGGTGAGATATAGTAGAGGTAATACTATATAGTAGAAACAAAGCAAGAAAAATCGAGCAACGAGTTTATGAAAACATACAAAAAGAAATCAAAACATGATGATGTTGGAAATTTAAAACAAAATAATGATGCGATCGCAAACCTCTAAAAGGTATCAAAACCAAGCAAGGGTCATTGAATAACTACCCTAGAAAATCAACAAAAAAATTATCTCTCTGCAACCTAAAAGGGTTCCACAGTTCAGGGGCAGAAATGAAAATAAATGAGTGAAAAGTCACTGCAATTTAGTCCTAAGTCAGGGACTGAAATGTAAGGAAAAGTAAGGTTTCTTTGCAATAAGCTTCTCGCATAGGGACCTATTTGCAAACACTAAATACTTTGGGGCGTAGTGGAATACTGGAATTTAGGTAAGCTTATGATGCAATTTGGCCATAGTTTGAGATAGCACAGACGAGGGATACCAGCAATCTGATGTTTCCATGCATTAGCACCTATACTACCGGGCAGGAAAAATGTTCTTTCCCAAATGAATAATGACGATGGTGACTAATCAACTCCAACCTCGGTTGCGATGGTTGAACACGACTGAAGTGGACTCCGATGGGGTTCGATGGGGGCACCTCCCAGATCGAGCTCACTTGCAGTGAGATTTGGTCAAAGAAAAATTTATACTTGGGGCCAGGGCTCCAGGTCTGATGATGTGTTTTTTTTCTATTTGTTCTTAGCTCAGGGCAAGATCTTCCTTGAATTACGTAAGAAGCAACAACTCTAGACTTCCAAATGCTCTTGGATAATGTGCCAGCTGATTAACAACCTACAAGATAATGTATATAGCTTGATTTTAATGGAATCAGCAAGAAGAAATGGTGTCCTTGCACAACAATAATATGGCTCAGAACATGTGATTTCAACTCAAAATTTAACGTAAAATGGAATCAAAATGGTAGTGGGGTTTGATTGCTAAACTAAAGATGGTGAATAATCTACCTAATATTGTGATTAATTGCTCTAATACATTATTAAAATTAAGAAACAAATGGACATATGCAGTCACATGGGAATGTGGAGTTGTATGATATCCATTCCTCTCTCGACAGGAGGGGACTCTCAGAGCTCGACACGACGAGGCCTATCGTGATGCAAGGCCAAAAAGACATGGAATGCCTCACTGTTTATCCCTCTTCCACGTGGATGACTGACCAACGTCGTCTGTCACACGAGGTTGTCGATGCAAGGCAGAGAAGGTGGTCTCTCAGTTAGATTTTTCTGAAGCTAGAGGAAGCTAGTTTTTTTTGCCAACTTGATGTTCTTAAATTGAGATGAAAGGTAAGATTTAGGATAGATCTAATGGTTGAAGATGAAGAAGGTCTTTAGGACTAGAAGATGGTCGGTATAGATTGCATTTTGGTGAAGAGATGAAGATGGAATAATTGGTCGAAGTTGGAGGTGTTTAAAAAGAATGAGTGGCCTACTTCTGGGGAAGAATAAGGTCGTGATGCTGACATATGTTATAACCACAAAAATCCCAGACCAAGATCCTTTGTAAAATAAAAAATAAATAATAAATAGTATTACATTGAAAGGTTAAAAAAGAAAATAGTATATAATTAAATTATCTAATTTATTAAATACTTTAAATAATATATATTTTAAGATATATTAAAAAGATATTAATAAACATATATGCAATACACTTGATAAATAACATATACATTTTTAATTCAATATTTTAATAAATAAGATATCGGTTTTTTTATTTTATTAATTTATATAGTAATAAATAGAGTTCATGAGAACTTTATAGGTTTTATTAATTTTATTTACATATATTAATAAATATATGCATATACATTGTAGTTTAAATTTGTATATTTTTAGGGTTTTTATTTATTTAAAATAACAAAAAGGATTTTAATTTTGGACTTTATTACCAATCTATAAGAACAAGAAAGTAATAAAAAAATATTAAATCAATTATACTGTAAATAGTATGTTCAAAATAAATTATACAATCCAAAAACACATTTGTCATTAGGTCCAAAAACCCCTTTGTAAACATGCTCCTTTTTCAGTGCTCATTAATTAGAGCATGTTATTTCATGAACTTTCAAGGTGAGTAGAGTGTAATTGGAGTTCGTATGGAAAATTTATGAGGTTAGGAAGTTGGGAAATTGATAAATTTGAAGTTTGTTCACATGGCATATTTAAAGGTTGGATTTTATTAATTTCTATAATTTTTATATATTTTTATAAACACATTTGAGAAAAAATTAGTGAAAATTTGTACATGTGAATTAAGTTAAATTAGGTTAACATTGTATAAATATCACAAATAAAATGAATTAATGTGTTATGTACACGATTAGTTATTTTTATGTTTTCTTCTTTATCTTCCCCTACTTTATTGTTTGTCGACCAAGTTATACTGACTTGGTCTAGGGGGTAGGTTATATAAATATATCT
Source organism: Ottelia alismoides (assembly GCA_037367405.1). Lineage (NCBI taxonomy): Eukaryota > Viridiplantae > Streptophyta > Magnoliopsida > Alismatales > Hydrocharitaceae > Ottelia > Ottelia alismoides. The sequence continues at coordinate 512,955 of JAZKJV010008861.1, read as the reverse complement.
TACAACTATGTTTATATATTCTCAGTCATCCTGTATAATATATACATATTTATAGCTTGCCTTGTGTTTCTTTTCTTGAATTTTATTTTACTTATTTTTTTGTCGTTTCAATGCATAAAAATTCATTTTTGTTTATGAATGTGATTTTGATCAATAAATGATTATTAATGCATATTTACATGTATTTGTTAATGGTTTTAAGATAAAATGCGAATGAGATGTTAATGAATCATGGATTCATCATAGTAGCTAGAGTCTAAAGGATCTTCATATGGTAGGAGTAATCTGCATCATTAAGATGAATAGTCTTACCACTGGAGGGTGATGCAGGTGACACCTCTTTTAAATACTTGGCATCCTCATATGCAATATTAACATGATAAGACAATATGCTTCTGCCAGAATAGTTGATAACAAGCGTTTGACTTGCGATTATTTTTTGTCGATTGTAGAGACCGCAGAGGGAAATGTTTGTAAATCAAATAAAAGACATCAAATAAGAAATAGAAAAAGAGATAATGAATAAGCGACTCTTCTCCTATTTTATTGTTCACTCTTTATTTTACCAAGCAAGTGTTTCCGGGTCGAACACAATGAGGCAGAAAATCATGCTTCGATTTCCAAGTGAGAAAATATTTTTGTGATTTTTATTTCTTCTTTGAGAATTTTTTTCAGCAATAATTCTTAAATTTTTACTTAATTTTTAAATTAATATTTTTAAAAGTCACAATTTTAAAATCATTTAATCTATAATAAAGTAATATATGATAGGAAATTATTACATTATACTATATAATCAACGGCACAAGAAAGACTCGAGTTACGAGCTTGGAAATAATACTCCAAATAAAGCCAAGATGAAGTTGAAAGTTCAAGATTAAAATCTCGATAAAATCATCATAAAAATCTTCGAAATTCAACTCAAAACAAAACTACGATATATTGATAACTAGCCTAAAAAAATAACCAATAATGATGTCCAAAAGTGTCCCACAATTGCTCTCTAGTCCAGGGATACAAATGTAAAGAAGAATATAAAAAGAAATGAAACTCATTTCAAATAGCTTCTTAGTCAAGGTCCTATTTATAAGAAAACAATCTAGATATTACAAGGTCCCCACACTTGGACTTAAATGCAACATTTAAAAACATCTGAAGTGGGATGAATACTGGAGAGTTTCTCAGGTTTTCTATACAATTGTTCCACCATTTTGTAAGGAATGATTGTGATTAGATGGTTGCGATCGATTTGAGTCGTTCGATCAAGACACGAGTCACACACTTGTGCCTTGAGTGCATGAAGGTTGTTCTTCCACAAAAAAATAAGCGATGACAGCTTCTGATGACTGATATCCTTCTTTAGTGGTCAATGGCGAGATGAAGGCCTCCTATAGGGCTAGAAGGCGGTCACCTACCCCCCTTTGTGCTCCTCTACGGTGGGAAATTATCGAAGAATGGCGACGATGATATATTGAAGCATGACTGCTAATGTTTGAAGGAACTTTCTCTTCTGATCGAGGATGATCAAAGAGGATCCATATGCTGGCTCCAGATGATCGAAGAGGATCTATATGCTGGCTCTAGATGATGAATGATGAAGCTCTAGATGCGATGGCTACATACAAAGTGGTTGTAATTGCTCAATTCGAAGAGGAATCAACAAAGATTTTAGTGTTCTGCAGATATGAATAATAGTTATAGAAAAGGGGTTCTTAATCAAAATTTGGATCAAATAGAGCTAGAATTGGAAAGGGATTTCAGTTGTGAATTTAGGATGATGTCAAGGTTGTCTAATTATGTGATTAAGTCGACTTATTTGGTACAATCTTCAATGAAATGCAAGTGAGATGAAGGACGTTACTTGGGAAATTGAGGATGTAAGATCCTCTGATTGTAGTTCAAGAGTCGGTATTTCCCAATCTCCAAGATGTGTTAGGCCATGATGCAAGGCAGAGTAAGCCTTAGAACGACTCCTCCGATGATCCTCCTTCCACATGGTCCAGTCACTACGCTCTATCACAATTGGAGGTGGGCGGCGCACACTGAAGAAAGTGGCTAGTCAGATAATGGAAATGCAGTTTCAGAGAGGTTCATGAGCAAAACATTTAGTTTGGAATGGCTATGTTTGGAGGATTAAATAGGTTAGATGAAGGGGAGTAGCTTACGATATAATGGATTAGCGTGTAAATTGGATATTAGGAGAAGAACATGGATAGTTTGGATTGGTGTTTAGATGAAGAAGGGAGAGAAAATAAATACGTGAAGTGGAGTTGTTGAAACAGATAACAACATGAGGTTCTTTGAGATGAAGACATGTGGTGCTCACACATGTCAGCACCACGTAGGCAAGGATTTAAATCATATTATAGAATATATATTAAATAGTAAAAGGAATTATATTAAATATGTATAAAAATATGAAAATATAAATAATTATTTTGCATAAATTATGGTACAATATATTTTATAAATAATATATATTTTATGATATATAAATATAATATTTATAAATACATATATAGTATACTTAATAAATAGCTTTTATATTTTTAATTCAATAAATCAATGAATAATATATAATATTTATATTTTAATTATTAATATAATAATAAATAAGAGTTCTATATTTTTTTATGGAATTTTTAAAATTAGTTTATATATATTAACAAATATATGTATGTATTTCACATTTCAAATTTATCTATATTTTTTGGTATTTGAATTATTTAAAATAGTAAATACATGTTTTAATTTCAGATTTTTTTATAAATAAACATCAAGATCAAGAAAATATTTAAAAATTATAAAATCGGTAGTACTATAAATAGTTTTTTATAAGAAAATAAATATACCAGAAACTGTATTGTCGTTAGTTTTCAAACAAACTTCTTGCAAACAGACTCCAATTTTTGAGGGACTTTCATATAGAGAATAATTTTTATGAACTTTAAAGGTTAGTAGAGTGAAATTGGAGTTTGCATGAAGATCCTATGAGGTTCATAAGTTGAGAGTTTAACAATTTGAAAATCAGATTCGCTTGGCACAAATACAGTTTGGATTTTATTATGATTTTTATATTATATATACAAATTTATTTATAAAAAAGTGAAAAGGGTTTGGTAAAAAATATGTGCAAATTAATTATTAAAAATAGTTGTAGTTTTCATAACTAATGAATAAATAGGAATTAATGTGTAATTTAAATAAATTATTATTTTTATTGTTTTCTTACTTATCTCGCCAACTTTATTTTTTGTCGACCAATCCATACTGACTTGGTCTCAAGGGTTATAGGGATGAGCATCGGGCCGGGTCGGGCCAGGCTCAACCTAGCCCGATCCGAGCCCGATTTTGGTTATCGGGTCAACGGGACGGGCCTAAGCCCACGAGATATCTGGATTTGTGTCCCAAACCTGAGACCGTCCTGCAATTAAATGGGCCGGGCCGGGTTCGGGCCGGCCTGTTTTGGGTACTTTTTGGGCCTTGGACGAATAAATTTTTTCTGGGTTTTTTTTTGGCTGATCCGTGACTTCACCAATTTTATTTCACATTACCTGCAAATCCAGTATATGATTCCCCAGCATATCAAAAGATAAGCATGGCATTGACAATTCTATTAGAAGGAGCTAAGAACCATGGACTCCTTGGCAGTGTTTGCCATTGGCTTGCCATTACCATGAAGCCATTTTGTCAGAGGATTTCAACTTAAACTCAAGGGAGACATGAAAACAAATGCCAACGTTTAGAGTAGGATGAATAAGTACATATATACATTCTCAAAAGAGTTGTAGCCCCAGGAGAAAGCGATCCGAACCCTAAGAGGTCCCTTTAATTGCTCTTGGGAGGAGGAGGAACAAATGCAGGGTAAATCCAGATAATTGCTCCAACAAATAATGCCACCAATATGATCACATACAGTGCTGGAAGACCAACATGCCAAGATTTAATTTTTACCAACACATACACTGCTGCCTGTGGAAATACAAACTTGGTATGTCGTAGATTTTGCTTGCAGGTGAAAAATAGGATTTGTTTTGCAAATCAATTCAGCAGGTCCCTTTAACAGTCTACATATACATAAAACACTGGAGAGAAGTAAACATATTTTATGAGAATTATATGCGGGCTCGGGGTGGGCCTATATTCGGGCCGGCCCATGGGCCTCGGGCTCGGGCCCATAGTTGCCCGAGCCCGGCCCGAAATTCAGTTCAGGCCAAAAAAAGAGCCCAGGCCCGCCCAGCTATTACTCGGACTCAGGTCTGGGCCGGGCTTGATCGGGCCGAGCATTGGGCTGGGCCGGGCCGGCCCTACCTAATGCTCATCCCTAAAGGGTTAGGTTATTTAAGTATATCTTGCAGCTAAATTTATGTTTAATTAGTCATACTATACATATATATACACATATTTAAAGTCTATCTTTTTCTTCTTTTCTTTCTTTTTATTATTTTATTTATTTACCTGTTCAATATGCATAAAAATGCATTCTTATTCATGAATGGCATTTTCAGAAGATATGAAAATTATTGCATATTTTCAGCATTTGTTAATGTCTTTAAGACAAAATGTGACAAAAGTGTTAATTAATCATGGATTCATCAATCGTTCAGTCAGGTAGTTCCACTGACCACATTGAGGGCATGGGGCTATAGAGTCTCGTCCACGGTTGATGAATATACGATTCTCATTCTGTATTCTTTTAATTAGCTCTTTCTTTTAGCAAAACCAACTGTAAATGCATGTAAATAAAATAACTTAGCATTGTGCATGTCATTGTTAATATCTCATAAGTAACTCCTATTTTGCAATAATAAAAGAGTAAAGGGAAACGAAGAAGAAGGATGTATTTAGAATAAATACAGAGTGACCCAAACCCCAAGAGAAGGTCAAGACTTGACCTGATCACGAAGTAAATAAGTAAAGAGAGATAAGGGCACACTATGTATTGTAAATACCATATACTTGTACAGAATACTTATTTATTTTTTAATATATAAAAATATTTTATTCTTTTTAGACATTTGTATATAGTCTTAGAAATAATATAAAAACAAAATAAAATTCATAAAAATTAAATAAAAATAAAATTAAAATTAAAATCATCATCTCCTTGTAGAAAATACACAAGTATATAAAACAATATATATTTATTTTACAGACATAAAGAATTTATAAAAATCAAATAAAATCTATTTTGTATTCCTAAAATTATTGTGTAAATAAAAAAATATAAAATAAAAAGAATTTTTGCAAATAAAGATATTTGTACATAATTCATAGGTATATTATCCTTATATATAATACATTATACTATATATACCTTATTTTATTTTTCATAAAATAATTAAAAAATACAGAAAAATCTTATAAAATAATAAACAATTTTATTTTATATTCGGAGCTTCTTCTCCAATTTCTAGTGCCCGACTCCGACTTCCGTTTGCATGGATTCCATTGCTCGACTCCTCTCCTAGGATCCGTAATTATTGCGAATACCTAGGGAGGACCAGATCTTCCTAAGGTTGCGCTCCTCCTTCCGATCTTTCAAAACCCTCTAGCATCCTATATATGCTCCTCCACTCCTCTAGCTCTTGAACTCGTTCCTCGCACCACCACAGACTGCTAGCTACCTCTAGGAGAGTGACATCTTCTCAGAGGTGCCTTTGGAGTGTCATCTGGAAGTTCGATTGAGCACAACACATCGCGTCGTCGAAGAGCCACCGCGAGAATCCTCCTTGGTCAACCACAAACGGGTTGAGGCCATAGCACCGTCGTTCCCTTTGCCTGGTGTCCTTTTTTTCACTAGTAGCTTTAGTTACCTATCGTATCCCTCTTTCCTTCCATTTCGATCCGACTTTGCATTTCACTGACACAACATTCCTACCACAGGGTTTGGAGCCCATTACTTACCATCATCTGCGTAGATCATTCCCTCTACTCGCCATACAACTTCCTATGCAACCTACCCCCTGGATCCTGCTCATCGAAGGAGGATTAGGTCTAGCTTCCTCCCCCCACCTTCCCCGGAAGCCCAAAATATTGTTCACATTCTCTTCTCCCTATTTAAAAAAACAATAACTCTACCAGAGCCACACCCCAGAGTCGCTCTATCTCATATAGGTTTTGGTTCATGTGAGGAGCCCCATTTAGGTGCTCAACTACTCCGTCGGAGCAGCAACAGGAGGACCACCACTGTGATGCCTATCCGACTATTCTTCTGTCCAATGGAGTAGCCAAGTCGATGTGGAGTGTTTCCACGACTGTGTTGGACGTCTCAGCTGCTTCATCGGAACACACCGGATCTACGTTCTCGCTTAGTTGAAGCTCTCCAGACCTAAGTTCAACCAGGCCCCTTCTCTGTCGCTCGATCAGAAGCTTTTCCCTATAGTCAATCAGGACCATGCACCCACATTTGATCCTTAATGTTCTAATATGATTCTTGGGATGATCTAATTCGCACGTCCCCGACCGATCCATAGCAGTTAAATGGCTTTTGAGAGGAATATCATAGCCCGCCAACTCCACCTCCTCATGCATGTGCCATGTGTCTGCAAGGGTATATTTCTTTTTCTACCCTATCTTTTTATGTTATTTGAGTTTAGTCTAATAAATGTAATAATAGTTAAGAACATTTGCTGTTAGACCCACATGTTTTTCATATTTTCATTTCAGTATAGTTGAGTTGGAGTCCAGTGAGTCCACAAATGCTTTGTTGGGATATATGCAACTTGCTCCTTGAATTTTCTGTTGGTTACTCAATGAACGTTAAGTTTCGATGATTGTATTTATGCCCCTGTGAGTTTGGATCATGTGTGTGCGTGAATTTGTTGAATTATTTGCATGTTTGGCCCTGTGCTTTATTAATGTGTTATATGCTTGGTCCTAAAAGTTGAAATAATTGCGTTGGGTCCTTGTGAACTATATTTAACTACTTGTCTTTTATTGGACTTAATAAATATTAAATTAACTTTAAAAATTACCTAAAATTACAGTTATCTCCTACTAGTGTGTAGTATTTATGGTAATTTTCGTGAGTTGAAGTACTTACATTTTTCATTTTAAAACATTCAAAAACCCTTAAAAAGGTCCTGTTTGTGTTAACGAAATTATAAAAATTCAAAAAATGAGTGGTTTTATAAAACAATGAGATCGCTTACATTCCTTGCTTGATTTCATGAGTGGTTTTATATTCTCATTGGCCTGAGTGATTTGGGTCACAACAACCTTTGATTTATTTATTACTTAACTTGAGTTGCTTATCACGACATCAGAATGGCACCAATGTCAGGAGCACGGCTTAGCAGTCAGATTTCATTTTTACTTATTTTTGTATCTATTCATTATGACTATTTTCTGACCTCTCTATGTTTCCCTTTTTGTGTAAGGAACCACCTGAGGATGAGTCGGATCGATTTTGGAGGAGCCCATATCTAAGAAGGAGCAGAGGAGGAGAGGAAGTAGTTATAGTTGAGAAATAGGTTTTATTTCTGCAAAAACGATTATTGTAATAACTTATACTCTATTTGGACACTCTTAGATGCTTAGATTTTTCGGGGTCTGTTTCGTCGAGTGCTGGTGTACTTGGGGGACCTCACCGTCCTTTTTCTTTGTTTTTTGCTTAATTTTCTATTTGATTCCCGAGGATTTAGCCCGTAGATTTAGGACTTCTACTTATTTGAGCTCATAATTAGCTAGGTACAATTACCTTTATTGCTTATATGTTCCTGTAGAACATAATTGGACATAGTTAAAATAAATATAAAAAGTTAATTTATTGGTTAGAGACCACATGCCGAGAGAGGCCATATACAGCGCTGGTTAGACCCTTTATGGTGGGGACCAATCGACATCGAAGACCATACTCTGTTCTCCCTTCCTGATAGTTAGCTAGTTGTTCTTCACGCTAATAGAAGTTTCTCATCTTAGGGACGATTTCCTCGTGCATCATATAGGTAGTTTTATTCTTGACTTTTATTTTATGTGTGGATGACCCTGCATGTAGAGTACTGAAGCAAGGTACGTGGTTCTAACTCTGCATGCATCATTGTGTTTGATCATGCATCGACTTTTCCGTCTTCCTTCTCCCAATGTTATTGGACTTAAATAACTAAGGAAATCGGAAAATTCGTTAGGGATTGTATTTCTTTTAGAAAAAAACCTAAAAAATTACAACAAATTAAATAAAGGACCGCCAATGCAAACTTGACCTAAAACCTACTTCACTTAAAAATCTTTGTTTTGGGGAGAGTCACCCCTCCTTGTTTGATTTATATGCAGCGAGAGAGCGACCCATACACTAGGATAGAGCAACACCTGATCTCTCTTCAGACTACTGGACCTTGCGATTAGTTGTTCTCCAGTGAGGATTTCACCGGGTAGCTAGTAATTGGTCCGAGACTTCCTTAGCATATTTGGCAGATTGGGTAGCCGGTAAACGATCCACAACATTACTGGCTAGGAAAAACTAGTTGTGAGATGGGACAGTCTCCTTGGAGCATTGTGTTCCTAACAACTTGCTTAACCACTGATAGATTGATTTATCACCTAAATAAAATTTGACAAAATAACGACCAAACTTTCACGGTCATCAGCTCGCGTTGCGTAGGTAAACTGGGGGTTTTATTTCTCATCATGTTTGCATTCCAGATCCAATCTTCATAAATCCCCACATTACGCAGATGGAATGGATGTCTCTTAGGCTACCTTTGGTAGCAATTCTTTCTAGCACTCCTCTCAGTTCATATAGGGAAGTTTCAGAGAGCTCAGACCCACTCTCTGAACCTGAATTCGCCTCCACCCTATTCCCCCTCGATCACCCTTCTTTCACACCTGTGGTACCAATACAATGGCCACGACAGCTATATGTTCGTTTTACAGCACCTGAGCAAGGGTCTTTTGACTTTGCAGATATTGGAGACATGGCTAGCAGTGAGGGCAGGACTAATGAGCAGTCACAAGGATCAATGCTAGTATTAGGCCATTCTTTCATCAAAAAAACGTTGTTAGCTTCCTTGGAGACCATGCAGTGCCAGATTCAGGATCAGGGAGCTCATGGATGGGGTGAGGTGTGAGCTGATGCAGATGAGAGCAGGGTGAGCAGAGCCGTAGAGACCAGCCAATGGAGAGATACCCCGAGCTGTGGGAGGAGACAAACGTCCGAAGGAGTCGTAGAAGCCAGCCAGATCAGCACATACGATGAGGCAGTTGCACAACCTTGGTGCAACCTTCACCCATAGATGGATCCAGCTGCGAGAGATCCTTGACGACTTCGAGCTTCACCCCTAGATGATTCAGCTACTACCCAGGTTCCATGGGCTAGCCACTGAGGATCCCCTTCTCCATCTGCAGGAGTTTAAGATGATTTGTAGCACCGTACACGACAAATTTGTGGACAAGAACACCATAAAGTTGATAGCCTTCCCTTTCTACTTGGTTGACAGAGCATCCTATTGGCTAAAGAATATGGGGAGGGTAGTCATCTTGGGAGCAACTCCGGATCGAGGACTTGAACAATTAATATCCACTCGGTCGGACCATTGCAGTACGAGCGATGATTAGCATCTTCACCGTGATCCCAAATGAGCAGTTCCATGAGGCATGGGATCGATTCAGAGGGCTCATTCACCGGTATCCACACCATGAGATATCCAAGCCAAACCTTGTTCAGAGCTTCTTTTCCAGACTGACATCGGTGCTGCAGGAGCTATTGAACACCTCTAGTGGAGGTTCCTACTTCGCCAAAGACGAAGACCAAGTTTGGTCCTTCTACAAGTAGATGGCAGAGAACTATACAGTAATGTGCCAGACCTACGTCTACACTCAAGGGAAGTATCTACCACAGGTGGTTTCATTTCTGATGGTTGCATATGTCGATGTCGATCCCTCCACTTCATTGTCAGCAACAGCACTTGCCGAGTCTTCAGTTGCTAACATGGGCATCATCAGTCAGTAGTTGGACCGGATCGAGATTATAGAGAAGAAGAATAGCTAAGGTATGTATAAGCTCAACAAGCTTGATGAGCTTGCCCAGACCTTGAGTGACCTAAAGACCCAGATCATGTGTCTCTAGGAGGCACATATGGCTTCTCAGCCTTATCTTACGTCACGAGCTGATCTAGGGAGCAGTTCCACCAAGCCTTCTGCCTCATATCACAAGGTTCGCCACATCCAGGCAGAGCCGGTCCATCAGCTCCAACATTACAAGAAGCTACCACCATCTCCAGATACTCAGATGGTCGTCTACCAGTTAGATCAGCCCTTGGTAACCCTTCCCCTGCCCCACTTCGAGCAGCAGGAGCCATTGTTGGAAGTCAACGGGATCTGGTACTCCTAGTATCAACATCATCCCGGGATTCGTCGTAACCATCTTGGCTTGTGATGGTCTACTGGAGGCACCTCTTCCCAACGGTAGCCTCCATCTCAGGCAGGGTAGAGCAACCAGCAACAACAGCACCAAAACTCCCACCAATACCAGCAACAGCATGTTCCTCGTCCCCGCTATCAGTGATAGCAGTGGAGGTTGCTGCCTCAATAATATTCCCAGCATCCTACTCACTACCACCAGCAGCAACAGCAGACTCGACCTCATTTCCAATGAGGCAACCCGTCCGGTTCTCATGCACTAGTCTATGAGAACCCACCCCTTGATGACCTCTCTCGCTTGTTATTTGATCAGCAAGCCTCCTTCCGACGAGATATGGATGACTTCCGGTAGGAGATGAGGGAGATAATAAAGGGCAAGGCTGCCATACTTGCTTAGATCAAACCCAATCTGAACAATATGAAGAGGAAATCTGAGCAGATATAGTTTACAAAGCCCCCCACTCCTAGTGATATTTAGCATGATACTTCTTCCACTATATTTGATGTCGATTATGTGACACTTAGGAGCAGTAGGATGCTAGTCGGCGGTGACACGTTCGAGCGATGACCCGATGCAGATTCTAGGGCGCCAGATGAGGATGGAAGTGGGATTGATGCCGCTTATCATAATGATGACGACTGTGGTGCTCACGCCACCAAGGATGTTGATCAAGGCGATGGTACTGAGGCAATCGTAGTTCTAGTTGTAGACGGTGGTGTCGATACCATAATGATTCTAGATTACATTCTAGTGCGGTGTTGATGCCGCATGTTCAGATGTTACGGGTGGTAGTGATGCAACCAATTTTCCTTCTGTTGTGTTGCCTCATTTTGTACCTGAGGATAGTTATAAAAAACACAAAAAAGGGAAAATTAAAAATAAAAAAATATGATTAAAGGAAATGTTTATGTATCTCCTATGAGTCCATCTACTTTACATGCTGCTCACTGCATGGATTCAAGCCTATTGCATGCACTGGAACCCACTTAGGCCCTCATTAGTCGTGAGACGGTCCTTCTATCCCCTTCCCTCATGCAGTCTGCTTAGGAAAGGGGACCCAAAAAGAAAACCCAAAAGAGAGACACCAGATAGAGTTCAGCGAGCAGCTGATAGATAGATTCCAGATACTGCTGACTTTATAGGAGGAACTAGAGCACAACCCTCTTTTCCAGAAGAACTTGAGAGAGAAGACACAATCCGTAGGAAGAAGAGGAACCATAATGCACAGATCCATGTGCTTACTCCCGCCACCTGCTTTACTATTCAGAAACAGTTTCTAGCCAAGAGACTTGATGCATGAGCTCCCTATGTCAGATGCCACATTCATGAGATGTAATTTGATCGTACCCAATTAGACAACAGCTCTTCGATTAACCTCCTCCCAGCTGCCTTATTCGAATGATTCCAGTTTGACCCTCTTAGAGAGAGTAGGACAATCCTTCACTTTACTGATAGATCTGTTAAGACACTGAAGGGGTTACTGAAGGACGTTGTCATCACAATTCAGGGCCTGAAATTCCACGTAGACTTTGTTGTATTGGACATGGAGATCCCTGAATCTATCACCGGTACCCCCATCATTTTAGGATGACCTTTCTTGTCCACAACCAAAGTAGTGTCTCATCATGATAGCGGGAAGGTATACTTTCACGTCGAGGGTGAAAATGCACAAATAGAGATGATCGTGGAGACCAAAGCTAGAGATTTGGCTTGCTCAGAGCAGATGAGCGACTCAGAGCAGATGACAGAGGTAGTGTTGCACATCCACCAAGAGTACCACTTTGTGATTGTAGATGATGAAGCAGTTTGGGCAGACCGAGAACACGAGCTCGTGTCACCACTTCAGACACTATAGAGTTTTAGACTACAGTTGATGAGAGTTCGGAGAGCACACTCATGGAACATGACACTTTAGAGGTTGATGATCATGATCGTAATTGTGAGGTAGATTTCTTTCCTTGTGATTGAGATTTAGATCCCTCAGATCTAGACATTGATTGGCATTACTTTGATGACTATTTACCATGTCTGATTTCCTCAGATCTGACAGCTACGGTGGAGAGCGAGCTAGTACAATTGATAGACGTATCAGCAAGACCGTCTTTGTCATATTTTCACAGTCAGCAAGAGTTCTCACATGTAGATTTGGCAGCCTTGACAAAAACATTTTAGATGCCAGATTTTCCAGCTCCCACACATTCTGAAAGTAATACCTTGCCGTAGAGCATGAAGTGTAGATTCCTTGCAGGTGAGACAGATATGTTACCAGTCATTATCTCAGCGGATTTTACTGAAGACCAAGAATCTCATTTAATGGAGGTTCTTGAAAGAAATCAGAAGGAGATAGGATGAAGTGTAGCTGATCTCCAGGGGATAAGTCTGGCCCTATGCTCCCACCACATTTATCTTGAAGAAGATGCCAAGCCTTCACGTGATTTCCAGTGATGACTGAACCCGAATCTTCAAGATGTCATCATGAAGGAAATATCAAAGTGATGGAGCGATGATTTTATCTACACCATATCCGACTCCAAATGGGTTAGACCATTGCATGTGGTACCTAAGAAGACGGGTATCACCATAGTTTTGAGCGAGTCCAGAGAGGAGATTGCTACCCGAGTACCCACTTTTTGGAGGGTCTGTGTGGATCTACAGAGGATTGAATCAGCCACCAAGAATGATCATTTCCTGATGTCATTCATTGATCAAATTATCAAGAGGATAGCTGGGAAGAGTTGCTATTTTTTTCTTGACGGGTACTCGTGATACAGTCAAGTGGCCATAGTGCTAGAAGATCTGGAGAAAACGACGTTCACATGTCCATTTGGTATGTATGCTTTTAGATGGATGCCCTTTGGTTTATGCAATGCCCGGTCTACATTCCAATGGTGCATGCTTTTCATCTTCTCGGACATGGTGGGCAAGTGTTAGAGGTCTTCATGGATGACTTTTCCGTCTATGACGATGGGTTTGATGCTTCTCTTGACTACCTAGACCTAGTACATCAGCGCTGCATCGAGGTCATCCTTGTTCTATCTTGGGAGAAGAGTCATTTCATGATGACTCACGGGACAATCATGGGCCATATCTTTCCAACAAGGTCATGGAGGTCGATCCGTCCAATTTGTTATAGTTGCGATCTTTTCTGGAGCATGTCGGCTTCTACCGACAGTTCATAACTGACTTCAACCGTATTTCCCAGTCGCTCACTGATTTGATGATGAAAGACACCGTGTTCATTGTATATGATAAGTGTCTTGTGTCATTTGAGACTCTTAAGGGATTAGTTGTTAAGGCTTCTGTCCTTCAGCCACCTGATTGGTCTCTCCCATTCGAAATCATGACGGATGCTTCTGATTTTGCCCTAGGTCTTGTGCTTGGATAGAGGAGGGATTGATTATCATTTGTCATTCACTACGCTAGACGGGCTTTGGATGCCGCTTAGCGGAACTGCACTATCACTGATAAGGAGATGCTATCAGTAGTCTTTGCTTTGGATAAGTTTTGATCGTACATTATTGGATATAGAGTGACTATCTATATAGATCGCACTGCCATCTGACACCTCATGACAAAGAAGGATGCCAAAGCAAGATTGACCAGATGGATCCTTCTACTCCGGGAGTTTGATATAGAGATTAAGGATAAACATGGAGTCAAGAAAGTGGTGGTGGATCACCTCTCCCGATAAGAATATCTTTAGGATTCAGAGCAGACCATATATATTATAGAGACTTTTCCAAACGAGGCTATTCTTACTATCACATCGCTTTCATGATACGATGGCATTGTGAATTATCTTATTGTTAAGAATGTACCACAAGGTTCGCCCAAGAAGCGACTTGAGACCATCCTAGCGAAGGCCAAGTCATAGCATTGGGAGGATCCCACCCATTATCATGAAATGGTGATAGTGTTTGGCGTCGGTGTATTCCTCATGAGGAGCACCATAGTGTCCTCACCTCATGCCATAAGCTTGAGACAAGAGGACATCACTTTAGGAGAAGGACATCACAGAAAGTTCTCCAATACAGCAATTGGTGGCCTACCCTCTTCACGGATTCAGATGAATACGTGAAGAGGTGCACTGAATGTCAGAGGATGGGCACTTGTGGACAACGTGATATGATGCCGTTGTAGCACATTCACTTCTGTGAGGTTTTTAACACATGGTGCATCGATTTCATGGGTCCATTCCCTAAGAGTCAGTGATTTTAGTACCTTCTGCTTGTTGTCCATTATGTGACTCTTTGGGTTGATGCCATCCCCGCCTGAGCTGCATATGCTAAGATTGTTTGCAAATTTTTGAGGAAGAATATCATTTCAAGGTTCGGGGTTCCTAGAGTTTTGATTTCAGACGGGCGGACTCATTTTATTAACGACAAGTTAAGGGCCTTGCTAACGAGTTCAGCATTGACCATAGAGTTGCCACTCCATATCACCCTCAGACTAATGGTCTTGCTAAAGTATCAAACATGGTGATCAAGACTATATTACACAAGGTTTTCTGCGCAAATCGAAAGGATTGGTCACAGCTTTTGGACTCGATTTTGTGGGAATATAGGACTTCCTTTAAGACACCTTTGGGCCCATCTCCATTTCTTCTCGTTTACGACAAGCCATGCCACTTACCAGCGGAAATCAAGGACAAGTCACTTTGGGCAGTTATAGAGCTATTTTTGGATCTCTAGAGTGTTGGAGACCAAAGGAAAGCATAATTGGCATCCTTGCAGGAGTTGAGAGGAACAACCTTCTCAAGTACCTTACATTATAAAGATGGAGTGATGATATGGCATGATTCTCACATTAGCCATAGTTTGAGCCGAACCAGAGAGTATGTTTATTTGATGCCAGGTTGGGATTATTCCTAGGAAGTTACAAAGAAAATGGAAGGGACCATACTTGGTCATAAAGGTGCACGGCAACAGAAGCATTGATATATCTGAGTTTCCATCTGATTCCCCCTTTCGTGTTATCGGTCAGCGCCAGAAGCCATATCTTGATCATGATCTACTGATCATTGAGTTTTCTCCTATTCATTAGGTTTGAGATGTGGTCTTTGACTCGCATCATTTGCATCTCATAACTAATTATCCCTTCTCCTTCTCATTTGTATAGATCCAGATTGTCCATATCATTCATTATTTTTGTCTGATACCCGTCTTCATCTTACGATTATGCTATACTTAGGTTGCACTTTGCCCTAAGTATAGGGGATATCAGAACTGTGATTATTCATTTGAGTTCATTACCTCTGTTTTGCTGCCTATTCTTAGGGATATTTTACCCTAAGTATGGGGGGGTAATACATGTACATCTTATTCTTCGGTTTTCCCCTATGGTACAATCTTTTATACTTAGGATTATTTGATCCTAAGTATAGGTGGATTACCGACCTCTATTCATTACATTCTTTCATTTGTAAATATATCATAGCATTTTTTCACTTCCCCATACTAAGCACGAGTTATGTCTTCCTTTTATCGTACTTTTATCACTCTGAGGACATCGTCCTAACTAAGTATAAGGGGGTGCCGTATATATTGTATATATACTTTAGCCATAACTCGTACTTTGTGTGTGTTAATAAAATGGATAAAAATCACAAATGTTTTAAAATTTCTCTCTTATAAATATTTGTAAAATGCCTTTTGTAAAAAATATTTTTATACAAACTTTTGTAAAAATGCTTTTGATTTGTAAAATCTTTGTAAGTAATTTCATATCAAAAATATGTATATAGCACAAAATCTTTTGAAAAATACTTTGAAAAATAAATGTTTGCAAAAATTTGTTTGTAAATGTTTGTAAAATATTTTGCAAAACTTCTTCTTTCTTGAATTAAAAAAGTCCCATAAAAATTTGCATATTTTTAAAATTTGTCCACAAAAAGAGCTTTATATATTTTTGCATGTATATTCTTATTAATCATAGTTGATATTTAAACTAGTCTGGAATTAAATTGAAAAATAGAGCATGGTCTAGACTTTAATCCACTTAACTTCAGAGGAACCTTATGGGATTTGTGGTTAAGACTTTTTCTAGTCCATAGTGACTTATTTCTTTGAGTCCACTAGGCTATGATCACATGTCAACTTGATGAGACTATGTAGAACACTTAATAACGCACGTATGACTCTGAGAGACAAATGCCTGACTTGGACATGCACCTTACACGTATCTCAACACGGATGAGGTGGTGAGGAGGTAAAA
The DNA here is from genome assembly GCA_037367405.1 of Ottelia alismoides. NCBI lineage: Eukaryota > Viridiplantae > Streptophyta > Magnoliopsida > Alismatales > Hydrocharitaceae > Ottelia > Ottelia alismoides. Next base: position 496,382 of record JAZKJV010008861.1, on the reverse strand, counting down.
TCCTTTGACTTGGAGTAGCATACGCCGGTAGTACTGATAGACGGAACCACTCTTCCTCTGGGGAGGGATGTACACCTCAACCCAGCCCAGTAGCATTGAGGTCTAAAGACATGAGTCTGTGGGTTGTTATAATACTTCAAAAAAGGGATAGTCTACTAGCTCAAGGAGAAAAACTCCTTATATACATGTTGCAGCATGTGAATATGTTATATATATATATGTACATCAAAAAAATGTGCAAAAATATGAAAAACTCCAAAAAAGGGGACATGTCTGATTGAAAATAAATAGCCTGCTGGAATGAATATAGTGAATAAGCAAAGCTTATGTGTTAAACCTTTTCATCTCACGGAAGCTTGTAGCTGGAGACTTAGCTATACTGGTTAAGCTCTGAGGGATACGTTGCTACACTGGTCACGGTCCATTCTCTTCTTTCCCCCTCTTCCTGAGTTGGTTGTACTTGAACTTAGAAGGGAATACCCCACTCCTCGAGGAAAGAGTTGCTAGACTGGGGGATTAGAGTTGACTTGTAGAGGAAGGTTGTTTCTTTGCCATTTTTTGAGGTGGGGAGCTACAAATCACTTACACAGTACAAGGAAAGATTCGTAGTCATTAGAGTTTGCGTATGTAGACTTCTTCTGACCTGGTTATTAAGAAGTCCTGATCATATAACTATGGAACTTAGAAGCTGTTGAGTCTTAAATCTATTTCCAAATAAGTTTCCTCCAAATTAATAATCCAAATGTCTGACTAAGCTCCATACTCCAATTTAATGAAGATAAGTTTAATAATCTACTTTGGTTCTTTTTCTACTCTTCTCTTCTTTTTCACTTTTTTTTTCAAATAAGTATTTGCTTAGGGACTAGCAAAGGTAAAGGATAGGGGGATGATGAATCTACGATCCTCATTCTTTATTCTTTTAAATTTAGCTCTTCTTTTAGCAAAACCTCATGTAAATACATGTAAATACAATAACTTAGCATTGCGCATGTCATTGTTAATATGTCATAATTAACATCTATTTTGCAAAAATAAAAGAATAACATAAGAAAAATAAGGAAGTTTTTATGATAAATACAAAGTGACCCAAAGCCCAAGAGAAGGTCAAGACTTGACCAGATCGCGAAGAAAATAAGTAGAAAGCGATAAGGGTACACTATGTATTGTACATACCCTATACTTGTAGAAAATACTTTTTTTATATATTTTTGAAAAATAAAAATATTTTATTATTTTTTAGACACTTTTATATAATCTTAGAAATAATATAAAAAAATAAAAATCGTAAAAATTAAACAAAAATAAAATGAAAATTATCAAATCCTTTTACTAATTACACATGTATATAATACAATATATATTTCTGTTACAAACATAAGTAATTTATAAAAACAAATAAAAATTATTCTGCTTTCCTATATTTATTGTGTAAAAATATTATCTATAAAATAAAAAGAATTTTGGAAAATATAAAAAAATAAAAATATTTGTACATAATACATAAGTATAATATACCTTTGTATAATACATTAAACTATATATATCTTATTATATTTTTCATAAAAATAATTAAAAATCATAGAAAAATAGCTTATAAAATAATTAAAATTCTATTTTATATACTTTTTAATTTAAAATCATTTACTATCTTATATTCAAGTTCATTTTATTTTTATAAATCCTAAATTCTCATTGATCTATGTGGGAACGTTGACCCTGGTCAACGTCCCCTTCCAACCGGGTCAGGTCTGCACGTGTCTCGCTGGAGCTTCTTCTCAATTTTCTAGCGCCCGACTGCGACCTTCATTTGGCTCGATTCCATTGCCCGATTCCTCTCCTAGGATCCATGATTCTCACAGATCCCTAGGGAGGATCGGATCTTCCTAGGGTTGCGCTCCTCCTTCCGATGGACTCCCGAGCATCCTATATACATGCTCTTCTGCTCCTCCAGATATTGAGCTCATTCCTCGTGCCACCATAGACCCCTAGCTACCTTCACGAGAGTGACAACATCTCAGAGGTGCCTTTGGAGTGTCTTCTGGAGGTCTGATTGAGCGCAACTCATCGCATCACTGGAGAGCCGCCGCGAGAAGCCTCCTTGGTCAGCCACAACTAGGTTGAGGGCATAACCACCACCGTTCCCTTCGTCTGGAGTTCGTGCTTTCGCAGTAGCTTCAGGTACCCACTCGTATCCCTCTTTCCTTCCATTTCGATCCGACATTGCATCTCATCGTCGTCGTTGTTCCTTGGCTCTGACTACCAGGTCTGGAGCATGTTACCCACCTTCATCCTCATAGATTGATCCCTCCACTTGCCCATCATCTTCCTACGCAACCTACTCCCTAGATTATTCTCATCGTAGCAGGATTAGGTCAGGCTTCCTCCCCCTACCTTTGCCGAAATCCTAAAACCCCATTCCCTGTCGCTTCTCCCTATTTCACAAAGCAATAACTCGACTGGAGCCACTCTCTAGAGTTTCCCTATCTCTTGCAAGTTTTGGTTCACGCGAGGCGGCCCATTTAAGTGCCCAACTGCTCTGGTATAGCAACTACAGGAGGGACATCATCGCGATGCCCATCCGACCGTTCTTCATGAAGGATGTGGGGAGATCCTTAAGTGCATCACGGAAGTGTTTGGACACCATCAAATGCGATTGGGAGTGACTAGTCGTACTAGTTGCTCGAGGCAACGGAAATTAAAAATTTTCATGTGACGAAATCATATGATCCAAGAACACTTCTCGGATAATTTCATCTAAACCACAAACAAGTAATAGTATTACCTCTTGAAGCATGGTTGCGATCGAGTCTCTAAACGAAGAGACCTCATGTCTCAAGTCCGATCCGATGGAGGAGACGCTTGCGAGCGTGTTGATGAAACACGTGCTTCTCGCAATCCGTGTTGATGATCCAAGCGACGGATCTCCTGATCTCGACACATGAGACCCGGTGTCTTCTTCATGAGCGAGGAACACCTAAGGAGACGGAGATCCATGAGCAAATGACCGGGCATCATAACGATGATGGAGACTCTCTCTAGGGCATCCATGGAGGACGGACATATGAGAGAGAGAGAGAGAGTGGGCGTGTAGAGAGAAAGAGAGAGAGAGAGAGACTTATGTTCTCATTAGCATTTGAAGAGCAAGGGGTGCCCTTCTATTTATAATATTTTGGGAACCATGGATCTCAATCCATGGGCAACACAAATCCAATGGCTCTCATTGATTTGTGTTTATTTTAATTGCCAAGATTTATGTTGGTAAAAACCAACAATAATTAATTTTATAAAAATCAAATATATATTTTATATAATTTGATTTATATCAAATCAAATCCTTATTGGAGAAAAAGGAAGGAGGCAAGCCTCCTTCCTTGAAAGGAGTGCACGGCCACCACATTCCATGTAGGAAATGTGGCCATCCACCCTCCCAACAAGGACGATGGCTTCTTCTTCTTTTATTCCATGAGATACATTATCCCATTAATTTCTCCAATATTTGCAACAATCTTTGTTGCAAATTATTTCACAAAAATAAATCCAATTTATTTTATGAACATTGCAATCATGCAATTGGAATTTTGTGAATCACATTCACAATCCAAAATAAAATGTAAATTCCTTTTTCAATTAACTGTCCAATGTGAATCCAATTCACAATAACATTTAATTAACAAATGTAAATTACAAATTGCACTCTCTCTTATATATTATAAATCATATTTATAACATATATGATTAATATAGATAGTGCTATCCACATTATTCATCCATGATATTTAAATCGCATTTAATCATCTTTGATCTCTATTGTCATATGCTCAAATATTATGATTCACATTCTTATTATTCACATCTTTGATAATAAAATCACATTTAATTATCTAAGTGAACTCTCTTTAAAATATGTATCAAATTCATATTATTCATGACAATTAAATCACATTTAATTATCCATTTTCTCAATGCTCGGATACTTATATCAACAATGAAATTATCCTGAACTCTTTCAAGGATAATGTGCTTTCTCCGCAGATACTTGGAGATAAGGACAGGGCGATTGTATTATTCCACGTATAGTGACTTGGATATTGAGATCACATCTCAAATCCAGATTTCGGGCCTCCCATAGATGCTTGATTAAATCAACACCGTAAATCTAATCTTCTCATTGCATCTGAATCACATTTAGATCAATGTCCAACATTTGGACTAAGATCATATTACTTCTCTACTGAGAGGAGTCACTAAAATCTAGACCCGTTTCATCACTCCCTAGGAATGGAAGCATCATGGTTATACAATCGTTTATGATCACATCACCCTTAGGTATTCCCAATACTTGTACATCATGCATACTGGAAGACCTCAAAAAATACCGAAGTATAAGATCAATTTTACACTGTCTACTTCCGGGATTTATCATTAAGTTTCTCATTTGACTATTTAGAATTGGTATCGATCATATACTTTCAAAAAGCATATATCATACATAGGTGTTGATCATATACTTTGTAAAAGCATATTTCAAACCTACAAATTCAGTCAAGCTTCCAAAGCGAGATGACCATGCACATAATTTGATTCTTCCCAATATCTCATGAGTGAGCTCATGTCTTCCGGTTTAGTAACCGAACCTGTATGATCCCCTTTGAGAGATCGTATTACTCATATGCCCTTATATGCACAACAACACACCAGTGTATAGACCATGATTAGGTCATCAACCTATTGGTATGCCAAATGTACATACGTAGACATATAGTAACACATCTGCCTCTGGTCAGAGGATGCATGCCTATATCGTGATGGCATACGTCATAGGACTTTGGTTATCTCGATCTCGTTAAGTCAACTCTTTGACCTAACTAATCTAACACCTCCGAATCTCTACTCCAATACAGAGGACCGACATCAAGAGGTCGGTCAGATATCAACCTAAATGAGAAAGGATTGCCATCTCCTACTAAGGCTGGAGATCATCTCTTAACAATCATTTGATGGTACTCGATGAGTCCTCAATCTAACTCTTTAGATATTCATCCAAGCACTAACCTCTATGATTCAATACTTGAATCAACAGTTTTATGATCATCAAGATGGCCATGGTACATAACCCTTATTGTACTAAGGGACCTATTATACAAATTATTTATTCTTCATTTTAGATCAGGGAATGATATTTACAATAACATTTATTGCATAATGGCTCGCTGAGGGCTCGCATGTCCAACAATCTCCCACTAGCCCAAAGAGCCATTAATGGGCTAACCATTTAAACCTACACTCATGTGACAATCATAGGCTATTTAGAAAAATAGCTAGGTAAGCTAATCAGTCACTCTGTTCCCAAAAGACTATGCCATGTCCTTTTATGGTACTTGCATATCTCCTAGTGACAGTGTTTGCATCCAATGCGAATGTTGTATCCCATGCAATCAATCTCAATCATTTCAGTCATAGTGTCCTTGACACTACACCTTAATAACTATTATAATTATAACCAGTATGTATTTTTTATTATCCTTATTAGAATACTATTATTCCTGGAGATCTCTATCTCCTAAGGTATTCGCAGTTAAGACCTTTTAGATCACTATCTATAAAGTCTTAATTTCTTGGAGATAAGATTTTGAGATCACTATCTCAAAAGTATTGTCCTCTATGAAGATATTGTTATTACTACAATCAAGTGTTTTATCACCATAGTAGGATTAGTAATAGTTTACTTCTCCCACTGCATGGCAGACATCTGGCTTTTGTACAAATCTAGCATACACCCTGCTTCTTAGAACATATACACAAGGGCAAGCAGATTTAGTATTCACATCCTCAACTCTTTGCGGTGATATCCCTTTAGATAGGTTAGTACCATATCTTCAGGGAAAGAGGCCTTTCTTGGATTTTTCCAGAAAATGGAAATGTCCAAGTTGTACCATTAATGTGACGGTCCCAATATCCTGTTCTCTTTGCTTCTGAACAACTTAAGAACTAAGATCTAAAAGGTATCCTTGAGATTATATCTCAAGATATGGAATAGCCAGTCTATAAAACACTTATTATTATCTTCCTTATTTCATTTCAAATGATTAGGATATTATCTACATTTAGCACGATGAACACAATGGCACTCCCACAAAGCTTCACATGGTTCATTAAGATTCTATCTGAAATCATAATATTTATAATTTCATCAAATTTATGTTCCAACTACAAGAAGCTTATTTGAGTCCATCGATGGAATTCCTCAGCTTGCACACCTTCCGTTCCTCGTCCATGAAGCCATGGGGCTACTTCATGTGAATATCCTCAAAGAGGTATTCATAGAGGAATACAATCTTGACTCACATCTTGAAGATGCCATTGTCAAGTTGTGTAGCTAGGGTTAGCAATATTCTGATGGGTTTAAGTATGGTCACTGAAGAGCAAGTCTTATCAAGTGCTATGTCTTCTCTTCGGTGTATACCTCATGGTTACGAACTGTGCTTTGAAGGTCTCTACCATCTCACTAGGTTCCATCATTCTATTAAAGATCCATTTACACCTTAATGGGTCTTACCCATATAGGTGGATCCTCGAGGGTCCATATGCAACATTTGTATATGAAGTCTACTGTAGATTTTATTGCTAACATTCATCCTTCCATGCTGATCTTCAGAAGCTTTATCATATGAAGTCAGATCATTGTCAAATTCAACTGACACATGGAATCCATCTTCAAATTTATTTGAAGAGGTATTAGTGTTTCATCTTTAATTGTCCTTTTAGTTTCCAATTTTAGGAGCCTCATTATCTTCTCAAGATTAAATGAGTTCCTTCACTTCATTTTCATCTTGATTCTTAAAAGTCTCATCCTCTAAGAATCACATTCTCATAGATGAGATCTTTTAAGAATCTCAAGGTCATAAAGTAGGTATCCAATACCATCCTTTATTTTTCTAATGAAGTAGCACTTTCAGGTGTTAAATTCCAGCTTACTTGCTTGGAACCTTATTAAGGATATTTATTGTAGTCTCTACTACATATATACCTTGGAAATTAAGAGGTAATTATGCTAAGATTCATCATTGATCAAATCATGTCACACATGATAAAAAATTGTATTTCCCTACAACTCTATTGAGTTTAGGTGCATCGGGAGGATTGAAGATAGGAATGGCATCCATATCTCCATAAGGTATTCTATGATTTCATCTAATAGGTACTGACTTCCAAGATTAGATCAAATTCATTTAATCTTCCTTCAAACTTTGGTTCTAAACCAAAATTGTGAAATCTTTGAACATTTCAAAGGTTTCTAAGTGAAGATAAGAAATCTCATATCACAAATAATCATCAATTGATATCACATATCCATAATGTTTATTCTGATAAGATGATTCACATACATCAATATGTATGAGATCTTGAATACCTTGACATCTTACGCCATTCCAAGGAAGGGTGTATTGGACTTTTATGCTTTTGAATACAATATTCACAAGTATGTAAGATTTGAACTTTTAGACAATCTAAAGTTTCATCTCTTACTAGTCTATTGATCACATAAATAGACAAATGTCCAAGGCTTGATGCCAAATCATTGTCAAATGATCTTCATTCTCCTATTGATCTTTTAAGGTTTAATTTCAATATTAGAAATGTTAATGAACCATTCATTGATTTTCTAATTTAGTAGAGTCCACTAGATATTAAATTACTATCTGAAATATCTTCATCATAACTCATTATGATAGGTCTATTCCAGAATTCATGTTTATTGCCAACATTTAGAAATAAACAGTGAGTGTATTCTAGTATCTAGGCCATAGAGACATTTTCTAAGACTTAGGGCTTTCCCACTGAAATTAGGAAGTCTATTTATCCAATAGAGGTTCTTGCAACAATTGCATTAACATTTATGTGTATGACTATTGAACCTTAAGATCAAATTTTCTTGTCTTCTAAAATATTAGCAACCAATTGCAAGTGTTATTGGAAGAATGATATACAATTATTAGACTTTGATCTTATCAAATAAGAAAGTCAATTTCAATGATTAAATGTAGATTATTCTGATGCACTATCCGGGTCCTTCTCTAAGGATCCTAGATAGACTAGATAGTTACACTGAATACAACAACTTATTGCAGTATTATTGGCATTCATCCAACTCTTTGGATGTCATATGGAAGTGTCAGAAGTACAGTCAACTCTTTGACTATCCTTCTCATCTTGGGTCTGACCCATGCTTCCGCTGCGCTCTCTTCATCTATAAACAACCATTGTTCAAGATAAAGAATCTCTTATGTTGAATTCAAAAAATTTCAATATATGAGTATTTCAACATTTATACATGCTTTATTTAATTCATATGAATATTATAAATCTTAATGAATGACTTGAGTATAGACAACAGATTGATTATACTCATAATATTGACATCCATCCAAATTCTTAAAACAATGGTTCAGGTAGGTATTCAAACATTTTGAATACATCATGTCCAATGGAGCCACCATCCTGCATAATGCAGAGAACCATGTCATACGTGATTAAATGTCGAAAGCACATAAGTATGCCAGATCATCTTCTTAGATTTTATAAGGATTAATTGACAATTACGATCATCTTCGACAAGCCACTTCTAAAGTATATTCGATAAGATCAATACTATAGAGACATACAAACCCTATCTTGTTGTCCTCTTGTCTAATTAATTGTCATTCCTCATTATTATGAGGAAACTTGCACATTGCAACCACATACATTATGTGTCCAACTGCAAGTATAATATTTTGATCATTAATCCAATTCATGATATTATACTGGTTATTATTATCGAGTATAAAATTCAGTAGGTTTAATGAAGGATTATCTGAAATAAGAAATTTTGCATAAACATATATAAATAGATATTTTACTTTGATTTAGGTATTTTTATATCAAAGTTGTCTTGCCTTATCAATACTGCAAGTTCATTCCCTTAATCACTATCCATGTAAGAGATATACTTACCATCATATCTCGTCAAGATCTGGGATCTCCTTCCTTATCTTTGCTGCATCCCAGTAATATGAGAACTTGTAACTCCGATAAAAAGAAGCAGGAACGCATTCAGACATGCAAGTCCAACTTGCACTCCCAATTCGATCTTTAACACCTGGGCCCACCACCCCTAAGGCAATGTTGACCCGTCGTTAATTGAACCAGCCGTCAACAGGATTAGTACTCACTATGCACAATCCAATATTGCCCCAATAATATGAGGACCTAATATTGGGGTCACTACGCATACGACCTTACTCTTTTGAGAATCAAAGAGCCCTATCCAGATGTGCTTGTATACAGGAGATGTCACTTCAGACAGGCATCTCCTTCATACAATGCCTGGCGACGGAACCCTTCGCGTTGACGGGAGACCATGGATGTCACTTATGTGATCCTCCATATCATATTCAAATTCTAACTAATCATCATGAATCATATTCATTATGATTAATTCTTCCAAGGGAAATAACATCTCTATTCATAATAGAGTGTTTTAATTTTAATTGGATTCCAATTAATCTTATCATATTAAATGAATTATTCAATTAATATCCAACAAACAATCTTTTTTGTTACTTGAATTATTGTATTATCTCAAATACGTATTATTCTGAATTTTAATAATTAAAAAATACATCATGATCTCTCCTGCATTATCAAGTCCCTACATGTTGTCATGTCCTGTACCGACGGAAGTGGGACAGACTGCACATGGTGCAACTTGCTACCCCAACGCTCTCCGACTAGTGAACACATCAACCTCGAGAAAAGATAATGCCATATTGATCATTGTGTACTTGAGATGATAATAAGTTTTTCAGCCGAAATTATACCATATACAATAATAATCAAAACATTTTTTATTAATATTATAATGAGATTTGCTAAACAAATCCCAAATCCTATTCAAACAACATGTTTGTTGGAATGTGGAATGTGTAACTAATTGAGATCTAGATCATATTTAATCAATTATTGGTTAAGGCAATGTTATTTAAGGAAATAATTATCATCAAATATTTCACAAATATTTATCCATAATTCTTCCAGGAAATAAATCATTTAATTTCACTAATTAATTAAATGACAATCACAAGGTTCTTGATTAGGAAAGTAATTTCCAACCGTACCCTCACTTACTAAAATTAGCATATCTCAATCAATTTAAATCCAAATTAATCAAAGTAAGTTTCTAAAGTTTTCTTAATTTGATTTAAAACAGATCCTAAGTGATTTGAATGCATTTCAAGGTGTTTCAAATCCGCAATAGACTCTTTAATTACGTTAAGATTCACAATCCCCGAAACAGTGGATACATGTTCACTAATTTGATCATAACTTGAGCAAATGGATTCGAAATCACGCAAACTCAAATCCCATAGTTTCCATATTTAATGGGAAACAAAATCCAATTATTATTTTCATGTTTAAATAATTTAATCAGGACTTAAAATATTCATAAAACAGTGATGCGAAAATGAAATGCGATAAAAAATTTGCAAACCCTAACGATCCCAAGTCATCCTATGTTTATGGATCGTATCCGAAACCTCCGATATATGCCTTTGATACCACTTGAAGGATGTGGGGAGATACTTAATCGCATCACGGAAGCGTGTGGATCACATCAAATGCGATCGGGAGCGACTAGTTGCACTAGTGGCTCGAGGCAGGAGAATATAAAATTTTTCATGTGACGAAACCACATGATCCAAGAACACTTCTCGGATCTTTTCATCTAAACCACAAACAAGTAATAGGATTACCTCTTGAAGAGTGGTTGTGATCGAGTCTCTAAACGAAGAGACCTCCTGTCTCAAGTCCGATCTGACAGAGGAGACGCTTGCGAGCGTGTTGATGAAACACATGTTTCTCGCAATCCATGATGATGATCCAAGAGGCGGATCTTCTGATCTCGACACACGAGATCCGACGTCTTCATCACGAGCGAGGCACGTCGAAGGAGACGGAGATCCTCGATCAAACGATCGGACAGCATAACAACGATGCTGCGTCGAAGGAAACTCTCTCTAGGGCATCCTTGGTGGATGGCCATATGAGAGAGAGAGAGAGTGGGCGTGTAGAGAGAAAGAGAGAGAGAGACTTATGTTCTCATTATATTTGAAGAGCAAGGGGTGCCCTTCTATTTATAATATTTTTGGATCCATGGATCTCAATCCATGGGCAACACAAATCCGATGGAACTTATTGATTTGTTTCTTTTAATGGCCAAGATTTGTGTTGACAAAAACCAACAATAATTAATTTAATAAAAATCAAATATATATTGAATACAATTTGATTTATATCAAATCAATCCTTATTGGAGAAAAAGGACGGAGGCAAGCCTCCTTACATGAAAGGAGTGGACGGACACCACATTCCATGTAGGAAATGTGGTCGTCCACCCTCCCTACAATGAAGGTGGCTTCTTCTCCTTTTATTCCACGAGATACATTATCCCATTAATTTCTCCAATATTTGCAACAACCTTTGTTGCAAATTATTTCACAAAAATAAATCTAATTTATTTTGTGAACATTGCAATCATGCCATTGGAATTTCGTGAATCACATTCACAACCCAAAATAAAATGTAAATTACATTTTCAATTAATTGTCCACTGTGAATCCAATTCACAATATCATTTAATTAACAAATGTAAATTACAAATTGCTCTCTCTCTCTCTCATATACTATAAATCATATTTACAATATATATGATTAATATGGATAGTGTTATCCACATTATTCATCCATGATATTTATATCACATTTAATCATCTTGGATCTCTAATGTCATGTGCTCAAATATTATGAATCACATTCACATTATTCACAACTTTGATAATCAAATCACATTTAATTATCTAAGATAACTCTCTTTATAATTGGAATCAAATTCATATTATTCATGACAATTAAATCACATTTAATTATCCATTTTCTCAATGCTCGGATACGTATATCAACAATGAAATTATCCTGAACTCTTTCAAAGATAATGCGCTTTCTCCCCGGATACTTGGAGATAATGACAGGGTGATTGTATTGTTCCACGTATAGTGACTTGGATATTGAGATCACATCTCAATCAAGATCGCGGGCCTCTCATAGATGATTGATTAAATCAAGACCGTAAATCTAATCTTCTCATTGCATCTGAATCACATTCACATCTATGACCAACATTTGGACTAAGATCAGATTACTTCTCTACTGAGAGGAGTCACTAAAATTTAGACCTGTTTCATCACTCCCTAGGAATGGAAGCGTCATGGTTATAGAATCGTTTATGATCACATCGCCCTCAGATATTCCCAATACAAGTATTTCATGCATACTGGAAGACACAGAATAATCCAAAAGTATAAGATCAATTTTACACAGTCTACTTCAGGGTTTTATCATTAAGTTTCTCATTTTATAGGGAATTGGTATCGATCTTATACTTTTAAAAAACATATATCATACATAGGTTTTGATCATATACTTTCTAAAAGCATTTATCAAACCTACAAATTCAGTCAAGCTTCCAAAGCGAGATGATCGTGCACGGAATTTGATTCTTCCCAATATCTCATGAGTGAGCTCATGTCTTCTGGTTCAGTAACCGAACATGTATGATCCCTTTGAGAGATCGTGTTACTCATATGCCATTGTATGCACACCAGTGCGCCGGTATATAGACCTTGATTAGGTCATCAACCTATTGGTCTGCCAAATGTACTTACCTTGACATATAGTAACACATCTATCTTCGGTCAGAGTATGCGTTTCTATATCGTGACATAATACGTCATAGGACTTTTGTTATCTCGATCTCGTTAAGTCAACTATTTGACCTAACTAAGATAACACCTCCTAATCTCTATTCCCATGCAGAGGACCTGCATCTAGAGGTGATGACCCAAAATTCCCAAAGACCCGGGTGAAGGTAATAAGACAAGGGTCGTTGCGACCCGGATCTCAGAGGATAGGTATATCAAGAAAAATCAGACCACTCAAATCACGTAAAATCAATCAAGCACAAAAATAGCGGTCCAGCTATGAGATTAACCTGGTATAGCACCCAGGGTCGAACACAAGGAGCACGGGTTGGCCGAAGGCCTACGAAGTAGTAAAAATAAAATAAAATAAAAGACAAGTATTTTTAGTGGTTTTTACTGATTTTTATATTTTTTTGTATTTTTAAAATGTGAAGAAAATAAAAGAAAGTAAAGACAAGCACACTTTAGCAATTTATTCATTGCATCAAAAATCAAGCAAAAATTCAAGAAAAAAAGTTTTTATGTTTTTTAGGTTTTCTAGTGTTTTTGGTGAATTTTTGGGATTTTTATAAGGTGTATTTTATTTCCTAAAAATCAAACAGTACTAAAAAGACAAGGTGCTGTCCAGCCAGGCCCAAAATCCAAAGATAAAATATCTAAGGATCTCAGAGGGACCTGAAGGTAATTTTCCTGTATACTAGAGACAACTAGGAAAATTTGAGCACCAAGATTATTGTTTTTGGGTTTTTAGATTATTTACTAGAATTTTTATGAGTTTTTAGGTGTTTTTGAGTTTTTAGGGTTTTTAAGCAATGAAAAATAGCCAAAACTGGCTAGAAAATCAAGAAACACAAAAGAAACAATACCTAATTTTTGTGGAATTTTTGAGGGGGTTTTTTATTTTTTTGAGATTTTTAATTCTAGACAGTAGCTAAAATAGAGGTTTTTGAATTTTTAAAAATAACAAATAAAATCAAAAATGTCCTCAAAAATTCTAAAAAATCCTACAACATGGCAGCAGCCATGTGTCAAATTTTCATCGAATTTGGAGGTGATTTGATATTTTATTCAAAAATCAAAAGAGGGCACTGTGCATAGGGACGAAAGTGCAAATACCCGAAGTTCTGGGGGTCCAGGTGCAATTTTCCCAGCAACTCACGCGCGCAACGCGTGCCTGGGGCACTCAGGGACCTTTTGGTAAGAAAAACAAGTCCGAGGACCTTTTGGTAACTCGTACCAAAAAGTCCAGGGCATGTACTGCAATTAACCCACAAAATAGGCGCACATGCGTAATTAAACACTCAAAGGGGCATATATGCAATTACCAAAAAGTTTTCATTCAATCATAAACATCCAGAACTACAGGACTAGAGTCGCAAATACACCAAAACTACACGTGACGAAGCACGTGTCTCACACATACAGGGGCATAAGTGCAAATATAAAAAGCACGAGGTCCAATATGCAAATAACCCAACGTAAATAAAAAGCACAAAATATTTACAGGACTGAAACGTAAAGCATAAACTAAGAGGGGGCCTACAGTAAATTACCCCTTTATTACGTCGACGGCTAGATGATGGACGCGTGGCTGATCGGACGGTTCTGGACGACGGGCGCTTCTCTCCTTCCGCGCGTGGGCCTGATCGACATCTCAGAGGAGGGCACGTGGAAGATCTGACGGCCTCGGGTGCTGGTGCCTCTCTCTCTGTACTAACGGTCCAGATCGTCCCTCGGGCTGATCAAGCGGTGGCTGCAGCTCCTGAATGGATGGACGTGATGAGACCTGGGGCGCTGAGGGTGATCGGACGGTGCTCGAGGATCCTGGAAGAACAGTCGGCCGGCGAGCTTCGCCGGCCTCGTGCGAGCGCGGTGGTCCTCGTCATCTGCTCCTGAGGTGCGGGAAAGCTTCGCCGTGAAGCCCCGCACCCGATGCTCTGCTCCGATGGAGGCGAGGAGCTCCAGAGAGCTCCGGCGACGTCCAAGAGCTGGAGCTGCTGTGCCCAGAAATTCCGACCTCCAGATGAGGTCGATTGGCCCTGAAACCTGCACAGTAATGAAGCTGGGTCGAGGGCAAAGTGCCTCGACCCGTCAGAGCGGGCGGAAGGTGACTGGTGCGGCGATGCGATGGCTCTTCGGCGAGCGGCGGAGGGAGGAGAGCTGAAACCCAGCTCCGGGGCGAGACAGGGGGAGTAAAGTGGTGGAGAAGGTGGATAGGAGTTAGGCTAAGGTGGTGGAGTGGTCGGATGGTCGAGTGCGTGGACGGAGACGGCTGGCGGAGGCGGCGGAGCTACACTACTGAAAATCGCAAAAATTGAAGGCTACGCTAATCTACGGGCTAACTAAGCTACCTGATGGATGCTGTCGACTGGGCTGGAGCTGGTGGAGCTCCCGGTCATTGCCTGCAAGGGGGCGTCGCTTCCCCGAGGCTGAGCGCGCTTGCGGCGGCGCACGGTGGTGTTCTCCACCGGATCAGTGACTCCCGGCTGCCCGGGCCTCGCTACAACTCCAAGGGACCACGGCTGTCACTCAAGGACTATGGAGGAGCTCACAGGCGCCAAGGGGAAGATCAAAGATGGCGTGAATAGGTCGCCGGTGACGACGTTAAATATGATGGGGGATCCGAGAAGAAGGAGGTCGGGCGAGCTGCATGCGGTTCGGATCCACCAAACCCACCCCGGGCGAGGGTCCTGGATGATCGGAGTGCAATCGGAGCCTGGGGTTTGGGTCGATGGCGGTCGGGTCAGGCGGGCAAAAGATCGAGAAAACGGGTCGGTTGCCTGACCCGCGAAAGAAGAAGGTCCGCAGGGGAAGTTGACCGGGGTCAACAAACCCCCGTGGACCAATCAGGAGTCGCCATTTATTGAATTTTTTATTTCTTTATTTGAGGCCAGAAAATGACTGATTTTATAAAAACTTAAAACATGAAATGTTTTTATTTTATTTTTTTCTTTTTTTTGGTGATTTTTAATAAATTTTTGGAAATAAAAATAAGGTAATTACATTATAGCTATACATAGATATATATACAATAGGTAGGTTTTTGATTTTTGATTTTTAATTATTATTTTTGTACAATTTTATTCCCATTTTATATTTTCTTTATTTATAGAATAAAATGAGGAATAAAAGGGTATTTTTATTTTATTTTTATTATTTATATACATAGGTGAAATAAATAGTTATGTACAACTATATACATGGCATATATACAATGTATTTTATATTTTAATTTTGTAATTTTTATTTGATTTTTGTTTTGCTTCTTTTTATTTATTTTATTTACAATATATAATATAGTATATTTACAAGAAGTTTTGAAAATAATTTTATTTATTTACAAAGTTAAATAAATATAGGGGTGTGGTCTATGTACATGGTGAAAGGGTATTTTTGGTCTTTTTGGTTTTTAGCTTTTTGTTTTGTTTTTATACTTTATAAATATGTACAAATATTTACCAACATATTTTTGGATGAGGAAAACATTTTTATTTTTATTTACAAATATTTACACATGAGCCCCTATCTCCCTCTACTTTGGCTTTTATGCGGTCAGGCCCATGCTGAGCCCTCCCTTGGGTTAGGTTGCTCAATATTTATTCTAAATATTTCCCTCTTTTTCTTTTTCATCTTTATTCTTTTATTTTTGCACAAAAAATATGCTAATTATAGATTTTTACAAGATGCATGCTTTTTCTAATTATTCCTATTTACAAGTATCTACATGCATTTGCATAGGTTTTTGTAGCTAAAATATAAGAATAAAGAGTGATGAATGGGTATTCATCACCCCCCTATACTATACTTTGCTAGTCCCTTAGCAAACACTTATTTGAAAAAGAAGTGAAAAAGAAAGAAAGAAAAAGAAAAAGAGGATGTACATGGATCAAGGTTGATTATTGAACTTGCCTTCATTAAATTGAGGTATGGAGCTCAATCAGATCTTTGGATTATTAATGTGTCGGAACCTTATTTAGACTTAAGCTTAAAACCTAACAGCCTCTAAGTTCCACTAATCTATAACCAAGACTCCTCAATGCTCCAGATCAGAACAAGTCATCAATCACAAACCCTGAAGACCATGAATCTTTCCTTGTCCTGTGGATGTGAAGTCTAAGCTCTCCACCTCAGAAATGGCAACTTGACAACCCTCCCTAACAAGGTAACTCTATGACCCCAATCTGGCCACTCTTTCCTCGAGGAGCGGGGTATTCCCTTCTAAGTTCAAGTACAACCGGCTCAAGAAGAGGGGGAAGAAGAGAATGGGTCAAGGCCAGTGTAGCCAAGTACCCTTGGGAGCTTGACCAGTGTAGCCAAGTCTCCCTGCTGCAAGCTACAACAGGTGGGACATGAAACCAAGCTTTGCTTATTGCACTTATATACATACTCCGGTGGGATTATCATTTTCTCTCAGACCCACCACTTTTTTGGAGTTCTTTTCTTTTTGCACATTTTTTTTCGAGTGCCTCTATACGACATATACATGTGCAGCATATATACAAGGAATTTTTCCTCTTGAGCCAGTAGACTATCCCTCTTCTGAAGCTTTATTGCAACCCACAACTCCCGTCGTTAGACTTCATGGCAACCAGACCAAGTTGAGACGCACTTCCTTCACTATAAGAAGAAGAGAGGTTCCGCCTAGAAGTACTACCCTCATATGCTACCCCAAGTCAAGGAAGGCTGCCTCCTCACCACCTCATCCGTAGAGAGCTCGGTGCATAGTGCTGGTGTCCAAGTAAAGCCTTAATCTATATGAGTCATGTGTTGTTGTTAAGTGCTCTACTTAGGCTCATTGAGATGACATGTGATCATAGCCTAGTGGACTCAAAGAATTAAGTCACCATGGACCTGAAAAGCCTTAAACCTAAGCCCTATAAGGTTCCTCTTAGAATTAGGTGGATTAAGATCTTAATCAAGCTCCATTTCTCAATTTGATTCCAGGCTAGTTTAAATGTCAACTATCATCCAGAAAAACTATATACATATGTACAAAAAGATGCTTATTTACACAATATTTTACAATCATGCAAAATTTTTGAAAAATGTTTTGAAATCATGAATGATGATGCATGAAGTGCAAGTTTTGCAAAAAGATATTTTCACACATTTACACAAGATTTTTGCAAACTTTTGACTTTCAAAACATTTTGGAAAAATTTTGTACTATATACATAATTTTGATACAAAAATATTTACACAAGCTTTACACACAAAAGATTTTTGAAATCATTTTTACAAAAATAATTTGTACACTAGCTATGTATGTGCAAATAAAAGAAGATTATGTACATGAAAATTTTTTAAAATTTTTGTGGTTTTTAGCCATTTTATTTATTAACACACTCACACAAAGTACGAGTTATGGCTAAATTATATATGAAATATATACACACCCCCCTATACTTAGCTCGAACGATGTCCTCAGAGTCAAGAGCGATGAAGAAGACATAACTCGTGCTATGAATAGGGAACTGAAAAGGAAGGCTATACAAAAGGGAAATGAAAAGTCAAGAGGGACTCAGGTCTCCCCCCTATACTTAGGATCAAATAATCCTAAGTATAGCAGGCTGTATACTAAGGGAAAACCGAGTGGAGAATGTACATGGTCTACCCCCCTATACTTAGGGTGAGATATCCCTAAGTATAGGCAGCAAAACAGGGGTAGCAAGACACGAAGAAAATCATGGATATATACAAGAAGGAGGATCATCACTCCCCCTATACTTAAGGTGAAGAACCTTAAGTATAGGCAACAACAGGAGTGATGGAACAGAACGAAGAACAACCCGGTGTTTTCACCCCCCTATACTTAGGATGAGCAATATCCTAAGTATAGCAAAGATAATCCTAAGAGAGACCTGGGGTGAAAACAAGAACGGAAGAAAGAAGGATCAAAATAAGACGAAACACGTATATACAAAAGAGTACAATGTTGAGGTGCCTCTCAACAAGCGCTAGATTTTACGCCCCTAGTTGGGCGCAAAGGCTAGGATAATGCAGTATCAAGGTTCAGGACGGCATCGGTAAGGCGAATGCCGTACTGTCGTCGTAGTCTCGGTGTGAGAACAACGACGAACTCAACAGTGTAAAGTAAGACACCCAGGTATGCAATCAGGCGGGTGTCTGCTACCGGCCAGAGATATGGAAATAAATGATCGGGATCCGATAGCACAAAAGAAATCGTCGGCTCTGGATCAGACTGGAGTGAGAGTGTGGAGCCGAAGAAATCGAACGTGGAGAAAGATGGATCAGTAATAGAATCCTCCACGTTAACCAGTGTCTCAAGCAGGTATGGACAATAAAGATCAGGAGACTCTCTAAGCAGACTGATATCCGATGAATAGAATGGAAAGAGATCAGGCAGATCATCGAATATCTCCAGGATGGGCTCATCCTCGCGAGGGTCGTCGAGGTGAGAAGAATCAGAATCAGAATGATCTAAGGACTCGGTTTCGTGTTCCGCCAGATCGGAAACACTCTCAGTAGGTGAAACAGAGTACCCATCGAGTGCGGTGTCCTCCCGCAGATAACCCTCGGGGAGAGATGCAGGATCAGAAGTGCGAAGAAGAGGATCAGGATCTAGATGGGCATCTGCGCTGCTATCAAGTATCCACTCAGTGCGCCAGGCTGCATCATCATCTGAAGTGTAAGTCTCGGCAATCTGGAAGCAGGAGAAGGTACTAGTCAACACCGCGGAAGCTGGAAAAGTGTCTGCAGCTGGTCCTCGCTCTGCGGCTATGCTGGCTGTCAGCTGGTCCTCAGGAAGTGTATCTATCTCAACAAAGTGGAGGACCAAAGGCTCGAAGACGGGACTCTCTATATCTGTGCTCTCAAAGTGCGGTCCCTCCTCAAGCTGTGGCTGCTGGGCTGAGTCCTGGTGACTGTCTGCATCCGAGAAGTGTCTCTGCAGGAAGGAGACTGACTCCTCCGGGACTGGAATCTGAAGTGTCTGAATCAATGGCTGCAAAAGCTGGGGCTCCTCCGGCTCCTGGAGTATCAGAAGATCTGATATCCAAGACTCGTCAACTGAGAACTCTGGGACTGACTCGAGTTCCAGCTGGAAAACCAACGGGAACTCGAGTAGACTCTGGGTCCGAACCTCTGCTATCGCGGTCATCTCCTCTGTCAATGGCGCGGCATCATCCAAATCCTCGGGCTGGTGTGTAGAAGCTGAATCACCATGTAAAGTGACACACCGCACTGGTACAGTATCATCCACATGTGTTGTCCCGACCAAGGCATCTCGTATAGAAGAACTCTGTGAAAGTAGCCTCGAGATGGTATCCAGAAATTGAATGTCGGAACTGCGGTGTGAACCGCCACATGTGGTAATCACCAGTGCTATCTGCTCTGCGGTCATCCCCCGCATGGAGATCTCTATCAAGTCTGTAAGTGGAAGTTCGTGCTCTGGAAATCTCCTCAAGAGGTCAAGAAACCTCGGCCATGCCTCGTGCAATGGCTCTTGGGGGTCAACTGAAAAGTCCATGATCAAAGACCGCATGAAATCTGCACTACGTGGAGGGAAGTATCTCTGCAAGAACTCTCGGCGTAGCTCTCCCCACGTCTCGAATGTCCTCCCCAATCGTCGGTGCCATCTCATGGCTCTGTCGTGAAGCGTGAATGGGAAGGTCCTGCTCATCAGCTCCTCGGCAGTGACGTCTGAATATCTCTATGCTCTACAAAACTCCTCGAAAGCTGACAGGTGGATATATGGCTCCTCGTGCGCCTCTCCTGAAAACGTCGGCAGTCGCTGAATGTAATCCAAATCCAAGACGAATGGACCTAATGTAGAAGCTGACTGAGCTCCATGTGCTATCTGCTCCTCCATCCATCCGGAATAGGATATGTCTGCTAATCTCCACTGCTCTCTCTGGTCACCAACGGAGTGCACTCTCAACTCAGCAACAACATCGTCCGGGTCTCGCATCTGCTCTAGCTGGTATCCTCGGACGTCTAGCACAGCATGCCCAGAGTGATGAGATGAAAGGGAGGGAGGGAGCGGGAGGTTGGTCGGAGATCCGACCTCCCTAGAAGGTGGACTGGAGTGATGGTCAGAAAACGGAGAAGAAGCCGTAAGAGTCGGCTCGTAGTGAGGGGAATCCATCATCCAGGGATAAAGAAGAAGCAAGTGGAATGGAGGGAGGTAAGGGAGGGTGATGAGAAAGGATCGAAGGGATCTGGCAATCAAACAAGATGAACAAGCAAACCCCAAATTCACCTACGCACACAGAGCTGAAGACCGAAGGGATCGGTCAATTATCTTGTCAATTTTATTTTATGTGATCATCCAATCTATCAGAGCGATTACGTGAGGTCAATAGGTATCCAAATCTCTCTCAACCAACTGTCCCGTACTGAAAGCCGGTAATCAGTCAAGAAAAGATCGGAGGCTCTATCCTAATGTGCGGATCACTCTCTCGCTCATCCAAACCAGACAAGGAGGGGGTTACTCTCCCCAAGACAGATTTTTCGTGAGGTGTCTTTTAGGTCAAGTATGATTAGCAGTCCCGATTTTATTGTTTTTGTTTTTAGGTATTTTTCAATAAAAAGAAACGCCTAACGAATTTTTCGGTTCTCCTGGTTATTAAGTCCAAAACAGGGGGGAGAAGACGAAAAAGTCGATGCACGAAAAATCAATGATGCATGCAAAGTCAGAAATGCGTACCTGCCTCCAGCTCTCTGCATGCAATATGATCCACG
Source organism: Ottelia alismoides (assembly GCA_037367405.1). Taxonomy (NCBI): domain Eukaryota; kingdom Viridiplantae; phylum Streptophyta; class Magnoliopsida; order Alismatales; family Hydrocharitaceae; genus Ottelia; species Ottelia alismoides. The sequence continues at coordinate 474,882 of JAZKJV010008861.1, read as the reverse complement.
CATAAAAGTAAAGACAGAAATAAAACTAATCTAAATGATGCAGCGGGAAAAGCCGAGTCCTAGACGAGCAACTTCTAGCGAAGAACTGTCTAACCGGTCACCGACCTCCAAGCCAAAGAGTCCGGTCTTGGCCCGTCCCTCCTCTGTCCGACAAATCGGGGGTAGGAGAAAGCGCTTTACAGGACGGGCTACGGCACGTAGGCTACGGAGGCTAGCGAGTCGGTTATTTTTATTATTGATTTAAAGTAGGTCCAATTACGATCTATAGGAACAGATATGCAATTAGGTGTGTGGATCCTACTAATTACGGCACATTCACCAGAAAATCCTAAGTCTAGGGGCTCGAGCAAAAACCGCGAAAAACCGGAAAAGACAGTAAGAAAGAAAAAGAAAGCCGTGAAGAAAACCGCGAAAAACCGCGCAAGTCCTAAAGGGTCCCCCGAGCACACCGGTGCTCGGCGAAACAGACCCGCTACGGTAGAAGTCCAAGTCCAAACAGTCCAAGTGTCCCTGTATTATTACAATAATAATAGAATAATAAATAAAATCCTAATCTAACCTCACCCACTCAACTCTCTCTCTCGCTCTCTCCTGCGGCTTCGTACAGAAGGAAGCCGCCTCCAAGTTCCTCGGCTGCACCGGCTCCTCGAAAGTCGCCTCCGCGGTCCTCGGGCCCTCGCAAGACAAAGAGAAGAGTGGTCAGACCGACAAAACTAATCAACTAATAAAGAAAAAGAAATGAAAATAAAAGTGAGGGTATATATGCAAAAATGGAAAATAAAATAAACACACAAAATAAAACAAAAATAAAAAATAAAAGAGAATGGAAAATAAATCAAAATAAAACAAAAAGAAAATAGATACAAAAGCCGCGAAAAAGCCGCGAGCTCCGAAGAGCCACGAAAAGCCGCGAAAACAAAAACGAAAATAAAACGAAAAGAACTACTAAGCTGTGCTCCCCGGCAACGGCGCCATTCTGATAACCCAAAATTCCCAAAGACCCGGGTGAAGGTAATAAGACAAGGGTCGTTGCGACCCGGATCTCAGAGGATAGGTATATCAAGAAAAATCAGACCACTCAAATCACGTAAAATCAATCAAGCACAAAAATAGCGGTCCAACTATGAGATTAACCTGGTATAGCACCCAGGGTCGAACACAAGGAGCACGTGTTGGCCGAAGGCCTATGAAGTAGTAAAAATAAATTAAAATAAAAGACAAGTATTTTTAGTGGTTTTTACTGATTTTTATATTTTTTTTGTATTTTTAAAATGTGAAGAAAATAAAAGAAAGCAAAGACAAGCACACTTTAGCAATTTATTCAATGCATCAAAAATCAAGCAAAAATTCAAGAAAAAAAGTTTTTATGTTTTTTAGGTTTTCTAGTGTTTTTGGTGAATTTTTGGGATTTTTATAAGGTGTATTTTATTTCCTAAAAATCAAACAGTACTAAAAAGACAAGGTACTGTCCAGCCAGGCCCAAAATCCAAAGATGAAATATCTAAGGATCTCAGAGGGACCTGGAGATAATTTTCCTGTATACTAGAGACAACTAGGAAAATTTGAGCACCAAGATTATTGTTTTTGGGTTTTTAGATTATTTACTAGAATTTTTATGAGTTTTTAGGTGTTTTTGAGTTTTTAGGGTTTTTAAGCAATGAAAAATAGCCAACTTGGCTAGAAAATCAAGAAACACAAAAGAAACAATACCTAATTTTTGTGGAATTTTTGAGGGGGTTTTTATATTTTTTTGAGATTTTTAATTCTAGACAGTAGCTAAAATAGAGGTTTTTGAATTTTCAAAAATAACAAATAAAATCAAAAATGCCCTCAAAAATTCTCAAAAATCCTACAACATGGCAGGAGCCATGAGTCAAATTTTCATCGAATTTGGAGGTGATTTGATATTTTATTCAAAAATCAAAAGAGGGCACTGTGCACAGGGACGAAAGTGCAAATACCCGAAGTTCTGGGGGTCCAGGTGCAATTTTCCCAGCAACTCACGCGCGCAGTGCGTGCCTGGGGCACTCAGGGACCTTTTGGTAAGAAAAACAAGTCCGAGGACCTTTTGGTAACTCGTACCAAAAAGTCCAGGGCCTGTATTGCAATTAACCCACAAAATAGGCGCACATGCGTAATTAAACACTCACAGGGGCATATATGCAATTACCAAAAAGTTTTCATTCAATCATAAACATCCAGAACTACAGGACTAGAGTCGCAAATACACCAAAACTACACGTGACGAAGCACGTGTCTCACACAAACAGGGGCATAAGTGCAAATACTAAAAAGCACGAGGTCCAATGTGCAAATAACCCAACGTAAATAAAAAGCACAAAATATTTACAGGACTGAAACGTAAAGCATAAACTAAGAGGAGGCCTACAGTAAATTACCCCTTTATTACGTCGACGGCTAGATGATGGACGCGTGGCTGATGGGACGGTTCTGGACGACGGGCGCTTCTCTCCTTCCGCGCGTGGGCCTGATCGACGTCTCAGAGGAGGGGACGTGGAAGATCTGACGGCCTCAGGTGCTGGTGCCTCTCTCTCTGTGCTAACGGTCCAGATCGTCCCTCGGGCTGATCAAGCGGTGGCTACAGCTCCTGAATGGATGGACGTGATGAGACCTGGGGCGCTGAGGGTGATCGGACGGTGCTCGAGGATCCTGGAAGAACAGTCGGCCGGCGAGCTTCGCCGGCCTCGTGCGAGCGCGGTGGTCCTCGTCATCTGCTCCTGAGGTGCGGGAAAGCTTCGCCGTGAAGCCCCGCACCCGATGCTCTGCTCCGATGGAGGCGAGGAGCTCCAGAGAGCTCCGGCGACGTCCAAGAGCTGGAGCTGCTGTGCCCAGAAATTCCGACCTCCAGATGAGGTCGATTGGCCCTGAAACCTGCACAGTAATGAAGTTGGGTCGAGGGCAAAGTGCCTCGACCCGTCAGAGCGGGCGGAAGGTGACTGGTGCGGCGATGCGATGGCTCTCCGGCGAGCGGCGGAGGGAGGAGAGCTGAAACCCAGCTCCGGGGCGAGACAGGGGGAGTGAAGTGGTGGAGAAGGTGGATAGGAGTTAGGCGAAGGTGGTGGAGTGGTCGGATGGTCGAGTGCGTGGACGGAGACGGCTGGCGGAGGCGGCGGAGCTACACTACTGAAAATCGCAAAAATCGAAGGCTACGCTAATCTACGGGCTAACTAAGCTACCTGATGGATGCTGTCGACTGGGCTGGAGCTGGTGGAGCTCCCGGTCATTGCCTGCAAGGGGGCGTCGCTTCCCCGAGGCTGAGCGCGCTTGCGGCGGCGCACGGTGGTGTTCTCCACCGGATCAGTGACTCCCGGCTGCCCGGGCCTCGCTGCAACTCCAAGGGACCACGGCTGTCACTCAGGGACTATGGAGGAGCTCACACGCGCCGAGGGGAAGATCAAAGATGGCGTGAATAGGTCGCCGGTGATGACGTTAAATATGATGGGGGATCCGAGAAGAAGGAGGTCGGGCGAGCTGCATGCGGTTCGGATCCACCAAACCCACCCCGGGCGAGGGTCCTGGATGATCGGAGTGCAATCGGAGCCTGGGGTTTGGGTCGATGGCGGTCGGGTCAGGCGGGCAAAAGATCGAGAAAACGGGTCGGTTGCCTGACCCGCGAAAGAAGAAGGTCCGCGGGGGAAGTTGACCGGGGTCAACAAACCCCCGTGGACCAATCAGGAGTCGCCATTTATTGAATTTTTTATTTCTTTATTTGAGGCCAGAAAATGACCGATTTTATAAAAACTTAAAACATGAAATGTTTTTATTTTATTTTTTTTCTATTTTTTGGTGATTTTTAATTAATTTTTGGAAATAAAAATAAGGTAATTACATTATAGCAATACATAGGTATATATACAATAGGTAGGTTTTTGATTTTTGATTTTTAATTATTATTTTTGTACAATTTTATTCCCATTTTATATTTTTTTTATTTATAGAATAAAATGAGGAATAAAAGGGTATTTTTATTTTATTTTTATTATTTATATACATAGGTGAAATAAAAAGTTATGTACAACTATATACATGGCATATATACAATGTATTTTATATTTTAATTTTGTAATTTTTATTTGATTTTTGTTTTGCTTCTTTTTATTTATTTTATTTACAATATATAATATAGGATATTTACAAGAAGTTTTGAAAATAATTTTATTTATTTACAAAGTTAAATAAATATAGGGGTGTGGTCTATGTACATGGTGAAAGTTTATTTTTGGTCTTTTTGGTTTTTAGCTTTTTGTTTTGTTTTTATACTTTATAAATATGTACAAATATTTACCAACATATTTTTGGGTGAGGAAAACATTTTTTTTTATTTACAAATATTTACACATGAGCCCCTATCTCCCTCTACTTTGGCTTTTATGCGGTCAGGCCCATGCTGAGCCCTCCCTTGGGTTAGGTTGCTCAATATTTATTCTAAATATTTCCCTCTTTTTCTTTTTCATCTTTATTCTTTTATTTTTGCACAAAAACCATGCTAATTATATATTTTTACAAGATGCATGCTTTTGCTAATTATTCCTATTTACAAGTATCTACATGCATTTGCATAGGTTTTTGTAGCTAAAATATAAGAATAAAGAGTGATGAATGGGTATTCATCAAGAGGTCGGTCAGATATTAACCTAAATGAGAAAGGGTTGCCATCTCCTACTCAGGCTGGAGATTATCTCTTAACAGTCATTTGACGGTACTTGATGAGTCCTCAATCTAACTCTTTAGATATTCATCCAAGCACCAGCCTGTATGATTCAATACTTGAATCAACAGCTGTATGATCATCAAGATGGCCATGGTACATAACCCTAATTGTACTAAGGGACCTACTATGCAAATTATTTATTCTTCTTTTTAGATCAGGGAATGATATTCACGATAACATTTATTGCTTAATGGCTCGCCGTGGGCTCGCATGTCCAACACTTCCGTCAATCGAAGCAGAGTAATCGATGCGGAGTGCTTCCATGATAGTGTTGGACGTCTCTATAGCTTCATCAGAGTGCCAGATCTCCATCCTCACCTAGTTGAAGCTCGCCAGACCCGAGTTCATCCAGATCCCTTTTCTGCTGCTCGATCAAAAGCTTTTCGACAAATTCGATCAGGACCGTACACCTATATGGTTTGATATGATTCCTGGGATGATCTGACATGCACATCGCCAACCTTTCCAGAGTCGTCATATTGCTTTTCAGAGGAATATCATAGTCGTCCACCTATGCTTACTCGAAGATGCGCCATGTGTCTGCTAGGGTAATTTTCTTTTATTACCATGTCCTTTATGCTATTTGCGTTTAGTACAATAAATGTAATAATTAGTTAAGAACATTTGCAGTTAGACCCTCACATTTTTCATATTTGCATTTCAGTCCAGTTGAGTTGGAGTCATGTAAGTCCACACATGTTTTGTTGGGATATTTGCAACTTGCTCCTTGAATTTTCTACTGATTACTCAATGAATGTTATGTTTTGATAATTGCACTTATGCCCTTGTGAGTCTGGGTCACATGCGCGCATGAATTTGCTGGATTATTTTAATTTTTGGCCATGTGCTTTATTAATGTGTTATCCGCTTTGTCCTAAAAGTTGAAATAATTGTGTTGGTTCCCGGTGAACTGTATCTAATTCCTTGTCTTTTATTGGACATAATAAATATTAAATTAATTTTGAAAATTACCTAAAAATAAGCGTTAGCTCCTATTAGTGTGTAGTATTTAGGGGATTTTCATGAGTTGATTTACTTGCATTTTCTATTTTTCAAAAGATTCAGAAACCTCTAAAAAAGGTCATGTTTCTGTTATAAAATTTCGAAAAATGTTTTAAAAATTAAACAAAATTCTTGGAGTGTCTTCTATTATGTTTTATTTTTGTTTTTAATTTTATTTGAAAAATCCTTATACAAGCCCTCAAAATTACAAGAGACTAAAATTCTTATAAAAATGTAAAAACTAAAAGAAAATCTAAAAATGTTTTTTCAATATTTGTTTTTAGCCTTTTTTGTATAGTTTATCGTAAAATTATCATCCAGATATTTTAGCATTTTAAATATTTTTAATTTGCAAATTATTCCAGGTTGTGCACTGTTTTGTGTTTTTAGCATTGTTTGATTTTGAAAATTAACAAAAACATTTGAAAATTCTTTACAAATTTACCAAATATTTTTTTAAAACCTATCAAACCCAAATATATTTTTACTTTTATTTTCTGAGCACTTTTTATCACTTTGAAAAATACAAAAAAATTGTGGTGTGAGTCTTTTATTCGTTGTGCTTGTTTGCCTTTTATTGAAAAGTAAAAATTCAAAAATTAAAAACCACCAAAAATTCATTTTTTCTAAGATTTGACTACATATCTCTTAAATCTTGCTCCTTGTGTTCGACCTTGGTTGTTATACCAGGTAAATAAAATAACGAGATCGCATACATTCCTTGCTTGATTTCATGAGTGATTTTATTTTCTTGTTAGCTGAGCCAAGTGATTTGGGTTACAATGACCTTTGATTTATTTTATTACTTAACCAGAATTGCTTGTCACGTAATCAACGACCCTAACCAGAGTCACTACCTCATCTAGATTCTTGTCCGTGGACATGAATTGGATCAGATTGTGTCCTCCTCAAAAGCCAAATCTACCTCCTCTCCCATATGAGACAATCTGTGTAAAGTAATCTATGAAGGTAAGATGGTAGATCGAGTAACATGTGTCTTGAGTTCCTCAAGTCAGCTAAAAATGGCCTTCATCGTTGTTAGTGTGTCTGATATAATAAATTGCTCCTTCTCTGTAGGGTATATAGAATGTAGATCATCAAGAAAGCGATATACCTACTAGTCATAACACTCTTATATTTGTTTGGTGTAGCAAGAGGGCTGGAATATTGCAAGCTCCATGTACGGGCTGGAGATATTCAAACATTTTGAATACATCATCTCTTGTCGAGCCACCATTCTGCATAATGCAGTGATCCATTTCATTCATGATTAAATGTCAAGAACACATATGTATGCCAGAACATCTTTTTAGAATTTATAAGGATTAATTGACAATCATGATCATTATCCGCATGTCACTTCCAAAGTACATTCGATGAGAGATCAATACTATAGAGACATACATACCCCAAAGTTGTAGTCTTGTTATCTATTTAATTGTCATTCCTCATTATTATGAGGAAACTTGCACATTGCAACCACATACATTATGTGTCCAACTACAAGTACAAAATCTTGATCATGTATCCAATCCATGATATTTTACTGGTTATTATTGAGTATAGTACTGAGTGTGTTTAATGAGGATTACCTGAAATAAGAAATTAGATTTATATATACACATTTTACTTTGATTTAGGAATTTTATATCAAAGTTGTCTTGCGTGTCAACAATGAAAGTTCATTCCCTTAATCACTTTCAATGTAACAGATATACTTACCGTTATATCTCTAGCAAGATGTGGGATCTCCTTTTTACCTTTGTTACATCCCAATAATATGAAAACTTCTAACTCGGATAAAAGGAAGCGGGAACATATTCCGCCTTGCAAGTCCAACTTGCATTCTCAATTCAGTCTTTAACACCCGGGCCCACCACCCCTAAGGTGATGTTGACCCGTTGTTATTTGAACCAACCGTCAATAGGATTAGCAATTGCTATGCGCAATCCAATATCATCCCAATAATATAAGGACTCGATATTGGGGTCACTACGCATACAACCTTACTCTTTCGAGAAGCAAAGAGTCTGATCCAGATGCACATGTATGCAGGAGCTGTCACTACTGACAACGTCTCCTACATACAATCCTTGGCGACGGAAACCCTTCTCCTTAACGGGAGATCATGGATGTCACTTATGTTATCCTCCACCTCATATTCAAATTCTCATTAATCATTATGAATCATATTCATTACGATTAATTCTTTCAAGGGAAATAACAACTCTATTCATAACGGAGTGTTTTAATTTTAATTGGATTCCAATTAATCTAATCATCTTATATTAATGATACAATTAATGTTCAACATACATTTTAATTGTTACTTGAAATATGGTATTATATCAAATATGTATTAATTCAAAATTTAATAATTATAAAAATACATCATGATCTCTCAGCCATCATTCGTTCCCTACCCGCTTTCATGACCAGTATCAGCGAGAGTGGGACAGACCACACACGGTGCAACCTTCTACCCCAACGCTCCCCGACTAGACATCATATCCGCCTCGGGAAAAAATAATGTCGAGCCAATCACTTTATACTTGAGATGATCATCGATCATTCATCCGAAATAATACCATATAGTAATAATAAAATCCATTTTGATTATAAGAAATTTGCTAGACAAATTCCCAAAAACTTATTCTAGTAACAAGTTTGTCGAAAGTGTATGAAGTAACCAATTGGTGATCTATATCTAATCTAATCATTCACTGGTTAATGAAATGTCATCTAAGGGAATAATTATTGTTCTAATATTTTTAAAATATTATCCATAATTAATCTAGGAAATTAACCATTAATTTCACTATGACAATCACAAGGTTTTGGATAGTCATGCAATTTCCAATAGTGACCCTCACTAACAAAAAATAGCATATCGCTTTCATTTTTAATCCAAATTAAGCAAAATAAATTTCCAGAGATTGATAATTTGATTTAAAACAGAAACCATGTGGTAAACACGCATTTTCAAGTGTTTTAAAACAGTAATTAACATCTTAATTTCGTCTCTAATCGCCATCCCGAAATAGTGGACATATGGTCAATAAAATGATCATATCTTGAGCAAACGGAATCCAAATTACGCAAAATCAAATTCTAACAGGGCCGAAAAATTATCACAAGACAAGGCTGCAAAAATTGAAATGTTAAAATCTTCACAAACCTAAACGATCCCAAATTTTAGTAGGTTCATGGATCATATGCAAAACCTCCATAAACCTTGCTCTGATACCACTTGAAAGATATGGGAGGATCCTTAAGTGCATAACGGAAGCAAGGTGATCGTATCATATACGATCAAGAGCGACTAGTCATACTAGTTGCTCGGTACAACAGAATTTAAAAAAATTTTAAACGATGAAACCACATGATCCATAAACCATTTATGAATAGTTTCGTCTAACCACATAGTAGATATAGGAATACTTGTTGTAGCGTGGTTGCGATCGAGCTTCTAAGGGAAGAAGCCTCCGATCTCATGTCCGACCTTCAGAGGAGACCCTTGCGAGCGCGAGGATGAGTCGCGGTGATCTACCTATAAAAGTAGTTGTCCAAGCAAGGGAACTCCTGATCTCGTCACACGAGATCATATGTCTTCTTCGCGAGCGAGAAGCACCAAAGAAGATGGAATGCCGAGAGTCGTCGAAGCACAACGCAAGGCGACGATGAGGGCCTTATTCCTTCTAGGGTAGGGTGGACGGCCACCCAAAAGAGAGGAGGAGGGCACAAGAGAATGATAGAGAGAGTAGAGAGACTTCGTCAATTCGGTGTAAGTTGAAGAGCAAGGCATGCCACTTCTTATATAGGATTTTGGGAGTCCATGGATCACAATCAATGGACAACACACAATCAACGGATGATATTGATTTGTGTTCCTTCCAGCGGCTAGGATGTTGGTGGTAAAACACAACAACAAGTGATTTAATTCAAATTAATTAATATTTATAAATTAATATTATTAATCTCAAATAAAATCACATTTGACCAGAGATAGGTTAATGAGAAGGCCATGGTCCACTCCTAAATAGGGGGGGGGGCTACTCTTCTCCTCATGGAGAGTTGTAGTTGTCCTCTCTTGTTAGATAGGACTTCGTCAATATCCTAGTATATCATGAGATCTCATTATCTCATGATATCTCCTATAACTCTTGTCGAAAATAATTTTCACAAAAAATAATTCCAAGTTATCTTTCAGAAAATATCAACCAAGCCATTGAAAAAATTATGAATCTCATTCACAACCCAAAACTAAATGTCATTATATTTTCAACTAATTATTCAATGTGAATCCCATCCACACTAACAATTAATCAACAAATATAATTCACACAAGTCTCATTCTAATGTGTATTATAAATTGTATTTATAATATACATGGATAATTGGATAGTGCTATCCCCTTTATCCATAACTACATTAATTAAATCACATTTAATTACATTGGATACCCATTCTCATGCATTCAAATAATGTGAATCGAATTCACATTATTCTTGATAATTAAATCACATTTAATTATCCATTTCTCAATGCTCAGATTTAATTCATCCTTTAGAATTATTCTTGAACTCTTTCAAGAATAATGTGCTTTCTCCGCAGATACTTGGAGATAAGGATAGGGCGATTGTATTGTTCCATGTATATTGACTTGGATATGGAGATCACATCTCAAATCCAGATCTCATGGAGCTCCCAGAGATGCTTGATTTAATCAAGGTCGCAAATCTAATCTTCTTATTGCATCTGAATCTCATTAAGATCAATGTCCAACACTTGGACAAAGATCAGATTGCTTCTCTGCTGAGAGGAGTCATTAAAATCAAGACATGTTTCATCACTCCCTCGGAATAGAAGCGTCATGGTTATACAATCGATTATGATCACATCACCCGCATAGATCATACCTCTAAATTCTGTCAGGCTTCATAAGCGAGACGACCATGCACGAAATTTATCAATCCCAATATCTCATGAGTGAGCTCATGACTTCCGGTTCAGAAGTGAACCTTTATGATCCCTTTGAGAGATCGTATTACTCGTATGCCCTTAGATGCACACCAGCTCATCGGTGTATAAACCTTGGATAGGTCATCAACCTATTGGTCTGCCAAATGCACATACTCAGTCTCTGGTCATAGGATGCGTGCTTATATCGCGACAACATACGATGTAGGACTTTGGTTATCTCGATATCGTTAAGTTAACCCTTTGACTTAAGTAATCTGACACCTCTGAATCTCTATTCCTATGTAGAGGACCTGCATCAAGAGGTCGGTCAGATATCAACCTATATGAGAAAAGGATTGCCATCTCCTACTCGGGCTGGAGATCATCTCTTAACAATCATTTGATGGTGCTTGATGAATCATCAATCTAAATCCTTAGATATTCATCCAAACACCAGCCTCTATGATTCAATTATTGAATCAACAACTATATGATTATTAAGATGGCCATGGTACATATCCATAATTGTACAAAGGGACCTATTATGCAAATTAGTTATTCTTCATTTCATATCAGGGAATGATATTTGCAATAACATTTATTGCATAATGGCTCGCCGTGGGCTCGCATGTCCAACACCCATGTGCTTGCATTTTTGAACATGTGCAAGAAAATACTGCATAATTTCAACTTTACCCCTAAGCGTTTTATATGTGTCATCGTTTACCCTAGAAACTTTTGTAGAATTGCATTTACGTCCTTGCTAGTTGTGTGTTGTTTTTAATAAAATATATACCTACTTAACTCCAAGAATTCCATAAAAATTAAAGTTAGCTCCTGCTAAAACTTAATATCTATGGTAATTTTTATGAATTAATTTAGTTCCATTTGATATTTTCCAAAAATCAAAAACACCTAAAAATTGCCCTATCTATTTTATAAAATGCAAAATATACAAATAATTGTTTTTAAAATTACAAAAAAATAGTGTGTGCTTTTTGTGTGTGTTTAAATTGCAGTACAATTTTTGTTGTATTATCCCATATGAAAATCCTAAAAAGCTAAATACTCTAAAAAACTTATAAAAATCATTAAAATTTCTAAAAATTCAAAAAAATGAATTTCAATTTTTGTATTTAGTTATTTTCTATTTTCATAAAAATCACAACCAGGACATTAAGGCATTTTTAGTATTTTAATTTTTCCTTTTGGTCCAAGCTGTAGACTATTTTCCATTTTCATATTTATTTTATTTTTTAAAATATCATATGAATATTCAAAAAATCCCATAAAATCACCAAAAACATCTTAATATTTGAAAACCATTAAAATAATTTTATTTCTTATTTTAAGTGTTTTTAGTCTTAATAAAAACCGTTGAAGCTTGCTTGTCTTTATTTCTTTCCCTTTTTTTCTTATTTTGAAAATAAATAAAAAAAATGCAAATTGCAAAATAAATAAAAATCAGCTTGTCTTTCTCAGATTAGGACTACTTCGTAGGTTTCGCTCCTACGCCTTGTGTTCGACCCTGGTCGCTATACCAAGTTAAATAAATAGCGAAGACTGCTAACATTTCATTTTGTGTGTTTTATTGTCTTATATATATGGTCTTGATTTTTTCTTGATTGACCGAATTGATTGGTTGAGAACAACGACTTGTGATTATTTTTCCATCTTAGCATTTCTCGATTTACGTGTCATCAACATCCTCCATTTCCGATTCAATTTTCTTGATCCTTGTGCCCTAATTAGAGTATCTAATCATGTACGGCTAATCTCCATCTCTAAACACATAAAAACCTTTTCTTAATTATACCATGATTTTACTAAATTTTGTCCCTGAATATTTCATTCTTGGAAACTATTCAATAACTTACAAACAATCTTTGAGTCTTAACATTTGGACCAACTTTATTGTGAAATCGAGCACCATAACCTCATTTGAACGTTCGCAAGATCTGTTTGAGATGACATCTTCATCAAGTTAACATATGGAGCTGCATTGAACCAAGACATAAGAACAAATGATATACCTAAAGCAGCTTGGAACCCCAGATGACCGTCGATCTGCTCTGCCACCTACATCACGTAGCAAGGGAGCCTGAAGGGGGAGGCCCCCCTTCCAGCCTTCCCTCTGACTCCTACTGGCCCTACAACAAGTTCCAACAACGCTCGTGGATCACCGAAGATCGAAGAACACCACTGCACCCCTCCAGGATTAGGGAAGAATTCCCAAATAACACGCGCTACAAGGTTGTTGCAACACAGGTCAATCAATGGACGACTAAGATCGCATGACCAGATCTATGCTAACCACGCACACAAAACGATGGAAAATTTATAAAGAAGCCCTACAATATGCAGTATTCAAGCATGCTCCAGAAGTTTTGTAGAATTGCAAATAACCCGCATAGGGACCTATTTGCATATTCCAGAGTTTTTCTTGCAAATAGATCCCTGACTAGGGACCTATTTGAAAAAAAACCTTTATCTTTTTGTGTAGCGTGTAGTGTTTTCTTACAAATTATTTCTTTGACATTGGACTAAATTGAGATATTTTGGACATATTATTATATCATCATGATATTTCTTTTCGTTTTGATCTATTTTCAGTCATTTTCTTCGCGAGTTTTCTTTCTCGATTTATGACCCTTATTGTAGTGTTTTTCTTCTCCTTCTTGAACCTATCTCTCCTGTTGTTTTATCTACTATATAGAATCATCTCGATACGATGTTTTTCACATACTTTATTGTAGATAAATTGTTTGAAAAATATCCCTTCGAAGACTAAATAAAAATTGGAAAATTAAAAACCAAAAAAAATCAAAAATTAAAACCAATAATAAATATTTCCCTTTCTCCGAGAACCAGTTAAAAATAACAAAATTATTATTTTTCTCAAAAATTTGAGTATAGTTATTCTTCTTCCTCGAGTTCGATCTAGGGAAACTTAATAATGAGTGTAGATAAAAATAGAAGATAGCCCCTTTTATTTTATTCATTTTTTCTCTCTTCTATTTTTAATGATTTTTAGTTTTATTAAATCAAATTTTGATTTTGAGCAGTTCTCTACATCGACGCATTTCTCATTTTTAACCACAACTCAGATTTTGGGTTTATCAAAATGGCACCGTTGTCGGGTATGCATTTGTTATACTTTGTTGTTTTATTGTATTTTTGTGATTTTTATTTCTTTTTATTTTTCTTTGTTTTCCTGAGTTTTCTTGGTTTTCCTTTTTACTGTTTTTATAGTTTTTTTTGAGTTCTATCGGTATTCTTAATTCTTCGTCGATTTTCTCGATTTTTGGTTGTGGTTGGTTACCAATTTAATGGGGACTGTAGGACGAACCAGTTTTTTAGGAAAGCGGCTCAACTAGATGGCATATATTGGCCTTTTCTGTACAATCTAGTTGGATAGGTAGAGAGAGAAAGCAGCCGCAACATTTATTTTCAATTTTGTTTGTTTTCTTTGGTGAGAGAGGGCACTTGCCCATTTTTCTATTTTGGTGAGAGTGGAAGGGGCACTTGCCCTTTTTGACTTTTGTAGAAGTAGTCCACTAAGGACATCCTGATTTATAGATCGGAATTTAGGTTGTTTTGAGGTCTATTTTGCCAGGTGCCGGTACACTTGGGGGACCTCACCAAGGGTTTTGGTTGTCGACTGATTTTTTTGTTTCACACATTTTCAGGGAGCCTAAGTTTGTATGCATGATTGATTAGATGAGTAAAGTAAATATCGTTATCCTAATATGCACTTAGGCATAGATAATCGATTTTTAAAAATTAATTTGTTCTTACGCTAGAGCTGTTGATTAAGAATTCGGTTTTTACAGTTTTTTCATGTAATTGTCTAGTTTTACAATTACTATGCGGATCACCTTGCATGTAGACTGATGGCGTCAGGTACGATTTCTATCTCTGCATGTAGCAATATTTTCCGCTGCATTCCATGATTCTCCTTGCATGACACATATTTTTAAAAATTAAAAAGAACCAACATCTCGTTATATATTTTTAAAATATCCAAAAAATGTGAAAACCGTTATAATTTTTTTCTCTTTAATAAAACTTTAAAAAATAAAAAATGCATGGACTAAATTTAAATTGGAAGAGCAAACCTCTCATTGTCTTTTGGTATAGCTCTGGGCAGAGTGGGTGAGGATGCATCCTTAAAGATTAGAGCGAAAAATCCCTTGACTTGTGCCTTAAGTGCATGTGCATCACTTTTTGGTGCATGGTTGCAACAGTTAGCACTTGCCTCAGACCATAGAAAGTTGTTTTGGTGTACTCATACCTCACAGTTCACTTTGGGTCTGATATAACTCAGCAACTCAAGTAGATGGTACCACTGTTTGGGGGATTGTGAGCATATACGCTGGGTGACAGGGCGACACCCTCTGTGATTTTGCTAAATACAATTGATTGACACAGGAAATAATATTGAAAAGAAAAAAGACAGAACTCTTATAGTCTCCATTATATGTAGTTGGTGAATCTGGGGTTTGCATTGTGTTTATATGCGAGGTGTCAGTTATTTCGCATCTTATATGCCTTGACACATGTGTTCTTGATTTGACATCGTATTCTCTCAAATACTTCCTTTTGACGTCAAATATGATGACTTGACGGATTTTACGCTCAGACTCCGTTAGGTTTCGATGTTCCATTGTACCTCGTATGTCTTCACAGACTCGTGATGACCCACTTCTTGAGTTGCTCCCACCATGTTTCATCCCAGTCCTTCTGTTGAGGCAGTCCCGTGCCTCAATTTTTCATATATTTCTCATACATGTTTTTTATAGAGTTCTTATGAGACTTTTTCCTTCCTAGAGGATTCAAGGATCATGGCTAGAGGGAAGGGACCAGTTGAGATTAGAGTTGTTGAGGAGAGACCGATTGATTGTCATATACATGGGATACATGTTCCATCATCAAATATCACTGAGGGGATTCTAAATACCTTACATAAGATGAGCTTACAGATAAGAGATTAATGTAGAGTCCAAGATGAGCTTAGAGTTGAGATCTCTACGTTGAGAGAAGGAGTCAGGAACCAACCACCACTTGTCGTGGTTCCCTCTACTTTATAAAATGAGTATGATACGGGAGTTAGGACGCTACACCATTGGATTCGGTTACCATTGCATCAAGGATCATACATGCGGAGATCGTCCTTCATTTCTTTGTTTCCCAAGTACTATGGGAAACTTCAGAGGAGTCATTTACATGTTTACAATAGTTCGAGATGATTTGTATTATGACTAGTTATCCAGGAGTTATACAAGAGGCTATACACCTCCAGTCCTTCCCTTTCCATTGTGGCAAATAAGGCGATCTACTGGTTGAGTTATTTTGAGAGGGAGATTTCTACATTGGATGATCTGAAATCCATATTCTTGTATAAAAGTTTTTCTATGGGACGGATGAACATGATGAGGACTCAAATATCAAATTTTACACAATTACGACACGAGACATTCCATGAGGGATGGGATTGACTCAAGGATTTGACAGAGAGATGCCCTCACCACGAGATACTATTGAATGTGCCTGTACAAAATTACTTTGGAAAACTCCAACAGGATGCATAGGGCCTAGTGAGTGTCGCATGTCACGGTAGTTATCTGAATAGGGATGTCGAGTCAGTTTGGTCCTTCTTTGAGGGGAAGGTGGAGAATTCATGTGTCATCGATTCCACTCGGGGATTCTAGAAAGGCCCACAGCCACCGCATCACGAGAGCATCAGAAGGTGGCACATGTTTCAGAGTCTGATCCATGACCTAACATGGGGTTTATTAGTGAGACATTGAAATTAGTCGACGTGATTCAGAAGTAAGTCCAAGAGATACAATCGATGCGAGAGTTGGAGAAACTCTCAGCACTTCCTCGGTAGTTGAGTGATTTGACAAAGAATGTGATCGAGTTATAGTTTTAGTACCAGCAGTCCCACACTCCTTCTTCTACTTCTCAGCTTGTAAACAGATCTTTATCTGCTCCTCCCACCCTTCAGATTCAGTATATTCAAAGCAAGCATGTATAGCACATTGTGCCTCTACATATTGATTAGCTTGAGGATACATCCAATGCTAACCCGAGTCAAATCACTAGCCATGGAGATGTTGATGTTGATTCTCACTCTACTCTTGAGATTAGCGGGATATAGTTTGCTCATGTTCAACCTTCACAACACTTTACTCCTCAGAGCGTACACCACCAGCAATAAAAACATCAACAATATAGTCATCTGCATCTTGGACGTCTACATTTTCATCACCGTCAGCCATACACACAGTAGAAGTCTCACCAACATTCATATCGGAGACCACATTCACATCAGTATCATGTTACACATTTACAGCCTAATCAGTAACAACAATAGCAACAGTCTTCTTTTATGTCTCATAGATCTCCTCAGCCTTACACACCACAGTAGCACACTCCTAGGCAGGAGAGAGTAGATAGACATGGACACCAAATTGAGTATGAGATGTCTTCACTGGGTCTGGCACGTAACCAGATCATGGATATGCTGAGCATGCTCCAGACAACACATAGGATAAAGATGGAGATGGTTAACCATCGCCTCGATGAATTAGTTGCGCCCAAGACCACTGTCCAAGTCGAGCCTCATATGAATCTAAACAACAAGAGGAGGAATTCAGATCACGAAGACACCACCACTGGTACGATCTCTTTTCCAGAATTTTTATCAAACATCATTCATCTCAGGAGCGGTAGATCACCACGAGCACCTGATCGAGAGGAGAGGGCACATGATAAGGAGCGATAGCTGATTTATGATGATCATGATGACACTCATTCTATTGCTGAGGAGGAGAGCCATTGTAATGATGTGCACCAACATGATGTCCAACATGATGATGTTCATGGATGCGATGCAGACACAGTATATTGGACACAGGCGAGTAAGACGATGATACCACGCTAGACTATGCAGATGCCTCTGATGCAGATTTTTTCCCCTGTTTTAGAGAGTTTTGTACATACTTCTGAGACTCTCGATGTACACACTGATTCTTTTGATGATGTGAAAAAAAGTAGAGTTTGTTATTCTAGAGATTGTTCCCATTCTCGATGATTTAAATTGAAAAGGAAAGAAAATGTTAAAAAGAATGTTGTCGCTGATGAGAAAGAAAATTTGTTGAAAGATCATATTTTTTTGATGATTCCTCTCCATGATGCCTTGGATCACTTCTCTATGCTCAAGCAACAGTTGAAGAATAGATGTATCACACATAGGAAGAAGAGATCACTTATAGAGAAATATGTTTGACCAAGGCCACATCCTACGCTATACGGAACATATTACCCAATGAGAAGAAAGATTATAAAGCACATTATGTCAGATGTGAGATTTCCCATGTAGAATTCGATCGCATTCTATTAGATAACGGTTCCTTGATCAATTTGTTACCATCTAGTTTCTCGACAAGCTTGAGTTAGGTCCTTGATAATGGGAATCTGACTTGTGGATAAATGATTATGTCGGTGTAGAAAACCTCAATGAGAGATTTGATTTATCAATTAAAATTCAATAAAATAGGAGAGAGAGATAATTAATAGGTTTCTCTCCTATTTTATCTAAACTATTTATTTAGCCAGTTAAGATCCCTTAGGTCAAACACAGGGAGATAGAATAGCGATACTAGGGTTTTTGAGAAGAAATGTATTTTGTGATTTTTATTTCTTCTCAATGGAAGTGATAAAATCGGGATAATCATTTATATTAGTTTTTGGTTTTGAAAATTTTAAATTATTTTTTTATATTTTCTAATTTTTGTTTAGTTTTCAAAGTTATATTTATCAAAACAAATTTATCTACAATATAGAAGGTGAAAAATATACTAGACATGTGGTACTATATAGTAGATAAAAGTCGTTCGAGCAACGAGCTCGAAAAGATAACTCAAACAAAGCACACAACGATCGCCAAATTTGAAAATTAAAATAAATGAAATATACGATTAAAAACTCCAAAAATGTAATAAAACCTTGCTAGGGTAGTTTTCTAACTACCCTATAAAAATCTAGGAAACATAATATCAAACAAGTGTCCTAATAGTCTACACAGTTCTGGGTAAAATTGTAAAAAAATTAAAAGAAAATAGTTTGCAGTTTTGTCCCTATTAGGGATTGAAATGGAAAGAAAACAAATTTTATAACATTTAGGTCCCAACCCGGTACCGAAATGTAATATCTAGAAACTCTAAACTTCAGCCGAAATTCTAGAACTCTGATGGGTCTAATGTGCAATTTCTCCACTAGTTGGCTTGAACTACTGAGATTAGAAACTCTTGCGCGAACTTGGCTGTAGGATCCGACCACATTTCAAGAACCTATAAATGTCTATTCTTGGTCATTCTTCCCAAAAATGAAGGTTAAGTTGTGGCAATATATTAGGCCGAGCTCCTTCACACTTAACTTGTCAGAGTGGGGCCGGAGAGGGTGCTCGTCACCCTCTCGAGCGCTCCCACTGTGTGATGAAATTGGAGAGGCAAAACTGCGAGGATAATCAGTAGCATGGATAGTGGATAGAGTTCCCGTCCTGTAGGGAACAAGTGCTGCAGCTGTTAGCTAATCAATTGAAGAATACACATCGACTCCAGATTATGAAACTGCAAATGGTGGCTCCAGAAGACGATTATCTACCTGCAATAGAATTGTAGATGCTCGATTTGCACGGAATCAACCAAGAAATGTAATTAATCTTAGGTTCAATATCGTTTATAGGGAAGGGGATTTCAGACGCAAAAACTGGACTATTCAAGGGGAGATTAAGATATTTTTTGAAGTGTTGATCATAATCGGTGATTATGACTTACTAATTACATGATTATATGATTAATAGTTGCATGATGATAGAGGAAATGAGAGGGGGATGATGTGGATACCTGGCAATATGAGCGTTTATGACCCTCGAATCTTCGCTCGATGGCGGGTATTTCACTGGAGCTCCACACCTTTACGGTGGCGATTCAAGGCCGGAGTAGACCTTAGAACATTCCTTCATCGGTCAGTATCCCACGCGGAGTGACCTCTGGCCCTGTCACGGTCGGAATTAGGTCAGAATCTGGTGGAGAAGAGAGGATGACAGAAAGATTATTTTGGTATAGGGAAAACTAGTTGGCTTGCACCAACTTTAAGTCAATTTATAGGAAGGATGAAAGGGAATTGGGTAGAAATCATTGGCTGGCGTAGATCTTGGTTGTTAGGTCTAGGGATTTGAGGGTTTAGATTGGATTTAGGATGAAGAGTAAAGCAGGTAAAATATAGTGAAATCAATCGGTTAGAATAGTCTACAACGAACTGTTCTTGAGGAAGAAGAACTTGGTGATGACACGTGTCAGCACATGGTTAGACAGATGGAAAAAATACATTCATAATTACATATTAAATAACAAGTGATGTTATTTTGATTAAGAATAAAAATGAAAAATATAAATAATTAATTTATTTAATCTATGGAAGAATTAATTTATAGAAATAGTAAATATTTTTATAAAAATTTTAATAATAAATAAGGTATAAATAATACTTTATAAATATGTATTTGATTGTAATTTAATACATTAATAAATAATACTTATTTTTATTATTTCTTAATTATTAGAATAATAAACAGAATAAACATGAATTTTTGTGGTTTTTATTAAATTAATTTAAATGTATAAATTAATAAGGTATAAGTTACATAGTTCAATTTTATATATAAAATGAGGTTTTTGATTTATTTAAAATAAAAAATAATGTAAGAAAATTCTGAAATAAATAAAGTTTTAAATACAAGATCATGAAAATAATTAAAAATTATAAAATCATTAAAAATATAAATATTGTCTTCTAGATAAAATAAATAGCAAGAAACCCATTTGTCAAAAAGTCCTAAAATCGACTTATTGCAAACGAACTCAGATTTTAGTGAGATTACCTCCATTAATTAGAGAATATTATATATTAACTTTCAGGATGAGTAGAGTGAAATTAGAGTTCGTATGAGGAAGTTATGATGTTCGGGAGTTCAACATTTGACAATTTAAGAGTTGGATTTCTTGGCATATATACATGATATTATTTTTAACTCATTTTTGTAATTTTTTCTATACATTTTTAAAAAAAATAAGGAAAAGAGTTTGGTGAAAAATATGTTCGTATGAATTAATTAAAATCAATAAAGATTTGATAATTACTTGATAAATAATGTAGAATGTATATAGTGTGTAGTTATAATATTTTATTATTGTATTTCCTTATCTCCTCCTACTTATTTGTTTGTCAACCAATCCATGCTGACATGGTCTCAGCGGATAGGTTATAAATAAATCTTTCAGTTAGATTTATATTTTATGAGTCATAATATACATATATACAAATTTACAATCTGACTTCTTTTTGTTTTCTTTTTTTTATTCTTTTATCTTTTGAATGCATAAAAATGCATTTTTATTCATGACTGTGGTTTTGATAAAAAAAATGTAAATTAATGAATATTCACATGTATTTGTTAAGGATTTTTGGACAAAATGCAGAAATAATGTTAATGAATCTTGGATTCATCGTACCCCTATAATTAAACTTTGCTAGTCCCTTAGCAAACATTTATTTGAAAATAAGGGAAAAAGAAAGAAAGTTAGAATAAATTTGTTTTCCCAAACCAATTCATGAGAACAAACAAAGGACATAGCTCGGTCGGGACTAAAACAAGCATTTTGTTGGAGCCTTAACTTGGATTAGGAATTTAATCTCAACGGTCCTAATGTTCAACATATCCTTATTTACGTTCACCTCAACAACCAACTCAGCTTCACTTATCCATATCGCTGACTCTATCAATCCTTAAATTCAATCTGCACTGTGTGTGAATTATATTAGCTCCTCTTGCTTAAAGAATCAAAGAAAATACACATCCCAATAATACACTCCGACTGAGCCCTCATCTAGATACTCTTTCCTCAAGGAGGGGGTATTCCCATCTAAGGTCGGGTCATGTTGTGTCCAAAATCAAATAGAGAGAGAAAGTAGAAGAATGAGAAGAGAACTAGAGTGTGACTGGTGTAGACGCATCTCCTTGTGAAGGCCAGCTAATGTAGTGATGTCTCCACTAAGATGTGTAGGGTTTTTGGTGGAAGCATGGACCATTGTGGTCATTTTGTATTTGGTGACTTCTTCTTTGAATTGGCTTTGTAATGTTGCTTGCACTGCATCAATCTTTTTATGCCTCGATTGCTATAGTATCTTTTCATTTTATCCATTTTTTGGGGTCTTGGAAAAATTGTGCCAGCAAATCCTTCCCACATACGAAGCATTATTTCATCCCAATCTCTCATGTCTTTAGATGTCTGCGCTACTAGATAAGGATGAAAATGAACCACTAAAATTGACTTCCCTTCACAACGCCATGCAAGTCGAGCTAAGTGCAAAGTGCATGTGTCCATAATTGATCACTGATGAAGAGTTAAACGGATGGCAGCAGGTGTTCTACTTAGGCAAGTATGAATTGACTTCCCAAATATGGTCTCATGGATCCCAAAGATTTAACTCAAAGACCTAAAGAGTCTAAATTCTAGTTCCTATCTAGGCTCCTTACAATGAAAGTTAAAGGCCATAATCAAGCTCCATCCTTTGGACTATTCCCAATCTTTAGTTTTAGAAATCAAACTTACTCCGAAAAATACTAATGCAAATGCAACCATGTTTTTTGAAGTGTATTTTCTGAATTTTACTCATTCTTGTGGATTTTAAGGATTTTGCAAATTTTATGAATATTAGGACTTTATATTTTTATGGATTTTTCAATTTTTCAATTTTTTGAATAAGTCTATGTACAAGAATTTTACAAGATAAATTACCCATATTTTATTTGGATTAAATAACTAATGTATTTTAAAGATTTTATATATAAAGGGTTTTACAAGGATTAAATGAATTTTACACATATTTTAATTGATAGTATTTTAAATAGGTATTATTCAAATTATACATATTTTAAATACATATTTTAAATTAATAATTTTAGACATATTTTATTTATTTACAAGGATTTTGTAAATAATAAATAAATGGATTTTAGATTAACCCTTACCCACTTTTTATGGATTTTATAGATATATAAAATACTTAAAAGTACGAGTTATGGATGCAAATATGTATAAAATATATACGCACCAACCAATACTTAGCTTTTTATTTGTCCTCATAGCGTTAAAAGAGAAAAAGGAGGACATAACGTGTGCTATGTAAAAGTGGGTGAAAAAGAATAAAAGAATAGAAGTCAGTTGACCACCCTATACTTACGATCAAGTAATTGTAAGTATAGTGGAAGATAAAAATGATGTGACTAAGGAAAAGGAATATACAAACGAAGAAACAAAAGAAAGAAAGAAAAATGAAATCAGCGAAATCACTCGGTCCACCCTATACTTAGGATAAGGCATCCTAAGTACATAATGGAATGTGGCCAACATTAGGGACCATTGATTAGTGTAAAAGAAAGGAAAACAAAGGAAAAGTAGAAAGAGCAAAAATCAAAAGACAAATATCTATGGACAATCAGTCCCCCCTATCCTTAGGATCTGGTATCCTAAGCATATAAGATGAGCAAAAATGAGGACAGTTATGGACTACGAAGAATATACATGTGGTGTACTCCAGAAAATCGAAAGGCTCACAAGTCTCTATATAGGATGAAATGAAGTGGAAGAGTATCAGACATTATGTACAAAGTAGATCACCTCACTCTGGGTTGTATTGAATCATATGTTGTACATGTGCGTACCAATCGTTGGTTGAGCAAGTAGAGCTGCCTATGTAAGTAAACTCTGTATGTGGCATAGTTCTCTCTACTGAAATATGTGTCTCTAGAGTCGGACTAAAGAAGGTGTCTATATGTGCAACCATTACACCATCCGACTTTCTACGCTGAATAAACTAAACAATCTGTGAAATATAATCAATTGACTCTCGTGCCGGATTATGGGTACTCAAATCTGCATCACTGATATGTCTACTGCAACTGATTGCTCATCTGAATCTGAAGTGAACTCTGTATCTATAAGTGAACAATCATCTCAAGAACTAGGTACCATGTGATCTACCCCATCCTCAAGTAGGATATCACGGGTATCAAAATAAATACTCTTAAGATTAAGAGGTTGTGTCTCATCTATGTGTTTTCAATCTTTTGCAAGACCAGTGTCCTCTTTAGTAAATTACAATACTAATATGGGACTGCTACATCCTCTCTCCATCTCAATGTGTATCTCTCCACTATCTGTACGGAATTATACTCTCCCAGCATCATAATAAAAGAGTTCTCTCGCTATCTGTAGAAGGGTCTCCCGAGAATGATCAGAGAAAGGTGCAACTATATACAACACTCCATATCTAGGACAGTAAAGTCCACTGGAAACTGCAAGCCCTGAACGATCACAATAATGTTCCTCATCATGCCTCTAGGTCTCTACACAGATCGATCAACAAACTGAAGTATTGCCCGTGATTTGTAAAGGGGACCTAGCTTGAGCTTATCAAGCAAAGAAGATGGGATCAAATTAATCGAGGAACCATTATCTAAGAGAGTACGATGGAATGTGGCATCAGCAATCAGTCATGTGACATAGTGAGCTCCAGATTATCTCTTCTTCTTAGGTACCTTATTTGGAATAGCACATGATTTTGCCTTGGTCAATACATGTTTCTCAACTCGCGATCTCTTTTTCCTACGTGCTGTGCATTTGTTCCACAGTATATTCTTGAGCATAGGAAAATAATCCAAGGCATCATGAAGTGGAATCTTCAGAAAAATGTGATATTTTAATAAATGATCAGTTTTAGAGCGACGACATTATTTTTTGATTTTTTTTCTTTCCTTTTCCATATAAAACATCGAGAAAAGGAACAATCTCATGAACAACAAAATTCTTTTATTTTCATCTAAAGTGAAATCAACATGTATATCTAGAGTCTTAGAAGTATGTACAAAACTATCTAAAATGGGGAAAGAAAAATCTGCATCGGGAGTGTCCGCATGGTCTTGTGTGGTATCATCATCTGACTTGCCTATGTCCATATATATAGTCTCGGCATCACTCCCTCTCTCTAATCATTAAGCTAGATATCATGTTGGTCCTCATCATCGTGGTGGTCATCCTCCTCGGCATAAAGATGTATATGATCATCATCGATTGGCTCGCGCTCCTCATCATGTGCCCTCTCCTCCTCTTGATAAAGTGCTCGTGGTGATTTACCGCTTTTGAGACGAATGAAGTTAGATAATAATTTTGTAAAAGAGATCGTACCTATAGTGGTCTACCTGATTTGAGTGCCTCCTCTTGTTGTTCGGGTTCATATGAGGACGGGCAGGGAGAGTGGCCTTGGGCGTGGTTAACTCATCCAGACAATAGTTAACCCACTCCATCTCTATTCTGTGCGTTGTCTGGAGCATGCTCAACATGTCCATGATCTGATTCAGTGTCAGGGCCTATGAAGACATCTTAGACTCAGTGTAGTGACCCTAGCAATCTACTCTCTCCTACCTGGGAGTGTGTTGTGGTGGTGTGTAAGGCTGAGGAGATCTATGTGGCGTAAAGGAAGATTGTTGCTGCTAGTAATAATATGGTAGTGAATGTATACCGGGATATTGAAAAGAATGCGATCGCTGATATGCATGCTGGTGAGACTGTGGCTGCGTGTAGTGCTGGTGGTGCTGAAAATGTGGACGTCCATTATGCGAATGACTATATTGTTGCAGTTGCTGTCGGTGTATGCTCTGAGGAGTAAAGTGTGGTAAAGGCTGAACAAGAGCATACCATATCTCTTTGATCTCAAGAGTTCCATGAAAATCAACATCAACATCTCTAGGACTAGTGATCTGGATCTGATTAGCATTGGATAGATCCTCATGCCAATCAATCTATTTAGTCTCAGTATGTTGAACCAGTTCGCTCTGAGCAAACTGTATCTGACGGGTGGGATAAGCAGGTAAAGATCACCGAACAGGCTGAAAAGTGGAAGAAGGAGTGCAAGACTGCTGGCAATGAAGTTACAACTCGGTCACATTCTTCGTCAGATCGTTCAACTACTAAGGAAGTAATGAGAGTTTCTCCAACTCTCATAGCAACTATAAATCCTGAATTTGCTTCTGAATCACACTGACTAATGTCAGCTTCTCACTAATGAGTCCCATGTTAGAGCGTGACTCAGACCCTAAAACATGTACTAGCTTCTTATGCTCTGTGTGATGTGGTGGTTGTGGGCACTTCTAGAATGCCCGAGTGGAATCAATAACTCGTAAACTCTCCCATCCCCTCAAAGATGAACCAAACTAACTCGACATCCCTTTTCAGATAGTTGCTTCCACATACTATGCTCACTAAGCCTTGAACATCTGACTAGAGTCCTGCAAAGTAATTTTGCACAAGTACCTTCAAAGGTATCTCATGATTTAGGCATCTTTTTGTCAAATCCTTGAATAGACCCCATCCCTCATGGAATGATTCATGTGGTAACTCTGTAAAATTGGATATAAGGCTCCTCATCATGTTTTTCAATCCTAGAGGAAAATACTTATGCAAGAAAGTGGACTTCAGATAATCCCATGTAGAAATCTCCCTCCCCAAATGACTCAACCAGTAAAGTGCCTTATCTGCTAAGGAAAAGGGGAAGGCCTTGAGGAGAACATCCTCCTACGTAACTCCTGGGTAACTAGAAGCAACAAATCATCTCTAATTGCTGCAAAAAGGTAAACAACTCCTCTAGAGTGTTCTGATAGTACTTGGGAAGCAAAGAAATGAATGATTGTCTCATCTCGTATGACCCTTTATTTAGTGATAACCGAATCCAATGGTGTAACATCCTAGTTCCTGGGTCATACTCATCTCTCAATGTAGCGGGAAACACGACAGGCGGTAGTGGGTCCCGGCCCCTGCTCTCAATGTAGTGATCTCAGCTCTCAACTCATCATGGACTCTACATTGATCTCTGATCTGTAGGCTCATTTGTTGTACTGTGTCTAGGATCCCCTTAGCAATATCTGAAGCTGGATTGGGTCTCTCAGATGCATGTCTCTCCACAGTCAGTCTATCCTCAGCAACTCGGTCTTGAACTAGTCCCTTCCCTCTATCCATGATCTTCGAATCCTCTAAGAAGGAAAAAGTCTCTTAAGAACTCAATGAAAAATGTGTAGGAAAATAGATGAAAACATGAGGCATGGGTCTGCCTCAACAAAAGCGTTGGGAAGCAAGACAGTCTGGTTCTGACTCTCCTCATGACTAGATGGGATAAACTATGGAAGAGGGTCATCCCGAGTCTGTGAATATATATGAAGGACAGTGGATCATCGAAAGCTCACGAAGTCTAAGCACAAAATCCATCGAGTCGTCATCTTCAATGTCAAAAGGATATATAGGAAAGTGCATGAAGTCAAGTCAAAAACACAAGTGTGAACGCGTGTAAGACGTGGTACAACGCATACCTCGCATACAAACACAATGCAACCCCAACCTCACCAACTCCACACAATGATGAGTAAAAGTTCGGTCTTTTATATTTTTAATTTTAAAGTTAAATGACAAAACAATTATTTTATCAAGCTTAAAGGTGCAGTCTCCTTGGGTAGTTCGTATTTAAGCCGACGGTACACACAGACCTAAACAAGACTACTTCTACTAGCATCTGAGGCAAGTGCTTGCAGCAACTAATAGGACCCGAGAGTGAGTCCATGTGCTTAGGGCACAAGTCCAGGGATTTGGGCTCTATTCCTTAAGTGTATGTGCCTCTCTTTGTCTAGCGAGTACCTGAAAATACTGAGGGGATTGCTCTCCCAATACAAATTTTGAGTGCAGCTTTTTTTATTTTTGGTCAACTTCTTAAGTTTTTTTATGATTTTCACTTTTTTTAATATTTCCAACAATATCTAGTGGAAGGTTGGTTTTTTTAATTTTTCAAAATATATCTCACTGAGGGAGAATCATGGAATGCGACCAAAAACAAATGATACATGCATAGATAAAGATCATACCTGACGCCAGTAGTCTACATGCAAGTGATCCACGCAAAATTTAAAAACAATAGGCTAATGCATGAAAAGTCGAGAAAAATCGAGTCTTAAACCAACATCTCTAGAGTAAGAATGAACTAATTTTTTCAAATCTATGTATTACACCTAAATATGGATTAGGGAGATAGGTTTTACTTTAATCAGCTAATCAAGCAGGCATGCAGCCCTAGGCTCCACGAAATCACGTGAAATACAGACAAATCGATAAAAAAACATAAACCGACAGTGAGGTGCCTTAAGTGCACAGACACCTGGAGAAACAGACCTCGAAAAAAGTGTACAAGTCTAGGTACACATCGGGATGTACTTAGTGGACCCCTTCTACAAAAGTCAAAACAGGGATGTGCCCCTTCATCTTTCATAAAATTTAAAAAGGGGCAAATGACCTCTCTCGATGAAAACAGAAAATAATACAAAAATTCTACGGTTGCTTTCTCTCTCTACCTATCCAACCGACTCGTAATAAATGAGTTAATATATGTACTCCTAGCTGAGTCGGTTTCCAAAGAATCCAGCTAGTATTGAATTCCCTGCAAAGTTCGTTAGCAAACACACACAGGAAATTGAAGAAAAAATTATGAAAATCATAAAAAAAACTGTCAAAATTGAAAAACAACGCAAAAGGAAATTGACAAAAATCTAAAAAAGATAGAAGAAATAAAAATCACAAAATAAAAAATCAAAAACTGAAGTATGGCTTACGCCTCCCTGGTAACGGTGCAATTTTAATAAAATGAATCTTACTTGAGGTTAAATGATTATGTCGGTGTAGAAAACCACAAAGAGAGATTCGGTTTATTAAACGAAATTCAATAAAATAGGAGAGAGAGAGATAATGAGTAGATTTCTCTTTTATTTTATCTAAACTATTTTTTTAGCCTGGTAAGATCCCCTAGGGCGAACACAGGGAGGCAGAATAACGATTCTAGGGTTTTTGAGAAGAAAGGTATTTTTGTTATTTTTATTTCTTCTCGAAGGAAGCGAGAAAAATCACGATAATTTTTTTATCGATTTTTTGTTTTCAAAATTTATTTTATATTTTATCTTCCCCAATTTTTATTTTGTTTTCAAAGTGACATTTTTCATAACAGATTTATCTACAATATAGAAGGTGAAAAATATAGTAGATATGTGGTATAATATAGTCGATAAAAGTTGTTTGAGCAACTCAAACAAAACACAAAACAAAAAATAAAAAACAATCCCGATGTTCCAAAAATCAAATAAAATCAAATATACGATGAAAAAATCTAAAAAATGTAAGAAAACCTCACTAGGGTAGTTTTGTAACTACCCTAGAAAATTCAAGGAAAAATAATATCAAACAAGTGTCCAAATTGTCTACACGGTTCATGGGTAAAATTGTAAAAAAAATAAAAAGAAAATAGTTTTGTAGTTTGGTCTCTAGTAGGGACTGAAAAGAAAAGAAAAGAACTTTTATTACATTTAAGTCCCTGCACAGGGACCTAAATGTAATATATGGAAACTTGTAGCGTGGCTGAAATTCTAGAACTCTGTGGGGTCTAATGTGCAATTTCACCACCGGTTGGCTTGAACGGCTGAGATTTGAAGCTCTCTTGTGATCAGGGCCATAGGATACATCCATGTGTCAACAGCCTATATGTGAAACCCCATATTTTCCTTCTCCTAAAATCTGGAGTATTTTTGACATCTAAAAAATATATATAATCACGCCATTACGTAGATCTCATCGAGATCTTTCCAACGAGCCCAATAACACCCAATTCTGATATTCCTACCTCAAGTTATCGATATTTAAAGTATAATAGTTGGGACCCATATATGGATCTGAACCATATCCGAAATTGCACCCAATTTCACCTCTCCCTCTATAAATAGAAGATGATATGCTACTCTCTCAAAGCCCTAGCCAACACCACCCCTCCCTCTCATTGGAGTACAACTATCTTGGTCAGTGTGGTCATCGGAGGGCCGCCGTCGACGTCGGAGAAGGAGCTCCGATCGAAGATCTACGACCACCATCGCGTAGGAAAACTCGAGGTCACTGCGGTGCACGCCTCCGCACTGCGACCGATCGACGGAAATACCATTTCTGTGTGAGAGGAGATCCTGAGGGAACATCCTCGGAGGTAACGATAAATACCCTCTCTTGCTGTTGGTTTTCACATATTTTTATCCCTATATAATTGAACATCTCTGGAGTCTTATGTGTTCTTGTAGCATGATTAGTATATTATTGTCGGTGCCACATTTCACGAACATATTTCATCAATAATATTATCTTGATCCTTTTTAGTGCTTGCTACATGTACCTATAAAACACGATTTTCATAACGAATTTCTATCCAGTCTTGTTGTTGATTTTTGCACGATTATTTGCACCATAAAAAAACATCAGTTTGAGCCTAATGTAGATACCTATATAGATATTTCTCACGCTATGTCATGTGAGCAGTAAATCTAGCACACAGTCCCATAAACACATATATTGACTTTTATTCTTTGATTCATCAACGGAAAGAAAAAGAGTAGAAAGGTAAAACATTGTTAAATTACTATTCCATGGAGGAGATGTAATGTATTCCCTCTACTTTTATTATTTGATAAAGGCCACATATAAAAATTTGTTGTGCTACAAACGTAACCACAAGTCTTTATTTTACAATAATGATTAATTTACAAAGTTAAACGGCCTCATATTATGGGTTATTAATTAATTTAATAATGGCATCTCATATAAACTCACATGATGTTAATTAATAGAAAGTTTATTATATAAGTAACAGATTTGGCCTTAATATATTATGGATTCCATACGTCACCTGCAGTTCTCATCAATTATAGAATTGTATAAATGATTTAATTGCATATCATCTCTAGACAATTTTTGGAAATTCTCAGTCATATGTTACAGTAACATCTTTGAGGAATGCGATTATGGATTATATTATGATGCTTGGGTCATTGCACTGCATAGACTATATACATATGTGTTCTTTAGTGAAAATGGTAGGAGAGAGATTTCCATAAGCTTGAAGCCGATCTCTTATATAACATAAAATTTAGAGAGCTAAAATTATTTCATGAGGTTATAAATTTAAGCATTTACATAAATTTCTGTTAGAAACCCTTTTCGGTTGCTAATCGATTCTGCTTAGTTGGGGTAATGATACCTACTTTTCAGCCATATGTAGTATCTATAGCTTTTGAGTACTAAATGCATATAATATGCCACTTAGTTTTAAATCAATCTAAACAAATCCATATTCGTATAAGAGAATTGACTATTCTCAACCATGAGTAACGTCATTGTCACATGACACTATATAAGTGTAGTAGGTTCAGTAAAAATTATTGGTGAAATACCTGTCAAAGTTATGTATTATCATATAAAGAGATATCAGTTTACTTTCACGTAATTGCGCATGTGCCTGAGATCAAGGTTAACATATTATAGTTTCAGTCACAAAGCGCTTGAACAATCTCTCTGACAATAATATGTATGCAAATGGTTTGAATTCTCAACCATATCATTTTGAATTATTCATGATGGTTGTATCATTTCATGATTTGGAAATTTTCACGAAGATGGGGTAGATGGAGCTAAGTACCTCAAGGGATTGGGCATGCACCTTTGGGTCCCGGGTAATTGCCATCAAGGTTGCGATCCCAACGGACGAGTTGGATGACATTGCAACTAGCAGCCTGGTGGTATCCGGAGTCACTCGACGGAGTTGGCAGGTGGCAACGGTTGACGTTTTTGGTTTCTCACTTATACACAATTTTAAGATTCGGATTAAAATTTGATGTGGCCGCATCAAATTTTACCTCGAATATCATTATTGTGAGAGGTGTTCTAGGATATGGTTTGAAGTTGGAGAATTTAAGGTTGAAATACTTGGAGGTTTATCAAAGATGACAAACAAGTTCTCGCGTAGCGGAGGCCTGTGAGTCGCGTACTTGCGTGTGCTAGAATAATACGAGAAAGGATAAATAATTTATGATCGGATGCCAGATATTGTATATCATTGTGGACTCTATCCATGTTATCAAAATATCAATGATCATTGTGGTAGAACTTAAATGATTATTTTATAAATAAATGATAAATGTGATCGAATGTGATTTTAAATGACTTGGCGTTCTTTCCGAATTGTTTCAGTACATGCATATTCCATTAAATAAAATTGGGTATACATTCTTTTCTTAAACCTACTTTAGTCGTTATAATATTTGTCTCGTTACTGGGTAATTGCTCATAACGTTACCCTCGCGTGAACCCAACAGGTGTACCTGAGCAACAACTGCCACAGTAGCGCTCTTTTGTGGAAATCAGACTTCTCTTCGTCATATTCGCATCATGCAGGGTGGGTCCTGCTTAGAGTAATTTAATTACTTCCTCTTTATTTATGTTATTCTGAGAGACTTTGTAGTGAGATATGTGGAGAGTTTTACTACAATCTTTGAGATTTTCTGGTGTATCTCATATCATGGACATGGACTTGATGAGTGTTGATCAGAATGGATGTTGCATTTTATTTCCATTTCATATTATTCTCATATTATTATTTATATTTCAAATATTAATCTAATGTGAATAAGATAGTTTATTGAGTATCATAGATCATGGGCGTATTTGGACCGTAGGTCCGACGCTCCCGTCTCGTCGGTTTCGGTAGCCGGAGGGGCGGGGCGTCACAGATGGTATCAGAGCCTGATACTCCATTCCCTCTTTTGTATATTAAATTATAGAGGGATTTGAATTATAAATACAATGATAAGCCTTTTGACCTTGTCATTGGTTTAAGGAGAATAATATATGTCATACTCAATGTGTCCATTGTCTCTCTAATCATGAAAAAAAATTTGATATAATGATTCTCGTAGGGAATCATGCCGTCTCGTGTTGACCCCGATGTTACACAACAGTTGGCCTTATTAGTTCAAGCCATGCAGGGTATACAACAGCGTCAGGAGGCATTGGAACAGAGGCTGCTTCAGCAGGAAGATTCCTCTTATCAACCTTCACGTGAGGAAGAGGGCTGTATTCATCCTTCGGTGTCTTTGGACCCTGAAGGGTCGGAGTATTTAGAGGCATTGCAGAAACATCAGACGACTTATGCCGCCTACCAGAGGTCTAAGGTGCCCCAATTCTTCGGCACAGGCACACCAGATGAGGTTGAACTATGGATGGATCACGTATCTAAGGTCTTACGGATGATCCATACTCCTGAAGAGTCTTGGCTTACATTTGTGAAATTTTCACTAGCAGGTTATGCTGAACGTTGGTGGTACGCCACCAAGGAACATCTGGAGGATCCCATAACATGGGAATTATTTCTTGACGAGTTCTGTAGTCAGTTCTACCCAGACCACTGGGTTGAGGATCAGAGGAGGTTGTTTGCTGAGCTGAAGCAGGGGTCAATGACGGCCCACGAATACCTCATTCGCTACACTGAACTCTCCCGCCACTCGCCATTGACTACTGCTTTTCATGAGGAGAATTTACAGAAATTTATCAGGGGATTACGTGATGATGTGCAACACCAGCTATCTGCATTGGATTTCACTTCCATCAAGGAGGTAGCTGCTAAAGCTACCAAGATGGAGGCAACTCAGAGTCGACTTCAGGAGAGTCCATCACACTCCCAACCACCTCAGTCCGGAAGATCTGCTCGCCGAGATTTCCATAGAGCTCGTAGAGAGCATCATTTCCACCCACTGGCTACTACTCCTACCGTTAGCAGATTTGCCCCTACACCTACTTTAAGGCAGGGTTTGGCGAGTCGTGGAACTACTTCCTTCCGCTCTTTAACACACTCGCAGAGCCACAAGATAGGAGGTGCTAGCCTTTTCTCATGAGGCTCCTTCTCTCAGCCAGGAGATCGCAGATGTTTCCACTGCCAACATCTGGGCCATTTCAAGGCCAAGTGTCATTTACTTGCCAGTAGCTCAGGTGGTCACCCACCAAGTATACGACCAACTTTCTCAGCTGCACTGTCATACGGATCAATTTCCCGCCGTGGGGGTCGAGGTTTTCAACGTCCTCCACCACGACTAGCTTTCAGTGCTGCAGGTTCTAATGCCCCCCACAGCCTCAGGGACAGTTGAACGCAATCACACAGGAGCAGGCCCACGCCTCAGGAGCTGTAGTGCGAGGTATGATTTCAGTAGGTATATCCTTACACGCCTTATTTGATTCCGGGGCTATGCACTCTTTTCTAGCACATCGCTTAGTATCCAAGTTAGATAAAGAACCAGTCTGCGTTCCATCTCTTTACTACATCAAGGGTCTAGGGGGCCAATTATTCATAGTGCGACAAGCGATGGAGAAGGCAGAAGAGCAGATTGGCGGGAACCTAATGCCTGCATATCTTTTACTCATTCAGATAGAAGATTTTGATGTCATCTTAGGTATGGATTGGCTCGAGAAACATCACGCATGCCTTGATTGCTTCGAGAATACGGTAGTGTTTCGTATCCCAGACATGCCTACCTTTCAGTTTGATGGACGTGCCTCGGATAGTGAGGTCTTATATGTATCGGCATTGAAGGCCCAACACTACCTCGATCAGGGTTGCATAGGTTTCTAGCCTATGTTGTGGAGTTACCTGTCGAAGATTGTATGATTGAAGATGTCAAAATTGTACGAGATTTTCCTGATGTATTTCCAGAGGAATTATCTGGACTGCCGCCAGAGAGGGTGATCGAGTTCGAGATTACTTTGATACCTGACATGTAACTGATCTCCATACCTCCATATCGAATGGCACCGGCCGTACTCAGGGAGCTCAAAGTACAACTGCAGGAGTTGTTGGAAAAGGGATTTATCCATCCCTGTACATCACCTTGGGGAGCATAGGTCCTCTTCGTAAAGATGAAGGATGGGTCTATGAGTTTATGCATCGACTACAAGCAATTGAATAAAAGGACAGTGAAGAACTGTTATCTACTTCCACGAATAGATGATCTTTTTGATCAATTGCAAGGAGCATCAGTATTCTCAAAGATTGACCTACGATCGGGTTATCATCAATTGAGAATTAAGGACACAGATGTGCTTAAATCTACTTTTCATACCAGATACGGCCACTATGAGTTTGTGGTTACGTCGTTTGGACTCACGAACGCACCTGCCACGTTCATGGGCATGATGAACAGAATTTTCCGTCCATACTTAGATCAGTTTGTGGTAGTGTTCATTGATGATATCTTGATCTACTCACGTGATGAGCATGAGCATGAGCAGCACCTTCGTACTATTCTTGAGACACTCAGAGAACACAAGTTGTACGCAAAATACAATAAGTGTGAATTTTGGCATACCAAAGTAGCTTTCCTCGGTCATGTAATATCAGGAGCAGGTGTGGCAGTTGATCCAGCCAAGATAGAGGTTGTCATGTCCTGGGAGCAGCCTAAGACAGTTACCGAGATACGCAGCTTCTTACGCCTCGCCGGCTACTACAGACGTTTTGTTTGGGGCTTCTCGCAGCTAGCTCTACCACTTACTCGTCTGATACAGAAGGATGTTCCTTTCATTTGGAGCGACAAGTGCGAGCTGAGATTTCGTACGCTGAATGAAAGACTGACCAGTGCTCCGATTCTCACCCTTCCTTCAGGCCCCTTAGACTTTACAGTGTATACTGATGCATCGAAGGAGGGTTTAGGAGCCGTGTTGATGCAACATGGTCATGTCGTGGCATATGGATCACGATAATTAAGGAATCATGAATGGAACTACCCTACTCATGACTTGGAGTTGGCAGCTATAGTCTTCGCGTTGAAGATATGGCGTCACTATTTATATGGGGTCACCTTTGAGATTTTTACAGATCACAAGAGTCTCAAATATATCTTTGACCAGCGAGAGTTGAATATGAGGCAAAGGCGATGGATGGAGTTGTTGAAGGATTATGACTGCACTATCTCTTACCATCCAGGTAAGGGGAATGTAGTAGCAAATGCTTTGAGTAGAAGAGCACATACCGAGGGCACCGCAGCATGGCTACAAACTTGGGATATGCTCGCAGCACTTAGTGAGTGGCACCCCTTTGATAGTACTACAGATGTTGTAACTGTACCTGCCAAGTATAGTGGACTATGGGATAGGATAGTGCATGGTCAGGAAACAGATCAGAAATTACAAGACTTATTCCATCGATGTCTGAAGGAGGAGTTTGATGGATTCAGAGTCTGTGAGTCCATCTTATGGAAGGGGGACCGTGTCTGTGTCCCTGATGATGGTGAGTTAAAGAGAGACATCCTAGATGAGGCTCATTGTTCTAGATTATCTATCCATCCAGGGAGCACCAAGATGTATAGAGACCTCCGTCAACACTTCTGGTGGGAGGGAATGAAGAGAGATGTTGCAGAACATGTTACTCATTGCCTTACATGC
The DNA here is from genome assembly GCA_037367405.1 of Ottelia alismoides. Classification (NCBI taxonomy): domain Eukaryota; kingdom Viridiplantae; phylum Streptophyta; class Magnoliopsida; order Alismatales; family Hydrocharitaceae; genus Ottelia; species Ottelia alismoides. Next base: position 438,732 of record JAZKJV010008861.1, on the reverse strand, counting down.
CAATTGGTGAAGGCAGAGCACAAGCGTCCTCCTGGCTTGTTACAGTCACTTCCTATTCCGTTTTGGAAATGGGAGAGTATCTCTATGGACTTCGTGACATCCTTACCTCGTACAGTAGGTGGATATGATGCCATTTGGGTTATTGGGGACAGGTTGACCAAGTCCACACATTTCATTCCCGTGAACATGACATGCACTCCAGTAGATCTAGCCAAGTTATATATTCAGCATGTTATTCGCTTGCATGGGATTCCCAAGGAGGTTGTATCCGATAGAGACTCTCGTTTTACATCGCATTATTGGGGAGAATTCATGAAGGCCCTAAAAACCGAACTATGTCTTAGTTCAGCCTATCATCCGCAGACTGACGGGCAATCAGAGAGGACAATTCAGACCCTTGAAGACCTACTCAGAGCATGTGCCATTGAGTGGCAAGGATCTTGGAAGGATCACCTTCCTTTAGTGGAGTTCACCTATAACAAGAGCTACCATGCTAGTATTGGTATGACACCTTTCGAGGCATTGTATGGGCAAAGATGCACTACTCCCTTGTGTTGGCAAGAAGTGGGTGACAAGGGTATTTATTCCACTCAGATAATCAAGGACACAACAAGAGCAGTGAAAACGGCTAGGAAGAAACTATTGACTGCACAGAGCCGTCAGAAGAGCTATGCTGATCAGAGACGTCGTGATATTGAATTTGATACCGGAGACTTTGTATTCTTAAAAGTATCTCCAATGAAAGGTATTCAGAGATTTGGTGTCAAGGGCAAGTTGGCACCGCGGTTCGTTGGCCCTTTCGAGATTTTATCTCGTATTGGGAAGGTAGCATACCGAGTAGATTCCCCCTCACATGGCAGGTGTGCATGATTTATTCAATTTGTCAAACCTACGGAAGTATATTCGAGACCCTTGACATGTGATTAACTATGAGGATCTCGCGGTTGAATCAAATTTGACTTTTCCTGAGGCACCCGTGCAGATTTTAGATCGGGCAGTCAAGAGGTTACGACGGAAAGACATCCCTTTAGTCAAAGTATTGTGACAAAGTCAGAATGTTGAGGAGGCCACATGGGAGCCTGAGGCAGATATGCGACAGAAATACCCCTATCTTTTTGAAGGTATGTTCACGAGACCCTATTCCAATCCTTTTTAAGATTTTTATGGGATTCGTTCTCTTTAAGATTTTTATGGTTGAATCTACATCACATTCGAAACCTATACGTTAAATCCTACATCTCGAGGACGAGATTTCCTTTAAGATTTTTATGATGTGAAACCCCATGTTTTCTTTTTCCTAAAATCTGGAGTATTTTTGTCATCTAAAAAATTTAAATAATCATGCCATTACGTAGATCTCGTCAAGATCTTTACAACGAGCCCAAGAACACCCAATTCTGATATTCCTACCTCAAGTTATCAATATTTAAAGTATAATAGTTGGGACCCATAATGGATCCGAACCATATCCGAAATTGCACCCAATTTCACCTCTCCCTCTATAAATAGAAGACGATATGCTACTCTCTCAAAGCCCTAGCCACCACCACCCTTCCCTCTCATTGGAGTACCACTTTCTTGGTCAGTGTGGTCATCGGAGGGCCACCGTCAACGTCGGAGAAGGAGCTCCGATCGAAGATCCGCGACCACCATCACGTAGGAAAACTCGAGGTCACCGCGACGCACGCCTCCGCACTGCGACCGATCGACAGAAATACCATTTCCGTGTGAGAGGAAATCCCGAGGGAACAACCTCGGAGGTAATGATAAATACCCTCTCTTGCTGTTGGTTTTCACATATTTTTATCCCTATATCCTTGAAAATCTCCGGAGTCTTATGTGTTCATGTAGCATGATTAGTATATTATTGTCGGTGCCACAATTCACGAACATATTTCATCAATAATATTATCTTGATCCTTTTTAGTGCCTTGCTACATGTACCTATAAAAGAAGATTTTCATAACGAAGTCCTATCCAGTCTTGTTGTTGATTTTTGCACGATTATTTGCATCATAAAAAAAACATCAGTTTGAGCCTAATGTAGATACCTATATAGATGTTTCTCACGCTATGTCATGTGAGCAGTAAATCAAGCACACAGTCCCATAAACACATATATTGACTTTTATTCTTTGATTCATCAACGGAAAGAAAAAGAGTAGAAAGGCAAAACATTGTTAAATTACTATTCCAGGGACGGGATGTAACGTATTCCCTCTACTTTAATTATTTGATAAAGGCCACATATAAAATTTTGTTGTGCTACAAACGTAACCACAAGTCTTTATTTTACAATAATGATTAATTTACAAAATTAAACGGCCTCATATTATGGGTTATTAATTAATTCAATAATGGCATCTCATATAAACTCACATGACGTTAATTAATAGAAAGTTTATTATATAAGTAACGGATTTCGCCTTAATATATTATGGATTCCATACGTCACCAGTAGTTCTCGTCAATTATAGAATTATATAAATGATTTAATTGCATATCATCTCTAGACAAATTTTAGAAATTCTCAGCCATATGTTACAGTAACATCTTCGAGGAATGCGATTATGGATTATAATATGATGCTTGGGTCATTGCACTGCATAGACTATATACATATGTGTTCTTTAGTGAAAATGGTAGGAGAGAGATTTCCATAAGCTTGAAGCAGATCTTTTATAGCATAAAATTTAGAGAGCTAAAATTATTTCATGAGGTTATAAATTTAAGCATTTACAAAAATTTCTTTAAGAAACCTTTTTGGGTTGCTAATCGATTCTACTTAGTTGGGGTAATGATACCTACTTTTCAGCCATATGTAGTATCTATATCTTTTGAGTACTAAATGTATATAATATGCCACTTAGTTTTAAATCAATCTAAATAAAATCCATATTCGTATGAGAGAATTGACTATTCTCAACCATGAGTAACGCCATTGTCACATGATACTATATAAGTGTAGTAGGTTCAGTAAAAATTATTGGTGAAATACCAGTCAAAGTTATGTATTATCATATAAAGAGATATCAGTTTACTTTCACGTAATTGCGCATGTGCCTTACATCAAGGTTAACAGATTATAGTTTGAGTCATAAAGCGCTCGCATAATCTCTCTGACAATAATATGTATGCAACTGGTTTGAATTCTCAACCATAGCATTTTGAATTATTTATGATGGTAGTATCATTTCATGATTTGGAAATTTTCACAACGATGGGGTAGATGGAGCTAAGTACCTCAAGGGATTGGGTATGCACCCTTGGGTCCCGGGTAGATGCCATGAAGGTCGCGATCCCAACGGACGATTTGGATGACGTTGCACCTAGCAGCCCGGTGATATTCGGAATTGCTCGACGGAGTTGGCAGGTGGCAATGGTCGGCATTCTTGGTTTCTCACTTATAGACAATTTTAAGATTCAGATTAAAATTTGATGTGGCCGCATCGAATTTTACCTCAAATATCATTATTGTGAGAGTTGTTCCAGGATATGGTTTGAAGTTGGATAATTTGAGGTTGAAATACTTGGGGGTTTATCCAAGATGACAAACAAGTTCCCGCATAGCGGAGGCTTGCGAGTCGCGTACTTGCGTGTGCTAGAATAATACGAGAAAGGATAAATAATTTATGATCGAATGCCAGATATTGTATATCATTGTGGAGTCTAACCAACTTATCAAAATATCAATGATCATTGTGGTAGAACTTAAATGATTATTTTATAAATAAATGATAAATGTGATCGAATGTGATTTTAAATGATTTGGCGTTCTTTCTGAATTATTTCAATACATGCATATTCCATTAGATAAAATTGGGTATACATTCTTTTCTTACCCCTACTTTAGTCGTTATAATATTTGTCTCGTTACTGGGCAATTGCTCATAACGTTACCCTCATGTGAACCCAACAGGTGTACCTGAGCAACAACCGCCACAGTAGCGCTCTTTTGAGGAGATCAAACTTCTCTTTGTCATATTTGTATCAGGCAGGGTGCGTCCTGCTTAGAGTTATTTATTTACTTCCGCTTTATTTTATGTTATTCCTAGAGACTTTGTAGTGAGATATGTGGAGAGTTTTTTTACAATCTTTGAGATTTTCTGATGTATCTCATATCATGGATATGGACTTGATGAGTATTGATCAGAATGGATGTTGCATTTTATTTCCATTTCATATTGTTATTTATATTTGAAATGTTAATCTAATGTGCATAAGATGATTTGCTAAGTATCATAGATCATGGGCGTATTTGGACCGTAGGTCTGACGCTCCCATCTCGTCGGTTTTGGTAGCCGGAGGGGCGGGGTGTCACACTATACAATGTTTGTTCTTGGTCGTTCTTCCTCAAAATGAAGGTCAAGCGACGATGATGTGTTGGGTCGCGCTCCTTCACGGTTAACTAGTCGGAGGTGGGGTTGGAGAGGGTGCTCTTCACCCTCTTAAGCGCTCCCACTGTGTGATGAAATTGGAGAGGCAAAACTGCAAGGAGAATCGGCAGCTTGGGCAGCAGCTAGGGTTCTAGTCCTGTAGGGAAAAAGTGTTGCTAGCTGATCAATTGAAGAATACACAACGATTCCAGATGATGAAACTACAAATGGTGGCTCCAGAATACAATTATTTACCTACAATGCTATTATAGATGCTCGATTTGCACGGAATGGACCATGAATCGTAATTAATCGCATGGTCAATATGGTCTAGAGGAAAGGGGATTTCAGACAAATAACTGTACGATTCAAGGGGAGATTAAGATCTGGTTTGAAGTGTTCATCACAATCAGTGATTATGACTTGCTAGTTACGTAATTACATGATTAATAACTGCACAATGATCAAAGAAATGCGAGGGGGATGAAGTGGATATCTAGGAATTTTAGGCTTTATGACCCTCGGATCTTCCCTCGGTGGCGGGTATTTCGACGGAGCTCCATTCCTTTACGGTCACGATTCAAGGCCGGAGAGGACCTTGGAATCATCCTCCGTCGGTAAGTCTCCCACACGGAGTGTTCTCTGCCCTGTCACGACTGAAATGAGGTCAAGATCTGGTGGAGAACAGAAAGTGATGGCTAGATTATTCTGGTACAGGGAGAGTTAGTTGTTTTTCGCCAACTTTGAGTCGATTTATAGGAATGTCGAAAGGAAATTGGGTAGAAATCAATGGCTGGAGTGGATCTTCGTTGTTAGGTCTAGGTATTCGAGGGTTTATAATGGCTTTAGGATGAAAAGTGGAGCAGATAAAATTTGGTGAAATCGATCGGTTAGAACAATCTACAACGAATTGTTCATGAGGAGATGAACCTAGTGTTGACACGTGTCAGCACCTGGTTGGCCAGATGGGAAAATACATTAATAATTACATATTAAATAACTAATGATGTTATTTTAATTAGGAATAAAAATTAAAAATTAATAATTTATTTATTTAAATTATGGAATAATTAATTTTTAGAAATAATAAATATTTAATGAACTACAAATATTATATTAGTAAATAGGTATAAATAATACTTGATAAATATGTATTTGATTTTTAATTTAATAAATTACTAAATAATACCTTATTTTATTTTCTTAATTATTAGAATAATAAATAGAATGCATGTAATTTTTTGTGGATTTTAATAAATTAATTTAAATGTATAAATAAATAAGGATATAAGTTACATTGTTCAATTTTGCCTATAAAATAAGGTTTTTCATTTATTTAAAATAATAAATAATGTCAAATTTTTGGAAATAAATCATGGTATAAATACAAGATCACGAAAAAAATAAAAATTAAAATATCATTAAAACTAGAAATAATGTGTTCTGGATAAAATAAATAAACCAAAATTCCAATTGTCAATAAGTCTCAAAACTAACTAAACGGACTCCGACACGTCCATTAATTAGAGAATTTTATTTTAATAACTTTAAAGATGAGTATATGAAATTAGAGATCGTATGAGGAAGTTATGATGTTCGGAACTTGAGAATTTGACAATTTAAGAGTTGGATTTCTTTGCATATATACATGATATTATTTTTACTTATTTTTATATTTTTTTACGTTTGTAAAAATAATTTGGAAAAAGTTTGGTGAAAAAAATATTCATATTAATTAACTAAAAATCATTAAAGATTTCCTAATTATTAGATAAATAATGAAGAATGTATGGAGTGTGTAATTATTAATTTTTTATTATTTTCTTTCATTACCTCCCCCTACTTATTTGTTTGTCGACCAATCCATGCTGACTTGGTCTCAGGGCTTAGGTCATAAATATATCTTTCACTATATTTATATTTTATGAGTCATATTGTACATATATACATATTTGCATTCTACCTTCTTTTTGTTTACTTTATTTTAATTCTTTTATTTATTTACATGTTTTGAATGCATAAAAAGTGCATTTTTATTCATGAGTGTGGTTTTGATAAAAGATGGAAATTAATTAATATTTACATGTATTTGTTAAGGGTTTTAAGATAAAATGCAGATAAAATGTTAATGAATCATGGATTCATTAGTCATCTTTACAAATCCCATGCAATTATTCAGTTGTTGCTAGATCTGTAAAGAGACCTAAGGGCATTTTAAGGAACGTTATCATGACCATGCAGGGCCTGCAATTCGTAGTGGACTTTATCGTCGTGGACATGGATTGCTATAGATAGTTGCACCTTGCCCCGATCATTCTTGGGAGGCCTTTCTTGGAGACAACAAAGTCCATCTTTGATTATGTTACAGGGAAGGTATCTTTTCATACCAAGCGTGAGAAGTTACATATGAAGATGGTGAGGGAATCACACTCATCCAGCGATGCGTCTACATCTAGTTCTGATGCCCTGAGTTCCTCAGCCACCTGTGATTATATGTATGAGGTTCTCCTTGACGACCTTGAGAGGTATCAAGTAGAGACCCATGATATCCTAACAGAGGATGGGTCTGAGACTGCACTTGTTAGTTCTTCTGATGGTACATTATATTTCAGCATGGATGATGATGAGCAGATGGAGAAGACGCCTAATGGTTTTATTGCAGACATTTCAAGATTTGAGAGTTCACATGATTACTCTACTGTAGATGAGCTAGAGACTAGTTTTCATTTAGTTGAGTTATTTTCCTCTAGACATTCTTAGGATGAGCACAACAGCGAGTCGGGTGATATTTTAGACGTCTTCTATGGTCTGACTCTTAAGCATATTGAGATGATGGATAACCATATTGTAGACACATCTACAACCATCACAGATCCTAACACACATACAGATGTGTATACAGCAGAGCCAGATGTTACCTTACCATAACTGAAGATCTTGCCACCCAATATGAAATATGCTTTCCTTGCAGGTCCACAAATTCCAATAATTATTAGCTCATCTTTGACCGAAGAGCAAGAATCTTATCTGATAGAGATAAAGAAACTGCAAGGCTATTGGGTGGAATGTATCCTATCTCCGCAGGATAAATCCTAATTTATGCTCCCACCATATCTATCTCGATCATGACAGCAGAACTTCTGGAGAGTTTTAATGCAGACTGAATCTGATTTTACGAGATGTTGTTAAGAAAGATATTGCTAGATGGTGCGACGCATGATTTATTTATCGCATCTATAAATCTGAATGGGTTAGCCCATTACATGTTGTCCTGAAGAAGTCGAGAATTCAGATGGACAAGAATGAGAGTGGAGAAGAGATTCCAAAGAGAGTAACCATGTCGTGGCGGGTGTGTGTTGATTACAGGAAATTGAACGTCGTATCGAAGAAGGACCACTTCCCTTTTCCTTTTATAGACCTGGTCATAAAGAGGTTGGTAGTGAAGTAGTACTTATGTTTTCTTGACTTTTACTCTGGAAACAACCAGGTTACCATTGCTCCTTAATATCAGAAGAAGACTACTTTCACTTGTCCCTTTGTCACGTATGCTTTTAGACAGATGCCCTTCGGTTTTTGCAATGCCCCTGGTACATTCCAGAGATGCATGCTTGCCATCTTTACAGATATGGTTGGTGATTTTATCGAGGTCTTAAGGATGACGTTTCGATCTATGGTGAGTCCTTTGACGACCGTTGAGCGTACCTGGACCAGGTTCTTCAGAAATGTTGTGAGGTGGATCTCCTTTTGTCATGGGAAAAGAGCCATTTATGGTTACAAATGGGATCGTGTTGGGGCATGTCATCTCCAGGAAAGGCATGGATGCCGACCCTACCATGATGGCTTTCATCAAGAGTCTTGAACAACCATCCAACATCAAGCGGTTATGGTCATTTCTAGAACAAGTCGATTTCTATCGATGATTCATTCATGATTTCCCTATGATTGCCCGACCGTTAACTAAATTATTATTCAAATACATCGATTCCTTAATAGATGACAAATGTCCTAGTTCCTTCATCACATTGAAGGAGATAATTATCAGTGCTTTTGTCCTATAGCCATCTGGTTGGTCTCTTCCCTTTGAGATCATGATGGAGGCTTCAGATTTTGCGGTCACAGTTGTAGTAGGATGGAGGAGGAATGAACCTCCTGTTGCCATCCACTATGCTAGTCGGACTACAAATGATGCTCAACACAACCATAAAGTGACAACGAAAGAGATGTTGGTAGTTGTATTCGCATTAGACAAATTCAGATCATATCTTCTTGGTTCGAAGGTCACACTTTACACAGACCATTCAGCTATCAGATATTTGATGGAGAATAAGGATGTCAAGGCACACCTTCTTAGATGGATTCTATTACTCTAGGAGTTTAATATGGACATTAATGATAAACCTGGGGTAAAGAATGTGGTAGTTGATCACCTCTCCCAATTATAGACAGAGCAAGCTTCAGATGAGTACATGACAGAGATTGTAGAGAGATTTCCAGATGGGAGTATCTATGCAGTTACAGAGCCTCCTTGGAATGCAGATATAGTGAACTTTCTAGTTACATAGAAGAGTCCACAGGGTTGGCCGAAGGACTGAGTCGACAGGCTAGTTTCCTCGTCCCGATACTACCATTAGGAGCATCCAATTCTTTGTCATTAGCATATCTACAGGTGATGTATCCTCTGGAGTAGTACAATAGTGTCCTCACTCTGCACCATTCTTTAGATGCAGGTGGACATCATTCAAGGAAAAGGAAACAGAAAATGTACTTCAGAGCGGATTTGGTGGTCGACTCTTATTAAAGATCCATGCATATTCGTGAGGAGTTGCCCGGATTGTGAAAGAGCACTAAGGACAGTCAGTGCTAGAGATGCGATGCCTATGCGACCTATTATCATCTGTGAGATCTTTGACGCAAGGGGCATAGAATTTATGGGATTGTTCCCTTTGAATAGTGCCTTTGAGTACATTCTTCTCGTTGTTAATTATGTTAGCATATGAGTGGAGGCTATACCTGCATGAACCATTGATAGCAGGATAGTGGGTTGGTTCCAGAGGGAACAAATTATTTCATGGTTTGGTATTCCATGTATTCTAGATTCTGATGGGGGATTCCACTTCATTAATAAGGAGGTGAAAAAACTAGTAAAGAATGATGTTATTGATCATAAAGTAGCTTCACCTTACCAACCACATACGAATGGCATGGCTGAAGTTTCAAATAGGGAAGTGAAATCCATTCTTCAGAAATTAGTAAGATTGGATAGGAATAACCGATCACCGCTTCTAGATCGGGTTCTTTATGCATATCATACTGCATATAAGACTCCCTTAGGTACTTCTCCCTTCAGACTGGTTTATGGGAAGTCATGCCATATGCCCGTAGAGATAATGCACAAATATGAATGGGCCATTAGAGATATTTCATTAGATATGCAGAAGGCATGAACCAAGAGGAAGAGGGATCTGAATGAGCTAGTAGAGATTCGAAATCAAGCATAAGAGATCACCCTCATATATAAGGACAAAGTGAAGAGATGCCATGATAGACATATTCAACACCAGATCTTTGTTCCTGGTAAAAAATTCTTGTTGTTCGATGCACAATTGAGAATTTTTCCTAGAAAATTAAAAAGCAAGTGGGAGGGACAATATATAGTCAGAATGGTGCACGATAATGGAAGTATTTCTATATCAGATGTGTCAGCTGGTGCAGAGCCATTCGTAATGAATGGGAAAATGCTGAAGCACTACATTAAGACTACTGATCATCTGGCTCGTGTTGAAGTGATCTACTTTGTACAGGATGCATGACTACTCTTCCACTTCATTTCATCTTGTACAGTGGCTTGTGAGCCTTTCGATTTTTTAGAGTACACCACCACTTGTATATTTTTTGTAGTCCACAATCATCTCCATTTTTTACTCGTCTTATATGTTTAGCATATCTGATCCTGAGTATAGGGGTGATCGATTTGCTATTTTTTGCATTTTCGATTTTATTCTTTTCATTTTCTTTTGTTTTCCTTTCTTTTACACAAATCAGTGGTGCCTAATTTTTGGTGACATTCTTTTCTTTACTTAGGATGCCTTGTCCTATGTATAGGGAGACCGAGTGATTTCATCGATTTCGTTTCTTTCTCTTTCTTTCATTTGTTCCTTCATTTGTATATTTCTTTTCCTCAGTCACCTCATTTTCGTCCTCCACTATACTTACGATGTCCTGATCGTAGGTATAGGGGGGTCGACTGACTTCTATTCTTTTATTATTTTTCACCCACTTTTACTCAGCATGAGGTATGCCCTCCTTTTTCTCTTTTGACACTATGAGGACAAAGCACAAGCTAAGTATAGGGGTTGCGTATATATTGTATATATACTTGCATCCATAACTCTTACTTTTATGTATTTTCTATATCTATAAAATACACAAAAGTGGGTAAAGGTTTATTTAAAATAACTTTATTTATCTAATATTTATATAATCCTTGTAAATAAGTACAATATTTGTAAATTTATTATTTGCATTTATTAAATAAATTTATGTATATAAAATATGTATTTAATATGTATAATACTTATTTAAAATATTTTTATTAAAATATGTGTAAAATCTTTTAATCCTTGTAAAATTTTTTGTATATAGAAATTGTAAAATTCATTAGTTATTCAATTCACATAAAATATTAATAATTTATTGTGTAAAACTCTTGTACATGTGATTGTTTATAAAAATTGAAAAATCCAAAAAAAATACAAAGTCCTAAACTTTATAAATATTACAAAGTCATTAAAATCCATAAAAATGAATATAATTCAGAAAATATACTTCACAAAAATTTGATTGCATTAGCATTTTTCAGATCAAGTTTGATTTCTACAATTAAAGATTGGGAAAAAATTTAACGGATGGAGCTTGAGTAGGACCATTAGCTTTCATTGTAAGGAGCATAGTTAGGAATTGGAATTTAGACTCTTCGAGCCATTGACTTAAGTCTTTGGGTTCCATGAGACCATGTTTGGGAAGTTAACTTAAACTTGCCTAAGTAGAACACTTGGTGTCATATGTTTAACTCTTAATCAGTGAACCAATTTTGGACACATGCACTTTGCACATAGCTCGACTTGCATGGGGTTGCAAAGTGTAGTTAATTTTAGTGGTGCATTTTCATCCTTGTCTAGTGGTGCAAACATCTAAATATGGGTGGGGTTGAATAATGCTTCGGATGTGGGAAGGATCTGCTGGCACAATTTTTTCCATGACCTCAAAACGTGGACGGAAATAAAAGATTCTATAACCATCGAGGCGAAAAAAGATTGATACAATGCAGGCAAGATTATAAAGCCAATCCAAAAAGTAGCCACCAAATACCAAATACGACCACAATGGTCTAAGCTTCCAAAACCCTACACATCTTGGTGGAGAATTAGCTACACTGGCTGGGATACACATGGAGATGTGACTACACTGATCACACTCCAGTTCTCTTCTCATTCTTCTATTCTTTCTCTGCTCGATTGTGGACACAACACGACTAACCTTAGAAGGAATACCCACCTCCTCGTGGTAAGGGTAGCTGAATGAGGAACCAATGAGAGTGTATTATTAGGATTGGTGATTTCTTCACTTCTTTAAGCAAGAAGAGCTGACACAATTCACATACTATACATATCGAATTCAAGGATTGATAGAATTAGCGATATTGATAAGTGGATTTGAGCTGGTGGTTGAGGTGAATCTAAATAAGGATTTATAGAACTTAACAACTGTTAAGATTAAAATCCTAATCCTACTTAGGGCTTTGACAAAATGCTTGTTTTAGGCCTGACCAAGCTCTGTCATTTTTTTGTTCTCATGAATTAGTTTAGGAAAACAAAGTCATTCTAACTTCCTTTCTTTTTTCCTTATTTTTCAAATAAGTGTCTGCTATGGGACTAACAAAGTTTAAGCATAGGGGGTTGATGAATACATGATTCATTAACATTCGTTCAGCATTTTGTCTTAAAACCCTTAACAAATGCATGTAAATGTTCATTAATTTCCATCGTTTTATAAAAACTACATTCATGAATAAAAATGCAATTTTATGCATCAAAAACATTTAAATAAATAAAAGAATAAAATGTAGATTGTAAATATGTTTATATGTACAATATGACATTTACGATATAAATATAGCTGAAATGTATATTTATAAAACCAAACCCTTGAGACCAAGTCAGCATGGATTGGTAGACAAACATGTAAGTAGGGGGATAAGGAAGAAAATCATAAAAAGAATTAATTATACACTCCACACATTATTCATTATTTATCCAATATTTACCAAAACTTCAAAAAAAATTTATTAATTCATTTTACATATTTTCCACCAATCTCTCTTCCTATTTTTTCTAAAAAATGTATAGAAAAATATAAAAACAAGTTAAAAATATTATCTTGAATATATGCCAAGAAATCAGACCTTGAAACTGTCAATTTCTCACTTCTGAACATCATAACTACCTTATACAAACTCCTATATCACTTTACTCTCCTTAAAAATTCATAAAATAATATAATCTAATTAATGAAGATAATTTCACTAAAATCAAAACCTGTTTGCAAAAAGTCAGTTTTGGGACCTAATGCTAACTGGGCTTCTGGGCTATTTACTTTCTTCGGTACACATTATTTAAAGTTTTATTTATTTTATAATTTTGTATTACTTGTTTGATCTTGTATTTTAACATTGAATTATTTCAGAATATTTTTAAGATATTCAATATTTTAAATAAATTAAATATCCTAATTTATAAATGAATTTGAACTGTAGAGTATACAACTGTATTTATTAAAAAATAAATTACTTTATTAAAATGTAGAAAAAATCACGTACACCCTATTTATTATCATATTAATTAATAAAATATAAAATTAATATGTTATCTATTAATTTATTAAATTAAAAATACGCCATCAATTTAATAAGTATATTATATACCTAGTCAATAATGTCATATTTATATTTCCTAAGATACTTATTCTTTATCAAAATAATTTAATTTAGAATTTGATCAATTTAATTATTAATATTTTTCCTTTTTATACATATTTAAAATAATGTTATTCTTTATTTATTATCTAATTATTAATATAATTTTACTATTTGGTCAATCGGGTGTTGACATGTGCCAACACCTGGTTCATCTTCATCAAGAAGGTTGTTTGACTGGATTCTATTCTACTACCTTACTTTTCCTATTTCTTCACATGCCATATTATCAATTTCACCAGATCCTGACCCTCCATCAGATGCACCTAACATCTCTAACTCATGCCTACTCTAGGATCTAACAAAACTTCCGGTCGAATCACCTATAAATCGACCGAAAGTTGCTCTGTTGCAACTAACTCTCTCCAAAATTAGAACAACTTGACTCTCGACTCTACTTCATCCACCATACGTCGCCACTCTCGACCGTGACAGGGCCTTGTGATCGACTCGTGTGAAAGCTTGATCGATGGGGAGAAGTTCCATGGCTTCTCCTAGCCTTGAATCGTGCCACTGCGCACATAGAGCTCTGGTGAACATCGCACCGTCGAGTCAGGACCAGAGGTCATACACCTCCATTTCCCATATGACTTCCTCCATTTCCAATTCAAATTCCTCGATCGTTACGCCCTAATTTTAGTATCTAATCATGTACTTAGCTTGTCTTAATCACCATTTCTAAACCACATCAAAACTCACGTCAATTTCACTCAATTCTTCTCTGAACATTTCATTCTTGGAAACCATTCAATAACTTGTAAACATTGGTATGAATGTGTGGAATGATTTTATTGGGAAATCGAGCATCATAACCTCATTTGCAAGTTCGTATTATCTTTTTGAGCTTCCATACTCATCAAGTTAACATCTAGACCTACATTCAACCAAGACATAAGAACATAAGATATACCCGCAACAGCTAGGAACCCTAGATGACCATCGATCTGCTCCGCCACCTTCATCCTGCAGCAAGGGAGCACGAAGGGGGAGGCTCCCTCTTCTGGTCGTGCCTCCGACTCCTCTTGGCCCTGCAACAAGTTCCAACAACACTCGTGGATTGCTGGAGATCGAAGAACGACACCTGATACTCCAGGATTGAGGAAGAACTCCCCAAGAACATGTGTTACAAACGCATGACACGTGGCAACTAACAAGCGATTATGATTACACGATTACATCTACCATGTGAAATGAATTAAAAATTATAAAGAAGACCCCACAGTATCTAGTATTAAAGGGGGCTCCAGAAGTTTGCAGAATTGCAAATAGGTCCCATGTAGGGAATTATTTGCGAATTCCAGTGTTTTTCTTACAAATAGGTCCCTAACTAGGAATGTATTTGAAAGAAAACCTTTATCTTTTTGTGTAGTGTTTTCATACACATTATTTCTTCGACATTGGACTACATTGAGACATTTTAGACATATTGTTCAGTCATCGTGATATTTCTTTCCATATTTTTATCTATTTTCTGATGTTTTCTTTCCGAGTTTTCTTTCTCAATTTTTAACTTGTTTTGTTTTATTTTTCTTCTCTTTCTCGAGCTCGTTGCTCGAGTCATTTTATCGGCGTTATAGAATCACCTAGATAAGCTATTTTTTACATATTATATTGTAGATAAATTGTTTTGAAAAATATCCCTTTGAAAAATAAATAAAAATTTGAAACTTAAATCAAATTAAAAAATCAAAATTAGAACCAATAAAAATTATTTTCCCCTTTCTTCGAGAAGAAATTAAAAATCACAAAAATATTCATTTTCGCAAAAATATGAGTATAGTTATTCTTCTTCACCAAGTTTGACCCAAATACTCTTACCTAGTTAATAATTGATGTAGATAAAAATAGAAGAGAGCTCCTTTTATTCTATTCATTTTTCTTTCTCTCTTCTATTTTTTATTGGTTTTTGTTTAATTAAATCAAATTTTTATTTTGAGTGGTTTCTACCTCAAATCATTTCTCATTTTTTACCGCAAGTCAGATTTTGGTTTTATCACCTTCCGTACATTTAAGGTGATCATTATCAGTGCTCCTATACTACAACCACTTGATTGGTCTCTTCCCTTCGGGATCATGACAGATGTTTCAGATTTTGCGATTAGGGTTGTATTTGGACAATGGAGGAATAGACTTCTTGTTTCCATCTTATATACCTGCTAGACTTTAGATGATGCTTGGCGCAACTAGATAGTGATAGAGAAAGAGATGTTGCCAGTGATATTCACATTGGACAAATTCAGATCATATCTTCTTGGTTCAAAGATTACAATCTATATAGATCAATCAACTATCATGTATTTTACGGAGAAGAAGGATGCCAAGGCACACCTTCTTAGATGGGTTCTCTAACTCCAGGAATTTGATTTGGACATTAGGGATAAACCTGGGTAAAAAATGTGATAGTTAATTACCTCTCCCGATTACAGACAAAACATCCTTTAAATGAATACACGTTAGAGATTGCAGAGAGATTTCCAGAAGAGAGTATATTTGCAGTTACAGAGCTTCCATGGCATGAAGAAATAGTGAACTTTCTTGTGACATAGAAGAGTCCACAGGGTTGGCCGAAGGACGGAGTTGGTAGGCTAGTTTCTGAGGCATGATACTACCATTGGGAGGATCCGATTCTTTTTCGTGCAGCATCGGATTGTATCTAGAGGCGATGTATTCCTCAGGAATATTACAATAGTGTCCTCACTCGGTGCCATTCTTTAGAGGTAAGGATACATCATTGAGGAAAGAGAACAACGTAAAAGGCACCCTAGAGTAGATTTTGGTGGCTGACTCTTACTAGAGATGCATGCACATTCATGTAGAGTTGCTCGGATTGTCAGAGAGTAATTGGGGTAGCCAGTGCCGGAGACGCAATGCCAATGTGATCGGTTATGATTTGTGAGATCTTTGACACATGGGGCTTAGATTTTATGGGACAGTTCCCTTCAAGTAGTGGCTTTGAGTACATTCTTCTCGCTTTGGAATTTGTTAGTAGATGGGTTGAGGCTAAACCCGCACGAACCAATGATAGCAGGATAATGTCTTGGTTCTTGAGGGAACATATTATTTCATGATTTGGAATTCCATGTATTATTATTACAGATGATGGTAGCCACTTCATTATATGGTGGTGAAAAAGCTAGTGAAGATAAATGGCATGGATCACATAGTAGCTTCTCCTTACCACCCACGGACGAACGACATCGCTGAAGTTTCAAATATGGTGGTAAATCCATTCTACATAAATTAGTACAATCAAATAGGAGGAACTGGTCACAACTTCAAGATCAGGTTCTTTGGGCATATCATACTGCATATAAAACTCCCTTAGGTACTTCTCCTTTCTGACTAGTTTATGGGAAATCAAGTTATTTGCTTGAAGAGATCATGCACAAATCTAAATGGTCCATTAGAGATATTTCACTTGATATGCACAATGCAGGAACCAAGAGGAATATGGATCTATATTAGCTTTGTAGAGATTTGAAATCAGGCATACGAGAACACCCTCATTTATAAGGACAAAGTGAAGAGATGGCATGATAGACACATTCGACAAAAGATTTTTGTTCATGGTCAGAAAGTATGGTTGTTCAATCCATGATTGGGAATTTTTCCTGGCAAATTAAAAAGCAAGTGGGAAGGATAGTATACAGTCAAAATGGTGCACAACAATGGAAGCATAGCTATATCAGATGCGTCACCTAGTGCAGAGGCATTCGTTGTGAATGGTTAGATGCTGGAGCACTTCATGGAGACTACTAATAACCTGTCTTGTGTTGAGGTGATCTACTTCGTATAGGATGTATGACTACTCTTCCCCTTCATTTCATCCTGTATAGAGGCCTGTGATCCTATTGATTTTCTAGAGTACACCACCACCCGTATATTCTTCGTAGTCCACGATCATCCCCATTTTTTGCTCATCTTATATGCTTAGGATACAAAATCCTAAGTAGAGGGGGACCGATTGCCTTTTAATTCTCATGTTTTATTTTGTTCTTTTTCCTTTTCCTTTGTTTTCCTTTCTTATGCACTATTCACTGGTCCCTAATTTTTGGACACATTCTTTTCTATACTTAGGATACCTTATCCTAAGTATAGGGGGGCCAAGTAATTTCGTTGATTTAGTTTTTCTTTATTTCTTTTGTTCCTTCATTTGTATATTCCTTTTCCTCAGTCAAATCGTACGTATGAGGGGTCGACTGACATCTACTCTTTTATTATTTTTGACCAAGTTTTTCTTAGCATGAGTTATGTTCTCCATTTTCTCTTTTGATGATATGAGGACATATCACAAGCTATGCATAGAGGGTGCGTATATATTGTATATATACTTGTGTCCATAATTCGTACTTTTATGTATTTTCTATATCTATAAAATCCATAAAAAGTGTGTAAGCGTTAATTTAACATACATTTATTGATTTATTTATTATTTATAAAATCCTTATAAAAAAGTAAAATATGTGTACACTCTTATTTAAAATTTATTATTAAAATATGTATTAAAATATGCATTTAATTTGTATAATACTTATTTAATATCCTATTTATTTAAATATGTGTAAATTCATTTAATATTTGTGAAATCTTTGGTATATAAAATTTGTCAAATTCCTTAGGTATTTAATCCAAAAAACATGGGTAATTTATCTTGTACAATTCTTTTACAAATATTTTTTTACAACAAATGAAGAATCCATAATAAAATGCAAAGTCCTAAAAATCCTAAAAATAGCAAAGCTTTTAAATACTTAAAAATGAGCAAAATTCAGAATATATACTTCACAAAAACATGGTTGCATTTGCATTAGAATTTTTCGGAATATGTTTGATTTCTAGACCTAAATTTTGGGAATAGTCTAAAGGATGAAGCCTGATTATGGCCTTTAACTTTCATTATAAGAGCCTAGTTAGGAACTGGTATTTAGACTTTGTATGTCTTTGACTTAAATTTTTGGGTTCCATGAGACCATGTTTGGGAAGTCAACTTAAACTCGCCTAAGTAGAACACTTGGTGTCATCCGTTTAACTCTTCATCAATGAACTAATTTCGTACACGTGCACTTTGCACTTAGCTCGAATTGCCTGGTGTTATGAAGGGCAGCACATTCTAGTGGTGCATTTTTATCCTGGTCCAGTTGCACGGACGTTTAAAGACGGGAGTTGTAGGGTTGAAATAATGCTTCGGACGAGGGAAGGATATGCTGGCACAATTTTTCCAAGACCATAAAATATAGATGGAAATAAAAGATTCTATGACCAGTGAGGCATAAAAAGATTGATGCAGTGCAAGAAAGAGTACAATACCGATCCAAAAAGAGGCCACCAAATACCAAATATGACCACAATGGTCCAAGCTTCCAAAACACATACACATCTTAGTGGAGACTTAGCTACATTGGATGGGCTTCACAAGAAGAAGTGAGTACACTTGTCAAACTCCAGTTCTCTTCTCATTTTTGTACACACACTCTCTCTCTACTCGATTGTGGACACGGCACACCTGACCTTAGAAGGGAATACCCTGCTACTCGAGGAAAGAGTAGTTCAATGAGGAAGCAATGGGAGTGTATTATTGTGTTGGGCAGTTTCTTCGCTTCTTTAAGCAGGAAGAGCTAACACAATTCATACACCGTATAAGTTGAATTCAAGGTTGATAGAGTTAGAGATATGGATAAGTAGATCTGATTTGGATGTTGAGGTGAACCTAAATAAGTATTTGTGGAACTTGAGGACTATTGAGAATAAATTCCCAATCCTAGTTAAGGCTTTGACAAAATACTTGTTTTAGGCCCGACCAAGCTCTCTTCTTTGTTTGTTCTCATGACTTGGTTTGGTAAAATAAATCTATTATAACTTTCCTTTTTTCCTTATTTTTCGAATAAGTGTTAACTAAGGGACTAGCAAAATTTATGTATAGGGGGTTGATGAATCCATTGTTCATCAACATTCTTTCTGCATTTTGTTCTAAAACCCTTAGTACATACATGTAAATATCCATTAATTTCCATTTATAAAAAAACTTCACTCATGAATACAAATGCATTTTATGCATAAAAAACATGTAACCAAATAAAAGAATAAAAAGAAAGAAAACAAAATCAAGGAGGATAGTAGATATGTATATATGTACAATATGACTAATAAAATATAATTATAGATGCAAGATATATTTATATAACCTAACCCTTGAGACCAAGTCAACATGTATTGGTCGACAAACAAATAAGTAGGGGGAGATAAGGAAGAAATCCACAAAAAGAATTATTTATACACCCAACACAATATTCACTAATTATCAAATAAATACAAAAACTTCATTGATTTTTAATTGATTCATTTGTATATATTTTTCACCAAACTCTTTTGCTAATTATTTCTAAAATTGTATAGAAAAATACAAAAATAAGGTAAGAATATTATCTTGTATATATGCCAATAAATCCAACTTTTAAATTGTCTAAACTTATGAACATCATATCTTTCTCATACGAACTCCAACTTTACTCTACTCACCTTTAAAGTGGATAAATTAATATTCTCTAATTAATGAAGGTAATTTTACTAAAATCAGAGTTTGTTCGCACAAAATCAATTTTGGTACCTATTGACAACTGGGTTTCGGTGCTATTTATCTTTTTAGAAAATATTTATAATTTTCTTCATGTTATAATCTTTAATTTTTTTGTGATATTGTATTTTAACCATGAATTATTTTAGAATTTTTTAACAATATTTAATATTTTAAATAAATAAAAAAACCCTAATTTATAGATGAATTTGAAATGTAAACTATATATTTGTCTTTATATATACAATAATTTATTAAAATCTGTAAAAATTCACATACACCTTATTTATTATCCTAATAATTAATACAATATAAAATAAATATTTTATTTATAAAACCACTAAACTAAAATATTATATATTAAGTATTCTATATACACATTTAATAATATTATATTTATATTTCATAAAATAATTATTATTTATAATAGTAAATTATATAATAGATTAATATTCTTAAATATTTACATTGTCTAGTTTTATACCTAAGTTAAATAATGCCATTTATTAATCATTATTAATTTTACAAATTCTAGACAACCTAGTGTTGACATGTGTCAACACACGGTGCTTCTTCCCCTAGAAGAAGTTGGCTGGAATCTATTTCACCGGGTGATCTTCACTCCCTTTTCCCATCGTCATTCTTCTCCTAAACTTCAATCCCAACCATCCATTTCCTATATCTAACTAGCCTCAGACATGCTGATCATTAAATCTAACTAAAACAACTACATGTCATTCTATTTAATCATCCTAACCTCCTTCAGTTCAAACCTACTTCTCCATAACCAGAAACACTTGGATTATCTCCTTTCTTCTTTGCCTCGTCCCAACCGATCCCCATGGTGAGAGCACGCGTAGAGAGGTGCACGAGGAAGGCTGATCATCAAGGAAAGAGTTCCAAGGTGCCATCCACCTTGAATCGCCACCAGTGCAGCATGCAACTCCAACGAACACACACTATCGAGCAACGATCGGAGGCCATGCACCTCCAGTCCCTAGGTGACCTCATTCGATTTTTCTCTTACTTTCTCTATCTTCGAGCCCAATTAGGTAGTGTAATCGCATGAATAGGGAGCTTAATCATCTTTTGCGACCACACTTCAAATCCACAAGCAAAATTTCTGAAAGTCAATTCAAATTTGCATATGGATATCTTCTCCCTAGAACACATTAGTCCTGTAATTTCTCATAAATATTCTGGCTAATTCTCTTAATAATTGAGCAAATCACGTCCTCATTCTGGTCTGCATCACATCTGGAAAATATTTGCATGTTCGGAGCAGTGCCTTTCTTTATCGATTGCATTAAGTAGGAGCAACAACTAGTTTAGGGATTACAGCTAGGGCTTCAACCCTAGCTGGACGATTGAGCTTCGCTACCAACTACTCTGTTTCCTCCACCCGCAAGCGAGCTTGGAGGGAGTAGGCGACTCCCTCCTAGCCCTATAGGAGCCCAACCGTAGCTGCATTAGTATCGAAGAAGAAGAGTGTCGCCACCTGTGCCCAGATTAGGGAAGAGCACCCTCAAAGACTTGAGCAGCTGGTGGTTGCCATGTGTTCGACCACAAATGGTCCAGATCACCTTGAGCCTTTAAATCTCATCTATTCACTACTAAGATAAGGAAAATTTTCATCTTAAACCCTGAGGTTCCAAGAAATTCAGGTGCACCTCCAGAAGATTCTTTTATTACATTTAGGTCCCCAACTAGGGACCTAAGTTTAAGGCTCTATAGAGTTACTTAAAAATAGGCCCCTGAGTAGGGACCTATTTGAAATAATTCCATATAGTTTCACTTTTTTTTTTGCACTCCTACTTTGGACTATTGTGAATATTGTAGACACGAGAATGTATTCTTTCGTCGTATTATTTTTTTTAACATTTCATTTTGCTCTATTTTTCTGATGATTCTTTGCAAGTTTTATTTCTCGATTCTTAATCAATTTTGTTTTGTTTTCTTCTCTTTCTTGAACCCGTTGCATGAGGTTTTCATTTATTATATAGTATCACCTATATATTTTTTTCACCTATTATATTGTAGATAAATTTTGTTCGAAAAATATTCCCTTGAAAATCAAATGAAAAATGGAAAAATAAAAATATAAATATACAAATTTATTTCAATAATTCCTTGCCTTGAAGAAGAAATTAAAGAAAGATCAAAATATCATAAAAATGTTTCTTCACTCAAATTTTCACGATCGTGATTTTCTGCCTATTTGTGTTCGACACATGAACACTTGCCTGATAAAATTAATAGTGAAAGAAATTCCTACTCGGTGTTTGTTAATTTTGTTTGATTAATGTCTCTCTGTTTAGCAGTTTCTACTTCGATAATTTATTTACCGCTTGATCAGAGACAATTATCAACGTCCTGGGAAAATCTCAAGTTTGCACTCCTTGACAAGTTCTTCCCTCTCGGTCAGCTCAACCAGATGTGAGCCAGGATTAGATGCTTCTCCCAGGTCGGTCCATTCGGTCGGCACAACCCACGAGTCTGTTCTCACAAGTTCTACCCTCTCGGTTGGCTCAACCTACGAGTCTGTTCATGAAGCATGGGAGAGATTTGAAGATCTACAGGAGAAATGCCCCCACCATGACATACCGAAGACCAGCTTAGTCCAACACTTTTCAAGGGCTTGAATACGAAAAGTCAAAGGCTAGTTGACTCAACCTATGGGGGATCACATTTTTACAAGGATGAAGATGTTGTTTGGAAGATATTTGAGGACATGGCCAAAGGAGAGGCCTCCCTTTCTTCATCTTGAGCATACCAGAAGCAGTCTCATATCCTCCACCTGTCATTCCATATGGCAGTGTCTCATGATGCAGAGAGAGATGAGAGCTTTAACCTCGGCATCATTAGGGGCCATCTCTTTAAGGTTGATATCATCGAGAAGAGATCATAAGATCTCGATAAATTAGTTGTGATTGAACAAAAAACACAGAATCTTGTCAAATTGGATCTGATTACAAAGTAATTGGAGTTGTTGCGGAGTATCTTTAGTGTCTACTAGTAGGTTACTCAACCATTTGAGACTATGACTGAGAAGAAAGATGATCAGTCAATGCAACATCAACCTCAGCCTAGTCCTCAGCAGTCAGTGGTTCAACATGTGTATTACATGTAGACTCCTGACCAAGCGCCACAATAGCAGCAGTTGACGGCGTACCAACCAGAATTCTCGTCTTCTTATGATCCATTCTCTCTCTACTACCTCTCATTCAAGATGTGAATGGAGTTTGGTCTAATGATGCATTGGTGGCCTATCCAGCCGGAACTCGGTAGAGCCAATCTGCAAATTTTCGTTCATTCCCTCGACATTAAGGATGGAGATTTGCCAATCCCAACAACCTCAGTACCACCAGCCTCCACATTATCGAACACAGTCGTAGTATCATCCACATAAGTCGTACCATTCGTACATGGTTGCGCCTCAGCATTAGATTCCTCCTCCTTATTACCAACAATATAAGCTTCCTCCACCTCAGAAACAATATTAGCAGCATCCCTCACAGCTCTGCTCCATCGGCCACAGCGTGGTCAGCATGTTGAACCTACCAACATGGTTCTTGTGAATCTATGCCTTGATTGCCTGGCTAAGTTGATCAAGGGCTTAGCAGATATGACTCAGAAGCTGGATGAATAACATCCACCAAAACTCCAATTCCGACCCAGGTCAAAGCCTGTCCTAGAAACTTTAAGCGAAATGAGCAACAAGAGTGTGGCGTCCTGTCTGTGCCTATAGATTCAGATGATTGTGATTTTCTTTTTTCTAATATTGTTACTCTCAGGAGTGGTAGGTCCTTGCCTTTTTATGCCTCTATCAAAAGGAAGAATAAACCTTCATCTAGTGAATCATCATCTTCTACATTAGCCGTGCTAGCTACTTGTTTGGGTGAGGAAGAAGGAGGAGGAGGAGCTACGCCTGCTACCAGCCACTACCTTCCCAAGAAAAAGGAATAAAAAACTTGAAAAATGAAAAAGATCAAAAAGATGGTCACAGTTGAACTGAAGCCATGTTAGCCATGGAGGAGCAAGCTCAAACAGCGTATCTAACGTCAGCTGATGAATCAGAGACTGCAGTTTTTTGATGTCCACCCCCAACTACAGCTTGTACACCTTTTTGCTGTCTAGTTGTACAAAATGTTGTGGACATGAATTCTTATGTAAATAAAAACAATACTTTTGATTTTAGTTATGTACATCTTCCTTTTTCTAATGCAATGGAATAATAAAAAAATGCATAAACGAAAAAAATGCATTATCTTATACACGTCTTGTGGATATTCTTAAAAAATTGACTGTTAATTTACCTTTGCTAAAAGACATGGAATATATTCCTACTGTGAAGAAGGCATTAAAAAAAGCATGCACGAACAAGCATCAGTCAAACCAAAATAATAGACGCCAACTAGTTGGGAAACACTTTCTTACCATGGCTACATTTGCAGCCATTGGCAATCATCCAAAAAAGAATCCAGATAAAGAAGCACCCTTAATCAGATGCGAGATTTTTGACCAAGTATTCGAGCAAACTTTGCTTGACAACGACTCTTCAATCAACCTCATGCGTGCCTCATTGCTCACAGAATTTACACTAAAACTGCTCAAGCCGACACGTATGATCCTTCAATTAATTGATCGATCAATCAAGCGACCCCAAGGTTTGTTGGAGGACGTTATCATAATGGTGCATGACATGCAGTTTCCTGTTGATTTTATGGTCCTTGATATGGACCCCCTGTACCCTTACTCTAGACCCTGATTATTCTTGGACTACCTTTCTTCTGAATTATAGAGTCTATGGTTGACTATGGATCTAAGAAGATCATGTTCTACTCAAGAAGGAAAAAGTAACAGTGGAAATGGTCAACGAACCAATAGTCATGTTTGGTGAAGGTCAAGCAGAATTTTCTAAAGCAGACTATGACTTTATTGCAAAAATCAGGGATGCAAATTTTCTTTGAATGTCAAATGGGTTCATGAAATCCTCTCTCCACAAGAGAACTTGGAAATCACAATATTTACATGCTCTGATGTCACTAGGAGATAGATTCTTACTTGTTGATGGACCTTTTTGAGATAGAAGATTCATGCCAGTCTGAACATGATGAATTCATTGATGACTTGTTTGACACATTATCAATAGAGCCGCCAGTAATCGAGTTGAGCAATACCTCGAAAATCATAGAAAATTATCCACCAATCAGTTCAGTTTCTAAAGTGAGTAAAAAGAATGATAGACCTGAACCAGAGTTAAATCCACTTCCAGTAGGCCACAAGTATGCTTTCTTTGCGAGTGCAGAGAACATGTATATGGACATCATTAGTAGATGGCTGACCCCGGATAAGGAATCTCGATTGCTTGATGTTCTAGAGAAAAACATAAAGGCACTTGGTTGTCACGTATCAGACATCTGCGGTATAAATCATGCTCTGTGTTCACACCACATCTATTTGAAAGATGATGTCAAGTCGTGACAAGAATTTCAGAGAAGACTGAACCCTGATTTGTGGGATGTCATCATGAAGGAAATCATGAGACGGGTGTGATGTAGTCTTCATTTATCCCATCTCCGACTCCAAATGGGTGAGTCCCATGCATATTGTTCCAAAGAAATCATTGCTCGTCATGGTCATAAATGAAAGAGGAGAGGATATTTCCACTCAGGTACCAACATACTAGCCTGTGTGTGTTGATTACCGCCACCTCAATGTTCCTGCAAAGAAGGACCACTTCCCATTGCCCTATATTGTTCATGTTCTGGAAAGATTGGCCAGCAAGGAGTTCTTCTGCTTTTTGGATGGGCATACAGGATACAACTAGGTGGCAATCGTCCAGAGGACCAAGAGAAGACTACCTTAACTTTCCCATTAGGCACCTACGCTTTTAGGAGAATGCCTTTTGGTTTGTGAAATGCACCTGCCACTTTTATTAGATTTATGCTTGTAGTCTTTGTCGATATGGATGGAAATTTTCTCGTGTTCATGGATGACTTCTCTATCGATGGTGACAACTTTGATTCTTACCTTGAGCACCTATACAGAGTACTTCAGAAATGCGAGAAGTCAATCTAGTACTGTCTTGGAAAAGAGCCACCTTATGGTCATTGAAGGGATTTTACTAGGCCATGTCGTTTCCAAGCATGGCATGGAAGTAGACCCAACAAAGGTGGATGTGATTGCCAATCTTGAGCCACCTCAGAATGTTAGTCATGTGAGGTCATTCCTGAGGAATGTGGGTTTCTACAGATGACTCATCAAGGATTTCATCTGTATTGCTTGACCTCTAACTGAATTGTTATGCAAGGAGACCGAGTTTAATGTTGATTAGTTGGTTCTCCTATATTTCAATCAGTTGAAGGAGCTAATTACTCAAGCTCCACTGCTACAGCTGCCGGATTGGTCTCTACTTTTGAGATCATGATGAATGCATCAGATTTTGCAGTTGGGGTTGCATTAGGACAAAAGAAAGACAAAGTACCCTATGCCATTCACTATGCCAGCAAGACATTAGATGAAGCACGGTGAAACTGTTATAGAGAAAGAGTTTCTTGCTATGGTCTTCTCCCTCAAGAACTTCAGATCCTATCTACTTGGATCTAAAGTCACCGTTTACAACGACCACTCTGTTATCCGGTACCTGTAACAGAAGAAGGATGTGAAGCACATATTTATCAGATGGATCCTTCTCCACTAGGAATTTAATTTGGAATTTAAGGACAAGCATGGAGTTCAAAATGTAGTAGCAGATCACCTCTCCAGAATTAAATATCAAGAAC
The DNA here is from genome assembly GCA_037367405.1 of Ottelia alismoides. Lineage (NCBI taxonomy): Eukaryota > Viridiplantae > Streptophyta > Magnoliopsida > Alismatales > Hydrocharitaceae > Ottelia > Ottelia alismoides. The sequence continues at coordinate 411,969 of JAZKJV010008861.1, read as the reverse complement.
CTCTGCTGAGCAATGCCCCCATCATAGACACCTTTCCCGACGAGTCAATTCTTGTCGTGGCGACTCTCTTTTGGTACGTCGATATTGTGGACTACCTCGTTTCTGGTGTAGTCCCACAAGATTGGACGAAGATCAAGAAGGACACGTTATTGTCCACAATCTATTTCTATCAATGGGAAACCTGCTCTTATTCAAGGAAGGAGCGAATTGTATTTGGCATCGGTGTATTCTTCAGGAGGAGCATCATAGTGTTCATCAGCATTGTCACTCGCTCGAATAAGGTGGACACCACTCTGTTGACAGAATGGCAGCGAAAGTATTGCAGTGTGGCCTATGCTGGCCCACACTATTCAAGGATTCAATGGCATATATCAAAGGTTGCACTAATTATCAGAAAATTGGAGGAACCCTCACAACTGTAGACTCGATGCTGGCATTGATTTCATGGAACTCTTTCCCAACAGTCGTGGATTTTGAGCATATCCTTCTTGTCGTTGATTATGTGAGTTGCTGGGTTGAAGCCATTCCCGCTTGAGCTGCTGATACTCGTACAATTTGTCAATTTCTGAGAGAGAATATCATTTCACAATTTGGGATACCGAAGATTCTCATATCAGACGAGGGTAGTCACTTCATGAAAAAAGAGGTCAAGAAATTCACGAAGTAGTACGGCATCAAATACCGAGTCACTTCTCCTAATCGTCCTTAAACCAATAGCTTGGCAAAGCTATCAAACAGAGAAATCAAGACAATCTTATAGAAGCTTGCGAAGCTGAATAGAAAGAATCAGTCCCAACTCTTTTACTCTTTCCTTTAGGCATATAGAACCGCTTACAAGTTTCCCTTGGGAATGTTGCTTTATCGTCTTGTATATGGAAAACAGTACCATCTGCCCGTCGAGCTACTTCATAAATCATTATGGGCAATCAACATTTGCAACTTGGACTCAAACAATGGTGGTATGCAAAGAAAAGTGGATCTGAAATGGCTCTTGGAATTCCGAGACTATGCTTATGATAAGAACTTGATGGACAAGGAGAAGGATAAATGTTGGCATGACTGACGCATTAGACAAAATACCTTCAAGAATGGGCAAAAAATGTGGTTGTTCGATGCTAAGTTGAAGATATTCTTGGGAAAATTAAAGAGTAAATGGATAGGTCCATTTAGATAAAAAGAAGTTCATGACAATGGAAGCATTTTGATATCAGAGTTGTCATCTGATGCACAAGCGTTCATTGTCAGTAGTCAGTTATTGAGGTCATACATTAAGCATGACACTTTTTTTGCCATTGTTGACTCAGTTCAAGTGATCTTCAATGACGCATCCTACATAACTACAATGGCATCAAAAGATTCAGATAATGCTCCTATAAAACTCTTTCTCTAGTTTTCTTCTTTTCTTTATTTGTTCCTTTCTTCTATTATTTTCTTATGTTTATTTTTCTTTTGCTTCTTTCTTTCATTCCTCTCATTAATCATTGCTATACTTAGGATATGCTTCGGCCTAAATATAAGGGGCATGAGTAGGTCCCATTGTTAAATATTTGATCCCTCACCTGTATCCTCTCTTGTTGATATTATTATCTATACTTTGGGTTATACCACCCTAAGTATAAGGGAATATGGGACGAGTCACTGATCTGTTTATTCCCACCTTCAACTCTCACTACTGATGAATCTGCGATTTGTCATCTTTATTCATTTATTTTAGCTTAAAATCCCTTATAAAACACCGGCATATAACGCTAACTCAATATTCTTACTAACTTGCATCTGTTTGTAAATATTATACAATTCTTACTAATTTTAACCAAAAATAAATATAGAAATAAGGAAAGGAAAAAAAAAGAAAAGAAAAGAAAAAAGGTAGACTGTATACAGACTGACCCAAACCTCGAGAGAAGGTCAAGACTTGACCTGATCGACTAGGAATAAAGTAGGGGGAGATAGGGTCCTCATTTAGAAAATCCAAAAAAGATGTGTTTTGTGAATATCTGTATAAAACTAACACTAATTTATTTGTGCTCTAATTGACCTCAAATAAAATAACTTTCAAAATCAAAGTTGTAAATAAAAATGTGTCATAATTAAAAAAAATAATTGCACAATTAAATCATGTATAGAATAATAGCAACCACACTTGGAAAAAGACACAAAGCACTAATTGAAAGACCAATTCTGGCTCCATATGAACTCAAATTTAACCAATCTCACTTCCATTGAATTCTAATTTAAATTATCTTTAAAATGGCTATGATTTCATAATTTTTGGAGTTACGAGTAAAAAGTTGGTTTCCCGGGGTGGTTTATGCAATTTTACCATGTATTTTATACATATTGTATTTTTATATGTTTGTAAATATTTTGTTACTAATTATTTAAAATAAAAAATAAAAAAAATAAAAAAAATAAAATTCTTAAAACAAAAAGAAGTTAATTTCCTCAATTACCCTTGTATATAATGTCATATATGTGTATAGTATATGTATATAGTTGCTATTTTTAAATAACCACCATTAAAATAAAAAAATAACATTTTTTAATTCAAATAAGAAAAGTGACAAAAAATCAAAAAAATTAGATAATTTTGTAAATAATTTTATCTTTTTATCTTTATCACATTTCGATTTCTGGCTCTCTTATCTCTTCCACCAAAAAATTCAAAAATTAAAATTTTATCTCTATCTTTTCTATCTATATGGCTCCTTCTCCCTCATTCCAACGTGATCAATCTTTAGAGAGAGGAGCCCAATCTATGAGAGAAAATTTCATCGAGAAAGTTGCCTAGTCTCCAAGTCGTCTGATGACAGCGAGTCGGCCTTGTCGAGGCAATCATGGTCCATTTCTGCTCCTAAGGTGAGGTCCACATTTTTCTTATTTTTATCTAAGTTAATCGTAGTTTATTTCATCGCATTTTTATTCCATCGTCATTTTATTTCTCTAGATCTTTAAAAAATTCATCACGATTTTGATCCGCTTCGACTCGATTTTTAATCTCACGTTCTTAATCTCCCCGCATTCTACATTTATCGTCCATGATCGCTCAACACCGGTCGCGTGCGGTTGCCGGAGATCGGATTCAAATCTCTCATTTTTGTCGGATCGTTGTTCTTTTTTCCGAGTTGTAAATAAATAAAAAAATATTAAAAAACTATTTGTTTTTTTATCCCTTACATTTGTTTTGCAGGTTCATTAAAAAAACAACAAAAAAATAAAAAATCTATATCCTATTTTTTTATTCCTATTTTTCAGATTTAAAAAAATAAAAAAAAGTTTTTTTATTATTATTGCTTACATTCTTCTTTACAAAAGAAATTAAAAAAAACAAAAAAAACAGCAAGCCGACAAGTAAGCTACCTCACCGGTTTTGTTTTCATCGCCTTTATTTTTCTTTGTTTCACACAGATTTCGTGAGCTACCTCTTGATTGCTTTAATTAATTTGCTTGAGCCAGGTAATTAATTAGGTCCAAACACCCTAAACAAGACATTTATGTGCCTTTAGAGTAGAGCGTAATTGTGACTTAGTCAAATTAACTTTTTCTTTCCCGTTAATAGAAGCTATCATCTAGGATTGTTCACTTGCATTTGCATATAGGATAGTTTATTTAAATTCTGCGCAGATCACTTGCATGTAGAGTACTGGCGACAAGGTATGCATCTCTAACCCCTGCATGCATCATTGTTTTTAATCGCGCATTGGCATTTCCAATCTCCTTCCTTATTTTCCCTCACATAAGTTGAAAAGGAAATTGGACACTTGGTGGGTGATTCGTTGAAAATATTTTAACCAAGTGATAATTGCTAGAAATGGGACTGCTAAAGAAAACTCAACCCTAAAGTAAACATAAGGAAAATCATTGTTTTGGGGAGAGTAACCCCCTCATTGTTTGGTTTGCTTGATCGAGAGAGCGACCGACACACTATGATAGAGCCACACCCGAACTCTTTTCAGACAACTATCTTGGGTTAGTCATTCTCCAGTGAGGATCTCTCCTATAACCGGTAAAGCGGCCCATGACGTCCTTAACAGATTGAATTGATCGGGTAGTCGATAAACGGTCTGCAATTTATACTGACTGGGAAAGATCTAACTTTAGGATTGGGCTAGTCTCCAGAGAGCATTAGGATCCTAACAGCTCGCTTTAACCACTCTGATATATTGTATTCTCACCAAACTCTAAAATTGACAAGATAATTGACCGAACCTTTACGGTCTTCACTTTGAGTAGAGTTGGTGAATTGGTGGTTTGTATTGTGTTTGATTGCTTGTGTGCATACTCGATCCTCATGTGCATTTGCGCCTTTTTCTCTATATCTTTTGACTTGACCACCCGTGCTCTCCCGATCCCGTCTTTTGTTTCGGAGATGGTTGACTGGAGTTATTTTAATCCGATCATCGTGGATACCTAATACTCTCTAGATGATCCACCTTCCTTTTTCCAGGAGGTTTTTCCTCCTGATTTTTGTGTATATCCACCTAACCCATTATTTCATGAATCGGAAGATGATTTTCTCCCACCCTCATTCAACCCACCCAATCCTAGGATTTCAGAGTCACCTTTCATGATTTCCACACATGAGACACTGAACCAGATGATGGAGCATATGAATTCGAGGATTAACAATCTATTTAACATAAGTACGAGCCAAAACATTGCTCCACTATTTGAGGATATGGGTTCACTTGCGGATAATCATGAGAGCTTGCAATCGCCCAAAATACAAATAAACAAGAAAAATTTGAAAATCCAAAACGATTCTAGGAGACACATTATTGATTCATTTTGTGAGGAGAGGACCCAAATGCCCGATCATCTACCCACACATCTATTCACATCATGTACCAACCATGACCCCGAGGATGCCACTATACAGACTGATCTCGTCAATCCTCATGTATATGTTGATTCTGATCTCCTCCCTCGTATGGAGGAGGTCCAAAAATTAAAAAAAATGTTGACTGAACCCGAAGTGGTGGCCACTCTTCATGAGATCATTAAAGACCCACTTCAACAAGCCATGACAGATTTATCTACTCCTCAACACAAGAAAGGAAAGCGAAAGAGAAGTTCTGAGCATCGCATCTTGACCATGGCCACTGCCTACGCCATCTCTCATCGTCTGTATTTTAAGAAAGGGAAAACTGTCACACCTCTTTTGAGTTGCTCCATATCTGACTATTCTTGTGATAACACACTCCTTGACGGTGGTTCTTCAATCAATATAATACCCTCCTCTAAGGTACTGTCTCTTCATCTTGGGCCTCTCAAGAAAATCAGGATGATAGTTTAATTTGTTGATGGATCTATCAAGAGGTCGAAGGGTATTTTAGAAAATGTTGTCATTCTCATTCAGGGCATGAATTTCACTTCGGATTTTGTTATAATTCCCATGGAGACCTCCAACCTTGTGGATCATCCTCCAATCATCCTGGGACGGCCTTTCCTTGCCTCTGCGGGAGCCACTATTGATTATGGTTCAGGAGAGATTCGCTTCCATTCTGATGTAGGGAGCAATGGGTTGATCACTACACCCACTTTTACCCTGATACCTGCATCTCATGAGAACCCGCCCGTGTTAGCCAACTCCAAGGAATTTAACATCAATGATAATATCATAGATTCTAGTTATATGTTGTCTGATAAGGAAACCCAAGAATTCCTCTTGGAGGAGGAAGACTCGGAAAGCATAGACCTTGGAGTTCCCCCTTCTGGTATGTGGAGATGTATTGATGATATCCGCGAGATATACACTATAGACTCCCTAGAGCGGAAGGTAGAATCTGAGACTAGACAGGACGAACATGATTTGACTATTTTCACTTATATGAGTCCGTTCCTATTCACCCTGATGCAAATGAGACTGATCGGGCAAATTTGATTTGATTGCTTTTATAAAGGAATTTGGGCCTTTTGATAAAGATGATGATCCGGTAGAGGCTCGCCTGGGTGAAGTTGATCCTACATTTTTTGATAATGATTTTGAGACATTTTACTTTGATGTTTACGAGACTTACTAGGCTGGACATGACCATACTCCTTCCAAAAACTGGTTTAGGCATGCACAATCTGAAACCGCTGAATATACATTCTTGGTCGATTCTACTTAGTTTATATCTAATGATAACCCCAAACCATACCTCAGTAGTCTCGCAAGAATGTTCTCTTTCGACCTTCTTTACTTTTGTACATCCACTCCTCTTGTATATCCTTTCGGTTCACTCTTTCTTCTCCCATTTTAACATTCATCCCTTTTCCGTGTGTGTGTATATATGCTATACTTAGGATGTGCTTTATCCTAAGTATGGCGGGTGAATGATTTGTGTTGTTCATATTCGTGCTATTCATCACTCTTGTTGTTTCCTATACTTAGGGATACTCTACCCTAAGTATAGGGGGGTGACGTTGTTCATATCGTGTCTTTGTATTTTTGAGTCTGTACATTCTCCTCATCGATTTTCCCCTTTTGTACACTCTACTATACTTAGGATTACTTGATCCTAAGTATGGGGGGATCACAAACTTCTCTTCTTTTTTTCTTTTTCTTTGAGTCATTGTAGCATAGGAGTCTTTTCACTTTTCTATGCGTAGCACGAGTTATGTCTTCCTTTTTCGCTCTCTGATCACTATAAGGACATAGTTCGAGCTAAGTATAGGGGGTGTTGTATATATTGTATATATACTTTAGACATAACTCGTACTTTTAAATACGTTTATTTGGGGGGTTATGTGTATAATGTTGTAAAATCCACGTGTAAAAAATCAAAAAATAGAAAAAGAAGAGAAAAAAATAATATAATCGAAAAAAAGAGAGAGAAAGCACAAAAAAATATAGAAAAATAATAAATAAAAAAATAAAAACAAAAAAAACACAAAAAAAGAAGAACACAAAAAAACAAAAAACAAAAACAAAAAAAATCTTGCACATTTTTATTACTAACCCTTGTCCCTTAAAAAAACTACAAAACCAAAAATCTATAAAAACTTGCATAATTCAAAAAATCTTTCTTTTACATCTGCATTTTCCTCCAAAAATCTATAAAAAGTTCAAAATTAGAAAATTGTTTAAAAAAATGTTCTTTTCACATGTGCGTCATTTCTTCTAAAAAAATTCTTTGCATTGTTCATATTTTGCATTTGCATGTGCATTTTTCAGGATAGTATTGACATTTAAACTATGTCTGGAATAAAATTGAAGAATGGAGCTTAGTTGGACCTTAATCCACCTAATATTCAGAGGAACTTCACCGAGAAATAGGATTTTAGAAGCTTCAGGTCTTTGACTTAATCCTTTGAGTTCCACCTGACGATGTGCAGCATTTGACTCTTAGTGTCTAACCTGGTCTCTTCATTCTGGGTATAACTCCGTAATAGGGAATTAATTTGTACTCTCGCACTATGCACTTAGCTCAACTCAGACGGGATGTTGGAAAACATTGTGAGTTTCTTTTCTGGTAGCGTCGAAATCTAAAGACCGGAGTACATGTTGAAATAAAGCTTCGGAAAAAGGATGGATGACTAGGCACAATTTTTTCTAAGACCCCAAAACATGTACGGAAATAAAAAGATTCTATACAGGGAGCACAACAAGATCCAAGCAGACCCACCAAAAATCCAAATACAAAGAAGCCACTACCAAATAAATATCTGACCAAAAACGCCCAAGCTTCAAGAAAACCTGCAGATCTTGGTGGAGACTCAGCTACACTGGACAGCTTCACAAGGAGAGGTGACTACACTGGCCACCCTCCAATTCTTTTCTCCTTCTTCTAACTTCTCCTCGAATTCGATTGTGAACATAACGTGATAGACCTTAGAAGGAAATACCAGACTCCTCGAGGACGAGTTACTGGAGAGGAGATTTGCATGGTAGTCCGGCATTCTGGATGGGAAGAGCTAAAACCTTTCACACACACGAGTCGATTGTTCAATGTTCATAGGGTGTGCTTTGGGAAGAGGATTGATCTAAGATGACTTCTGAGTCGAAACTGTGACAATGATGTGTAGAACTTGAAGGTTGTCGATTTTAAAATTCTAAGTCTCACAGAAGTTCCGACACATTAATAATCAAAAGGTCCGACAGAGCTCCAAACTACAATTTTATGAAGATAAGTTTAATACTCAATATTATCCAACTTTCTTTATTTTACCTTTCATTTTCTTTTTCTTCACCTATTCTTTCAAATAAGTGTTTGCTAAGGGACTAGCAAAGGTAAAGCATAGGGGGATGATGAATCTGTGATTCATCATCTTTATTCATTTATTTTAGCTTAAAATCCTTTATAAAACACCTGCATATAACACTAACTCCATATTCTTACTGACTTGCATCTGTGTGTAAATATTGTACACTTATTACTAATTTTAACCTAAAATAAATAAAGAAAGAAAGAAAGGAAAAATAAAGAAAATAAAATAAAAAAAGAAAGACTGTATACAGGCTGACCCAAACCCCGAGAGAAGGTCAAGACTTGACCTAATCGACCAGGAATAAAGTAGGGGGAGATAGGGTCCTCAATTAGAAAATCCAAAAAAAATGTATTTTGTGTATATCTGTATAAAACTAACACTAATTTATTTGTGTCTTAATTGACCTCAAATCAAATAACTAATTAATAAAAATAATTGCACACTTAAATCATGTACCTAATAATAGCAACCACACTTGGAAAAAGCCGCTAAGCACTAATTGAAAGACCAATTCCGCCTCCATATGAACTCAAATTTAACCAATCTCACTTCCATTGAATTCTAAATTAAATTATCTTTAAAATGGCTGTGATTTCATAATTTTTGGAATTACGAGTAAAACATTGGTTTTCCGGGGTGGTTTGTGCAATTTTCCCATGTATTTTTTACATATTGTATTTATATATTTTTTTGTAAATATTTTTTACTAATTATTTAAAATAAAAAAATAAAAATAATAAAATTCTTTAAAAAAGCTAATTTCCTCAATTACCCTTCTATATAATGTCATATATGTATATAGTATATGTATATAGTTTGTATTTTTATTTAACCACCATAAAAAATAACATTTTTTTAATTCAAATAAATAAAGTGATGAAAATTTGAAAAAAATTAGATAATTTTGTAAATAGTTTTATATTTTTTTATCTTTATCTCATTTCAATTTTCATCTCTCTTATCTCTTCCACCAAAAAATTCAAAAATTCAAATTCCATCTCTATCTTTTCTATTTATATGGCTCCTTTTCCCTCATTCCAACTTGATCAATCTTTAGAGAGAGGAGCCCGATCTCCGAGATAAACTTTCATCAAGAAAGTTTCCCATTCTCAAAGTCGTCCGGTGACAACGAGTCGGCTTTGTCGAGGCGATCACAGTCCATTTCCGCTCCTAAGGTGAGATCCATATTTTTCTTATTTTTATGTAGGTTAATCGTAGTTTATTTCGCACATTTTAATTCCATCGTCATTTTATTTCTCTTGATGTTTAAAAAAAATCATCACGATTATGAACCGCTTCAACTCGATTTTTCATCTCACGTTCTTGATCTCCCCGCATTTTATTTCTATCGTCCACGATCTCTCAACTCCGATAATGTGCGGTGGCCGGAGATCGGATTCGAATCTCTCATTTCCACCAGATCCTCATTCAGTTTTCCTATTTGTAAATAAATAAAAAAATAATTAAAAAATCTATTTGTTTTCTTTATCCCTCACATTAAAAAAACAAAAATAAAAAAAAATATATACTATTTTTTAATTCCATATTTTTGGATTTAAAAAAAGAAATTTTTTTATTATTACTGTTTACATTCTACTTTAGAAAAGAAATAAAAAAAACAGCAAGCAACAGGGTCGCCACACCCCACCGCCAGCCCTACAGCGTGCCACCATTCCTCGCCTCCAGCAGGCCGTCAAGCATGCTCCTCTAGACCGCCGCTTCCACCCCAGTGCGCAGATCATCCCTCTCCACCTTCAACTTCCGCGCAGCCAGCGGCGCCGCCACGAGCCGCACCCTCCACTTGCCGTAAGCTTCGCCTTCCGCCTGGAACATCCTTCGCGCCCGCCCCACGAGGGAGATCACCGTGCAAGCATTCCACCTCGACCGCCTCTGCGCTAGGGGGCCCGCGCCTGAATCCAACCATCTTACAGATCCGCACGGCGGCATGGGCCAGAACCTCCTCCGACAACCCGTCTGCGCAGAGATCACTACCCTCAAATAAGACTCACCGTGCAGCACCGACGTTGGCTCCCCTTCTTCCTCCTGTTGGGTTGTGAACGAAGATCATAAGAGAGCCCTAGGGCTTATTATTTTATATGTGAGACATTACACTCAAGCCCTTAGTCATTTCTGAAATCACCAAATAGCCCCTACCAGAATCATTACCTTTGGGAAAGTTACATTCAACACACTTGGAAGTTCTAAAAATTTCAAGAAGGCTCCTACTTCAACAGATCACGTGCCTAGCATGCCTTTACGTGGGTAGATTGCTATCTCCTTCAATAATTTAATTTTTGTTATTCTTATTGTAAAACTTTTGAAAAAATTGCATTTCAGTCCTTGAATTCCAGAACTTATCTTTTCTTACGTTACATATTGAAATAAATATTTTCTTTAGTCAATAAATTCTGAGAAAATTATGCTACGCTCCTTATGTGCATATCTATCTAGCACAAAAATTCCGTTGCATTTTTATTTCATTTATTATATTTAAAAAATTAAAAAATAGTGTCTTTTTACTTGTAAAAACTTAAAAATTTCATAGAAATTCGAAAATAACTCCAAAAATTCCAAAAATTATAAGGTAATTTTATTTCATTGTCTTTTAATTCCTGACCAATTTTCATGCATTAACTCTTTATAAAAACCAAAAAAATGCGAAAAACTATAATTTTTATAAAATCATAAACAATTCTACAAAAATCCAAAAATAGTGAATTCAGTTTTTGTTTGTAGATAATTACTTCTATTTTGTCATAAAAATAATTGCCAGGAGTTTTGGGCTTAAATATTTTTTATTTGCAAATTACTCCAGGCTGTGCATAATTTTGCATTTTCTCAATGTTTGATTTTTAGAAAAGTATAAAAACACTTGAAAATTCCACAAAAAAACTCAAAAATATTTCAAAACTTTTAAAACAAAAAAATATTTTCTCTTGAATTTTTTGAGCATTTTTGGTATAATTAAAAATTACAAAAAAGTTGGTGTGCATATTTCTTGTGCTTGTTCATATTGTTCGTTATTTCTGAAAATTTAAAAAAAATTATAAAATTAAAATCACTAATAATTTGAAAATTAGAAAATATAAAAAAAATAAAAAAAATAAAAGATAAAAAAATCACAAAAACCAAGGATAGTCGTGCTTTGAGATTCCTATTTTCTATTAATTAATTTCTGATTAATTGAATAACCCTCGGAATTTGTAGCCTCCCTGAGTTTGACCATGTCCGCTATACAGGTTAATAAGTAGCAAAAATAAAAAAAATATGTGTTTGTTTGTCACAGGATTTTTGGGGATAGCAACGACATACTTTACCAATAATTTCTGACCCCTCAAAAACCGTTGTCAACACCTACATGTAGATACAACCTGCTATACTTAGGATATTTCATCCTAAGTATAGGCTGGGACGGTTGACTTCTCTTTCATTGATTCTTTTTTCTTCGGTCATTGTATTATAGGCTTTTTTGTACTTAGTATGAGTTATGTTGTTTCTTTTCTCTTCGATCTATGAGGACATTGCTCAAGCTAAGTATATGGGGTCATATATACATTGTATATACTTTAGTCATAACTCGTACTTTCGTATTTTCAATAAGAATTGCTAAAATACAAATAATTAATTAATAATATAACACTTCTACAAAATTCATTAGAAATTCTTCGTATATACTGATTAATAAATTAGCTAAAAATATTTTGCAAAATTTTTGAAAAATGGTTAGAAAAATTATATGAAAAAACTTTTGAAAATTAATTGTAAAATATTTTCAACATTTGTAGAAATGTTTTGTTTGTAAAAATTTCTTTTGTTTGTTTGAATAAAAATATTTTTAAAATCTATTTGCAAATGATTTGGAAAATGGTTACAAAAATAGTTTGAAAACTTTACATATGCTATTTGAAAAATCTTTGCAAAATGATTTTCAAAATTTGTAAACATTTAAAAAAATGTCAAATTATTCTTTCAAAATAAAGTTTTAAAAATGTTTGTAGAAACATTTACAAATAATTTTGAGAACTATAGAAATCCTTTACAAACCTTATAAATAAATTGGTAAGTAACATGTAAAGTTCTTAAGTCCCAATTCTTGTAGAAAGACGTACTACCGTGTAAATATATGTATATAATTATTTTCGAAAACTCTTTTTGTTTTGAAAAATCCATATAAATTTGCAAAATTAAAAATCCCAAAAACATTTGCAAAATCTTTTTCAAATCTGCATAAAAATATGCAAAACTTTTTCAAAAATCCATAAAAAGTTCAAAACCAAAAAATTACATCACAAAAATATTTTCTCTACACTGTACATAGAATTTCCAATTTTTAGGATTGATATTGATACTTAAACAAGTCTAAGTAAAATCCGAAGATTGGAGCTTTGTTTGACGATAAATGTACTTAATCATAGGAACCATATAGGAACTATAATTGAGATACTTCATTTCTGATAGACTTAATTTTTGGAGAATACGAGACTTAGTTCAATGTCATCTTGACTGTCTAGGTAGAATATTTGGAACAGACACATGACTCCTATTTATAATGACCTAGCGTATACACCTTTCACTTTGCATACCTTAGTTGAAATGGTAGAGGGCAGGATTTGCTGACATGAGACACAAGCCAATTGAAACATCAGAAGTTACATATCTATGGACATTGTACCCCGGCCCGATCTAGTAGCCATGAGGTCTTATGATAAAAGTTGTGGGTTATAATAATGCTTCAAAAGAGAGATAGTCTACTGGCTCTAGAGGAAAAAGTCCTTATGTAAATGTTGTTGTATATAGTGTATTAAAAAACAATAAAAACACCAAAAAAAGTGGATAGGCATGAATGAAAATAAAATGCTTGCCAGAGTATGTACATATTTGTATAGCCAATAAGCAAGCCTGATCTTCAAAGTCATATTCATGTGAGCCAGTAGCCGAATGACTTGGCTACAGTAGTCAAGCATCCTAGGAAAGGTAGCTACACTGGCTACCGTCCATTCTTCTCTCCACCTCCTCTCCTTGAGCTTGTTATACTTGAACTTAGAGGGGAATGCCTCGCTTCTTGAGGAAAGAGTTCTTTGATTGCCGAATTAGGGTCATCATGTTGGAGAAGACTGACTTTTACCGCTTCATCTTAGGAGAACTAAATGTGGCACACATTGTCCAAGATAGATTCATAGTCATAAGGGTCTGCGTATGAGTTGACTTATTCTGGCCTGTCTATTGAGCAGACTTCAATAATGTTTTGTGGATGTCAGAGGCTATTGTGTTTCAAGTCCGATTTCCACACAAGGATACAACCCAATTTAATATCCGAAAGTCTGACTGAGCTCCAAACTTTGATTTATAAAGACAAGTTCAGAAGTTAAAATCTATCCACGTTCTTTCTTTTTCTATTATTTATTTTTCTTTTCTGCATGTATAGGCATAGGTGTTCGCTAGGGACTAGCAGAGACAAGTATTGAGGGGTGATGAATCTCCATTTCATCACCTTTATTCTATGATTTTGGTTTTCATTCCCTAGCTAAATGCATGTAAATATCATTATTCTTTCTAAATTGACATTCATTATTTATTATATATTTATTACATAAAATAATGTGTTTCAAGAAAAAAAAGAATAAAGAAAACAAAAGAAAAATAAATAAATTTCTAATGGTATTTTATTACCCTAATCACCAATACCTAGGCATCATGATGACTGGGACGATAAGGAATAAAGTAGGGGGGATAAAGGACAAAAACACAATAAAAACCCTAATTATTTATTCTTCAATAATGCATTTTTGGGACCTAACTTATTTTTTATTACTTATACCTCCAATAAATAATCTTTATACATGAAAGTTGTAGATAAAAATACATAGAAAAATACAAAATTTACTTTACACAAAAATTATATGCATTGTACGTTTTACGCTCTGAATGAAATTCCAAAACCCAAACTTCCCAGACCCATATCTTCTCCAAATGAACTCAAAATGCATTAAAATCACTCGAATTGCATATACCTTTTTATTATCTATTTAATGAAGATGGTTCATTTAATTTGGAGTTAATATGCAAAAGTTATATTTTGGACCCCTATTATACTTCAAACTTGAATAATATATTCATTTTATTTATTCTTTATATTTTTCATTACCATGTATTTTTGTATATTATAAATATTATTAATAGTATAGGTACATATTTAGAATAGAATAAAACTGATATAAATACATGAAAATAAAATAGTACACAAAAATACATAGATTAATGTGCTATACATATACCTATATAATTTATATGTCTATTTATTAAAGTAAAATAAATATATAAAAAATTATTTGAGTATATTAAAATAAGTTATAAATATATAAAATCTTTGTATAAAATAATAAAATCTAAAATACAAAATAAATATAAAACATTCAAAACACAGGTCAATATACCTATAATTATACTTGAAAACAGTAACTTGTTATAAACAACCTAATAGAAATAAACAAAAATAGGAATAAAATAATTAAAAAATAATGAAATTTTTTTTATTCCATAACCTAAAATTAATAAATTCATTTACTAATTATTATTCATTTTACAAGGTATTTTTGCCTTGCATTTATCTGGTTGGTCCACGTGGACCAACCAGATTGCATCGTTTGCTGACCCATGTCAACTGCCCCCTCTGCCTTCTCTACTCTGACACCTACCTCGAGCACTCATCTTTTCTCCATTTCCCCTAATGATCTAATTATCAAATCACCTTGAGCCTTAAACAAAAAATGTAGGTGCGATCTTTGTGATTCACGCATGATCTTTAGATCCACCCATCTATCTTCTTCAAATCAACCTCATTATATCAACAAGTTAGCCATAACCCTTATTTATAAGTAACACCCCATTTCCATTCTTTGGTTATTTGGTAATGCTTCAAGCACTAAATCCCCTCACTTCGCATATGTGTATGTGTTCCCGGTGATAGAGAGAGCATCCCCCGAAGTTGAAGCAACACTAGGAGGAGAGGAGGTGGTCCATGGAGGAGCTCTGACGACTCCTCCACTCCTTGGTTCCCAGGGATGAGCTGCTCACTTTTTATCCATTTCTAGATAGATTTAGTCCTGCCTTTCATGTTTATGCATTTTATTTAGGCATTATACTCATAGCGTAGCTTAAAATCTGATCGAATCGATCGCCAGAGATCTCAACTCTGACTTTGTTCCACGCTATTTCTGACCATATTTGATTCCCTCGACACCCTCACATCATTCCTCAACACATTGCCCACTTCCTTGACTTATCACATCACCTGAATCACTCCAGATTCAGTCAATCAGTGCTTCCCCCATCGCCTTAGCTAGAGCACCTCCGCCTTCCCTCATCTCACATCAAAACCTAGCAATAAATGCCAATACTTGATCGCCCATTCCTTGCAAAGCTTCTGATGAATCCACGATTAATCATCTCAATATCTTGATCTTAGGAAAATCCACGAGTAAATTCCCTAATAAATGTCCATAAAATCAATAAATTAACAAAATGACTCTTGTAAATAAAATACATTAATTATTGTTTATTATATTCTACAAAACAAATTAACAATAAAAAGCCACAAAATTAAAGGAGTTTTTCACCTGTAAATAGCCTAAATTTCATCTATTTTTAATAATTTCATTTCAACTCCTTTTTGCCTAATTCTTTCTCTAACTTGTTTATAAAAATGTATATAAAATTACAAAAATATAAAATAAATTTTACTTCAAATAAATGCTCATAGATTCTAAAGACAAAAAGACGTAAAGTCCAACTTCCAAGCTAAATTCCTGCTTCGTATGAACTCCAAATTCACCAAACTCACATTTATAGTTCAAGTTAGAAAATTATCTATCCAACGGAAATGGTCATTAAAATTGGAGCTCATTTGCAAAAGTTGGGTTTTCGGACCTAGATGTACATTGTATATTTTGTATATATTCATTCTTTCTTCGTTTTTTATTTTATCTTTATCAATTACTTAAAAATTCAAAAAAATCATTGTTGTATTTTTTGGTATTTTTCTGTTGTAAATATCTCTTATTAAAAAGATAAAATAAATACAAATTAGAAAAGTTAACAAAATTGTACATGGTGTTTTGTCTTCTTTTGTAAATTCTCCACTTGTTCTCTTCTCTTTTTATTTTATTGTATTTAAAGTAGCAAACTTTATTTATTTATTTATTATTTAATTTCCATTCTCTACAATAACCACCAATTCAACTCCATTATTCCACCATTTTTTCCAACTTCCCATTCAACTCCATTAATAATACAACCTCCCATTCAACTCCACCACCTTAATAACTTCGGATTCTTTCCTCTTTATATGCATCTCATTCTCCTCATTTTTGCCTTTGATCCATCTTTATGTGAGGAGAGCCTAGTTCCCAGAGTTGAATCGGTGACGCAACCGTGGTCGAGCGACGACAACCCTCTCTCCGGTGAGATTCGTTGGCTTTTTGGCCAACATCGCAGCCGCACCCGCGCGCTGCTCGAGCTCATCGCTCGCTAGCGATTCGAGCGAAGACTGTGCTCTCGTGAGCACATCATAGCTGACTGTCTCCATCATAGGTAATATTTCTTCTCATTTTTTTCATCTTGTCCTTTTGTATGTTTTATAGCACATCATATCACCACTTCCCTCCATTTGTTCTTATCACATCACATCCACCACCATTTTCATCTTCCCACCATATACCATCAGTAATTTTTATTCATGTGCATTCTGTGTTAAAAAAATAAAAAAATAATTAAAACATTTTCCATCATAACACTAAAAAAATATTAAAAATTATAAAGAAATAAAATAAAATAAAGAAACGAAGCAGCGGTGGGGAGTTCCCACTGTCGCCGCCCGCCATCTCTCCACAACACTGTCGCACGGTGGCCCTCATCCTCTCCGACAGCCGCCTCCCCACGGCGCGCTGAGGCACCTCCCCCCCCAGCCGCCGACCTCTGCCGTTCTCACCCAGCAACGCTGCCACGCCGTGACCCACCTCCAAGCCACACAGCCGTGCGGGAGACCCGCACCGCCCCCAGCTCCGCGGCGCGCGGCCGCTCCCCCCGTCCTCTCCGCTGATCTTGCTGCTCCACGGCTACCGCCATCTACTACGCGTTTCACCGCGTCGGCCGCCTGCAACCCACCGTCGACCCGCACCTCTACCGTTGGGTTCCTCCAGGAGATTAAAGTCCTTCATTTTTTATTTGTAAAAATTGCAAGTTTTCCTTTTATATTTCTCTTACTACAAAAGTGTTCGTGTTCATAGTTTGTATTGTTTAAGCTCATTTCTATTTTGCATGGATAACCTTGTGTTTTCATTTTATTTTGGACCTCAATTGAGCAACATTTATGCAAGAAAAAATGTCATTGTGTTGAGCAACTTAGTCTCTATCATATGAATATTTATTTATATTTTTGTGATAATTGGGTAATTATATTAAAATTGTCTAACTGAAGTTCTGCATATTTTACCCACTCTATGCTATTAAATTCATATCGGACTCATTGTTGCTCTAAAATTTCTACAAAAAGTTGAGATAATGCCTTAGAAAATGTTTGAATTACTTTCCAAATTTCATCCAAAGCGGAGTTGTATTGTGCCAAAAATAAATCATAGAGTGTTTTTACTATTTGATTTTTAATTAAATCCACATACAACCTTTTTGTGATATTTCAAGTCTCCTGGATTTCATATAACAATATCTATTTGAGATAATTCGCACTTTAGATAATTTGCTATTGTGGATTTATTAGGAATTAATTACTCACTGTCACTCTGTTTCCACTAAAAAATCCATAAAAAATGCATACTTTGTCAAAACAAATTCCAAAATATTACTGTGGTCTTATTTCATAATGTTTTCATTCCTGTAAATTTTTCATAATTTTTGCTTACTGTTTGTGTGAAAATTTGTGAAAAACCCCATAAAAGTGTGCATTTTTTATTGTTTCATTTTAATTCCTAAAAATACAGAAAAAATGTGTTTTGTGTTCCTCACTGGATTAGGATTCTAGAAAAAATATAATTTAGCGAAAATGGACTGAATTTGATATTAAAATTAAATTGGCCTTGTTGTGTGCTTTCTTAGTGTCTTAATTCAGCCGCATATTATTTTTGGCATTCATTTTACATTAAAAAAATCTAAAAAAAATCCACTCTGAAAACCTAGATCTTAATTTTCAACTTAATCCTAATGTTGTTCCTTTGCCTCCCTGTGTTCGACATCGGACTTGCCCGGGATATAAATTAAATCTGAGACACTCTTTACGGAGATCTTCTCTCGATTCTAACTGAATCGCGAAGTACACGTACTACAACGTGACCGAATTAATCATCGTATTTAGTGACCCGTCAGATGGCGCCATTGCCAGGGAGGCAAATGGCTTAGGGACTAATTTAAAAATTTGGATTTAGATTTCACTTACTCAGGTAGTCTGACCGCCGAGCCACTTGTATTTATTCCAGATTTTGCAATTATTTCTCTTCGTATTTTTGTATATATTTTGTTTTTATCTCTCTAACATAAATTTTATTTTCCTTGCGAGGGCCCGGTGGACTTGGAGTGCATCGGAGGTCGATGGACGCAACACGCGCCGATTTTTGAAGTGTGAGGAAAAGCAATTTATTTTTTAGAGAAATTTTGTAAATTTTTGTAATTATTTTGTTGTAATTATTTAGGTAGTTTGCTTCCTTATAGCGGCTCTTGTTTGAGAGTTGGTGTGTAAAGAGACTTGGACTTCTCTTTGTGGTTTGTCGAGACCGGTTTCACTCTCCGATGAGGGTGGGACTCGACTTGAGTGGCGACACTAAGGATTGGACACACGGTAGTTTAGAATCAAATTTGTTTGTGCCCATCGTAATTTATGCCACACATATCTTAGAAGATTCACATATCTTATAAGATTCATAATGAGACGTACATAGACATGTACTACTTATCTCAAAATCAAATCAATTCTTCCCCGCTAATAGTATACTGTTTAGGTGTGATTTTCTCGATCTGCATGCATTTAGTGTAATATTTACACATTCAATTTTGCATAACACATGGAGAGTGATGGGATTCAATTTAAGTATACCTTCTTCTGAGCATGCATCATAATTTCTCATTTGCATTATGATTTCTGAATCCCCTCTTGTTTTATAACTTAAGGTCAAAAAGGAAATAGGGACTGAATGGTAGACGTGCTTGTGTGTTCATATAAATTTCAAGTGATAACCTAACTCTAAAATTGGGACTGAATTGAACAGGTCAATTAAATAATTGGAATAAAAAGAACCCATGTTCTCGTGTGCATAAAGCCCTCATTGTTTGTTTTACTTGCAAGTGAGAGAGAGACAACACTAAGATAGAGCAAAGCCTGGATTTCTTACTTACTACTGGTTCTTTCTTTTTAGGCGATTAACTCCTTTTCAGTGAGGATTTACGGGTAGCCGGCAAACGATCCAGATTTCCTTAGCGGAGTGGGAGGTTTAGAGGATGCCTTAGTTCTTAAGGAATGGGTAGCCATATTTATATGGTCCGTACTTACTCCTATACTGGCTAAAAGTAGGTCAAACTAGTCTTATGAACCGGGCCAGTCTGTAGGAAAATACAGGCACCTAATAGCTCGTTAATCTTTCCAAGATTGTACTTATCACCAACTAAAATTGACAAGATAATTCGGCCGAACTCTTATGGCCATCACGTGTTGAGTTGGTGAAATTAAGGGTTTGAATTGTGTTTGTATTGTATGAGTTTACTCTGCACATTTACGTGCACCATAGAACTAGTGCCTTATTGAATATCGTGATCTAATCGGTTCTTTTGACATCGAAGATGACTGATTGGGGGGATATTTATTCGGACATTGTGAATCTCTCTTTGAACCCTCCAAGAATTATGTCTTCACAGGTTCATGCGTAACTTGGACCAACCTGGACTCATGACCCTCTTGAGCCCAGGATCACCCACTCTCAGGATGGTTACTCTCAAACCATTCCATTTCTCTCTTCCCACCTCACCGAGGAAGACCTTCGCCTCGGTGAGAATATCTTGATTCATAAATCCTCTTCTAATCAAGAACACCTTGCTGATTCAAGACATAAAGAAGATTCAAGTAAAATGCCTCCAAAGAAGAAAGAAGAGGAAAACAAAAACCATGAAGACCCGATGAGAAAGATACTAGCCAGATTAGCTACATCTGAGCAGCAACACGCACTACTCCGAGCTCAGCTGGGACAACTAAATGTTGGGGTCGAACCACCAATGGATGCGGCGTACAACCCCGAACAATGTCAAATTCATAACTACTTGAGTCCGATCGAACCCAACGTTGATTTTGAGTTGAAGCCACAATTTATGAACCTACTGCCACATTTTGATGGGAATGCATCTGAAGAGCCATATGCATTATTAAGGGACTTTGAGCTCATCTGTGCTAACCTCAAACATCATAATGTTAGCCAAGATTATATTAGGCTCAAAGCCCTTCTATTTGCCTTTTGGGTGGAAAAGCTGACTACTAGGTAAAAAAACTTGGGAGTTATAGTCACCACTTATGCCTAGTTCAAGGACCTGTTTCTGAAGAAGTTCTATCTATTGAGTAGAACTAACATGATGAGGACGCACATTACGAGTTTTTCCCAGTTACCCCATGAAGCCTTTTCTGATGCTTGGGAAAGATTCAAGGACATCCTGCAGAAGTGTCCCTGTCACAATTTAGATGATAACATCTTGGTCCAATCATTCTTCACTGGTCTCAACCCTAAGATGTAGGGTTTAGTGAGCGCTGCCTGTGGAGGCAGCTATACATCACGAGGAGCGGATACTTTCTGGAGGGTATTCGAGTAGATCGCTGAAACTAGCCTCTCACAGATGCCCAACAGGGCCTATACACCATCCCCCAGTTCACTCTCATCTAGAGGGGGAAAGTCAGATGTAGTCGATATCTCAGGGCGTGATCCCTGGCATGGGACTTCTTGCTGACAAGCTTACTGTAGTTGAGAGGATTGACAAGAGAATTGATGAATTAGACTGGAGCGTCTCCAAGATCCCAAAACAAATGGAGGAGTGGACTGATAGGGTATCTAAGATAAAGATACCTGCCGTGACTGCACCCTCTGCTCCTGTATACCGATTTCACCATGTTCAGGAGCAGTTGGTGTCAGGGAAAACCCAACCGTGGGAGCAGGACCAATCCTACACCCAATCTTTCCAGCAGCCACCTCCATTAGCAGAGATAGTCCAGGAGGAGCCTCCACCGATTTAGGAGGTAAATGGGATATGGTATACTCAGGACCCTGCCAGGAAAGGAAGTATGGGAGACCGACAGACCTATCAGCGTCCCCCAATCTTTCACAACACCGCATTCACCTCCGCACCACCTCCTTCACAGCAGAGCCCTGGATTCCAGCCACCCCAATAGCAACGGCAGCAGTACCAGCAGTATGGTCGACAGGGCCATTACCAGGCAGGCCAGCAGGGCCCGCAACCCTAACAGCAGCAGCAGAGGCAGTACACTGGCCATCATGGCCAGTCTTCCCGTTCTTCAACCCAGTCTTATCCACTTCCTTCTTCGTCTAGTCCCATGGATATACAGCAGCAGATACTCGACGAGCTACGTTCCTATGGGAACGAGATTCATGACTTACGGATGGATGCCAACCGCCTTTCCAGATGGCGAGACAAGCAGATTGTACCCTCTACCTCTATCCCAGCCCAAGTTCAGGCTAACCCCAATAGCATGAACCGTTCTAGTTCTTAGAAGCACTTTGATCAGGTATACTATTAAGCATCTCCTAGATTTGAACATGAGATTCTTTTGTGTGACGAGGCTAACCACATGTCACTTAGGAGAGGAAGGACCGTGACCGTACCTGACTGGGCGAGGGACACGAGGAGGGGCATCTCTGGAGATCTACCTGAGGATTCTTTAGAGGATCAGGAGGAGAGGCATCATATTTCGGAGCCCCATCAGCACCATTCGAGGATTTCCACTCAGGGAGCCGAGAGGAGGAGGAGAGCACGTATGCAGCATCGTCAGCATGGCTATTCTTCTGAGTCTGCGGAGGACCTTGCATCTCCGGTTGTGGCGGATACCACTCCAGCTTCTATTCCACAATCTGTAGTAGATAGTTTTGATTTTGATTCCATGTTGCATTAAAAAGATTCATGTATGAAGAACTCGGTTTCAGTTAATGCCAAGAATGATCTTTCAGTTCATGATTCAGACTCTTCATCTCCCGTTTCTCTAGCTTCAATTCCTTTCCCCCGTGCTCTTACAGTAGGAAAGCGCATCAAAAATATTCAGAAAGATGACCCCGATATGGAACGGTTTTGTAAAGAAAACATCACTGTAAAGGTGCCATTTGATGAATATGTGGCTAACCATCCTGCATTCTAAAAATATCTTAAGGTGATATGCACACCCGTAAGGGTTAGCAGGAAGAAAGATAACTGAAATATAAAGACACATGTCTTGTTAGTAGCCACAACCTATTGTCTCAAGAATCAGACATTGCGAAAGAAATAGAGAGACATGGGTGCTCACTATGTGGAGAGTCGTATTGACGACATTGCTTTTGCACGCACTCTCTTAGATAATGGTTCTTTGATCAACTTACTTCCCTTAGCATTATATCATAAATTGGAGTTGGGACCACTTCGCAAATCTAGAGCTTTACTCCAATTTGCAGATCGTTCAGTAAAGAGACCTAAGGGAGAAGTGAAGAACATCGTTATCTCGATTGAGGGGCAGAACTATCAGGTTGACTTCACAGTCTTGGACATGGAGACCCCCAATCATTGGAGAGAATCTTATATCATTCTCGGATGGCCCTTCCTTAGGACCGCAGGCGCAGCTTTCGATTATGGTACGGGAATGATGAAGTTCCGTTCTCCAGGCGGAGAAGTGAACCTTGAGATGAAGCAAACCAAGTGTCAACAACCAGATTCAGAGAGTAGTATAGAGTACTCATCTTCAGATGCAGATTGCAGGATATAATTAGCATAGTTGGGATTTGGGGACAGATTCCTTCAGGACAGAGCGAGTCCTTTTCACGTGGAAAGGGCATAGTGGATGATGCAGTTTGCCAGGTGTTGTCTGATCTTGTGAGATATGCATCGACCTATTCTCATGATGACATAGAGATCCAACCAGATCTATCAGTTCCACCCCCTTCGGAATGATCATGGGACATAGATGATGAGTCGGACGTGGCTTTGGCTGAATTACCGCACTTCTTTGGCGATGCAACTCCCCATTCTTCTGAGTTGGCGGCGAGTACTACTACTCAGCTTAGCCTACCTTCATGCAGCACGGAACCAGATTCAGATTCAGTTCATCGAGATCTGCTTGACGATACCTTATTGCCAGAACTGAAATCACTACCTCATACACTCATGTACGCCTTTCTTGCGGACCCAAAGAGAGATATCCTGTCATTATTAGCTCAGACCTGACTTTAGAACAGGAATCTAGGTTGTTAAAGGTCTTAGAGAGGAATCGCAAAGAAATAGGCTGGACAGTGTCGGATCTCGTGGGGACCAACCCCGCTCTCTACTCGCACCACATTTTTACTGAGGATATTGTGAGACCTTCCCCTGAGTTCCAATAGGAGACATAACCCCAATCTACGCAAAGTGGTGAAGAAAGAGATTGAGAAATGGTGCAAAGTAGGGTTTATATACCCTATTTCTAACTCCAATTGGGTGGCCCCACTTCATGTTGTCCCGAAGAAGGTGGAAATTCAGATGGTCACCAATGAGAAGGGGTTAGAGAACGTGACACGAGTACCTACGTTGTGGCGTGTCTGTGTCGATTACAAGCGACTGAATGCTGCGACAAAGAAAGATCACTCTCCCTTGCCTTTTATTGATCAGATCATGGAGAGACTCGCAGGGAAAGAGTTCTTCTGTTTTCTTGAAGGGTACTCAGCCTACAACAAGGTGACCATAGTCCCTGAGGACCAGGAAAAGACCACATTCACATGTCCATTCGATACTTATGCTTTCAGGCGCATGCCATTCGGTCTCTGCAATGCCCCAAGCATATTTCAGCGGTGCATGATTGCCATATTTGCCGAGATGGTGGGAGATTTCCTGGAAGTGTTCATGGATGACTTCTCAATCCATGGTAATTCTTTTGATACATGTTTAGCGCACTTGGACCGATTCCTCACGATGTGTAGAGAGGAGAATCTGGTACTCTCATGGGAGAAGAGTCACTTTATGGTGACGGAGGGTATCGTGTTGGGGCATGTCATCTACAAGAGGGGAATGGAGGTTGATCCTGCCAAGGTGGAGGTGATCAAGAAACTCGATCCACCTACCAACGTGAAGTCAGTGCAGTCATTCTTAGGGCATGTCGGATTCCATAGGAGATTCATTCAGGATTTTTCAAAGATCGCCCGCCCATTGACTAAGCTCTTAGGGAAAGACACAGAGTTCATTGTAGATCACAGGTGTCTGGAGGCCTTTTATCTCTTGAAGAGGAAGATTTGTGCCTCGCCTATCCTACAAGCTCCTGACTGGTCTCTCCCCTTTGAGATCATGACCGACGCTTCAGATTTTGCTATAGGATCTGTGTTAGGACAATGGCGAGAGGGGATCCCATTTACGATTCACTACACTAGGAAAGTATTAGATCCTACACAGAAGAATTATACAGTGACTGAAAGGAAATGCTTGTTGTAGTATGGTCCCTCGAGAAGTTCAGATCTTATATTTTGGTCTCTAAGGTGACAATCTACATTGATCATACATCCATTCGATACCTAATGGAAAAGAAGGATGCGAAGGCGCATCTTCTTAGGTGGATTTTACTCCTCCAGGAATTTGATTTGGAGATAAAAGATAATCCTGGAGTGAAGAATGTTGTGGCTGATCACCTTTCTCGGATTGAACTTAAGGATTCTCCTGATCATGAGCGGATTAGAGAGATCTTCCCAGACGAGTCCATTTGTGTTATTGACTCACTCCCATGGTATGCCAACATGGTGAACTATCTTGTCTCCAAGCAGGTTCCCCATGGTTGGACTAGGAGCAGCATTGACCGACTGAAGTCAGATTCAAGGAGATACCACTGGGACAACCCTTTCCTTTTCTTCGAAGGGTCGGATTCTGTTTGGAGAAGGTGTATTCCTCAGGAGGAATATCAGAGTGTCCTAACATATTGTCATTCACTTGAGGATGGAGGACACCATTTGGGAAAGAGAACCGCTCAAAAAGTACTTCAATGTTGATTGTATTGGCCGACGTTGTTTAGAGATGCTATTGATTTTGTACGGTCGTGCCCGATCTGTCAAAGGATGGGAGGGACAGTTGGACAGAGAGATGAGATGCCCATGCAACCGATGATTATTTGTGATGTTTTTGATGCATGGGGCATAGATTTTATGGATCCCTTTCCCAACAGCAAAGGACGTGTGTACATATTGTTGCAGTTGATTATTTATCTAGGTTGGTGGAGGCTATCCCAACCTGAACCGCAGACAGCAAGACTGTTTGTAAGTTTGTGAGAAAGCATATTATTGGTAGGTTTGGGGTGCCAAAAGTTTTGATATCTGATGGGGGTGGCCACTTTGTGAATCGAGATAAGAGATCTTTAGCTAAGGACTATGGATTTGAGCATATAGTTACTAGTCCTTACCACCCACAGTCCAATGGCATGGTAGAGGTTTCGAACAGAGAGGTGAAGAGTATTTCGTAGAAATTGGTTCGTCCTGATAGGAGGAACTGGTCTCAGCTCTTGGACCAAGTTCTATGGGCCTATAGGACAGCCTACAAGACACCATTGGGTACTTCACCTTATAGAATGATCTATGGCAAGCCATGCTATTTGCCCGCAGAGCTGATTCACAAATTCGAATGGGCAATTAAGTAGATTAATTGGAGTTGTCACCTAGGAAAGCTTTGTCGAGATTTGAATTTGAACGAGCTCGTGGAAATCCGAAATAGGGCATATAAAAACAGTTTGATTTATAAGGACAAAGTAAAAATATGGCATGATCAGCACATTAGGTGCAAAGACTTTGTCCCTGGACAAAAGGTATGGTTGTTCAATGCCAGGTTGAAGATGTTCCATGGGAAGCTCAAATCTAAATGGAAGGGTCCCTTTGTTGTTAAGAAAGTGCACGAGAATGGAAGTGTAGAGATAGTTGATCTCACAGATGGTGCACAATCTCATGTGGTGAATGGACAACTGTTGAAACATGTTGTTGATTCGAAAGAGCAGTTAGTCCAAGTCGAGGTCATCAACTTCATGCAGAGTGAGCACAGAGCAGATGCATCATATCACTTGTCATGAAGATGCGTCATTAAGATTCAGCATCTTAGAAGATTCATTACTCTTGTACATTCTCCCTTCTTTGTATATTCTCCAGATCACATCGGTTCTCACACTTACTCCTTCCTGTATTTAGGCTAACCAAGGGCCTAAGTATAGGGGGAATCGATGCCCGTCATGTGTATATACTCACCAATGTCTCCTCTTGACCTCGTCCGCCCCATTTTTTGCTCTTCTTCTACACTTAGGCTGACTAGAGCCTAAGTATAGGGAGCGGATCGACTTCTATACTATTTATTATTTTAGCCATCCTATGCTTAGCACGAGCTTTGTCTTTTTCTCGCTTATTGTGCTCTGAGGACATAGCACATGCTAAGTATAGGGGGCGTGTATATATTACATATATACTTTACCCATAGCTCATACTTTCACGTATTTTTGTATATATTATACAATAATTATGGAATGGGTAAAAAAATTTTAAAAAAAACAACAAAACAAAAATCTCTTAAAAAATATTTCAAAAAAATCCCTTATTTTTCTTTAAAAAAATTCAAAAAAAAGTCCTTTCTGATTTACTTATCTTTTTCAAAAAAAACACTTTTGAAAAAAAAGCAAAACTTTTTCTAAAAAAACTTTCTTCTTTTCCTTTGGTTAAAAAAACTCTCTTAAAAATCACAAAAGAAAAAAAACGCTGGCTAAATAAGTTGGTTTAATCCCTAACACAATTCACTTTCACGAAAGACTAGTGAAGTTCAAGAACACTTGATTCATGAGGTCTTGACATTTTGAGTTAACCAGCCTTAGTCATTAGGGTCTTGGACTTAATTATTCACATTTTCCGAGTTTGAAAGATTTGTGTGCTATATTGCATTCTTAGTCTCTACCTTAAGAATATGATCAGCACCTCACATACACGACTGTAGTTATGATGAGATGAGTTGAAATTTCACTTGAGGAACTGGGATGAGGGATTTGAGTTTGGACTTGATTTGATGATGCTCGAGGATGGGATAATATCAATGAAGGCTTCATGAAACCTGAGTGTCAGCATCTTTAGCCAGTATGAGAACATGGTTCTTGTACTATCTCTTGACATTTACCTATGTGCCAGGGTGTGATAAAATAAAAAATTGTTGATCAATGTGTGCCAATTCTTGGTAAAAGCAGTGGAGTTGGCCAAAAATACTATAAAGCAATGAAATGTCAAAGAAAAGCTCTCATTCCACAAAGTCAAATATCAAAAGAGCTTCCATCAAAGGCGAGCGCTCCCAACCATTTCAAAGTGTCCACTTGGACCACCGCTATTAGGATCAGGAGTCGGGCTTGCACCAAAAAAGGGCTCTGCATCGTAAATGCTACAAGTCTGGGTGTAGAAGGTATAATAGATACTCTAAAAAGGCACACCGCGGTGTACTCCCAGGAAAACAAGTGCAGACGGCTCCAACTTCTCTTGACAGACGCACTGATCAACATCAAAAAAAATATGTGTTGAGTAATAAGGCACTTGAGAGAATACTTGTTCCAATGGGAGGGAGAGAAGAAATGACACAATCCTATGCCCTCCATCATATGGCCTTCCATCTACACTTTCAAGTCTGACAACTGGATTGGATGCAAGAAATGATTTATTCCCTAGTGTTGAGGATTGGGTTCTTAGGAGAGTCTCTTAGAATGGAACCCTTGGGTGACGTTGCAACTCTACTCTTATAACTGCAGTCCGCACTTAAAGTCATATCCCTCATATATACGTATACAAAGAGAGTCTGATGATTAGGGGAATTGGATACATTTTGACTAGAGCTTGGTTCAGCTTAGAATTTTAGGATCTCTAAAACCGAGAGTTCTTGAACGGATCAACTCTTGTACTCACATGCACAGTCAGGGGTTAACCCAACTTATGCATTCTTTATTTGCTCGAGGACTAGCAAAGTTTAAGTATATGGGGTGATGAATCCATGATTAATCATCTCAATATCTTGATCATAGAAAAATCCACGAGTAAATTCCCTAATAAATGTCCATAAAATCAATAAATTAACAAAATGATACTTGTAAATAAAATACATTAATTATTGTATGTTAGATTGTACAAAATAAATTAACAATTAAAAACCGCAAAATTAAATGAGTTTTTCACTTGTAAATAGTCCAAACTTCATCTATTTTTAATAATTTCATTTCAACTCCTTTTTGCCTAATTCATTCTCTAACTTGTTTATAAAAATGTACATAAAAATACAAAAATATAAAATAAATTTTACCTCAAATAAAGGCTCATAGATCCCAAAGACAAAAAGCCGTAAAGTCCAACTTCCAGGCCCAATTCCCGCTCCGTATGAACTCCAAATTCACCAAACTCACTTTTAAAGTTCAATTTAGAAAATTATCTATCCAACGGAAGTAGTTTCATTAAAATCGGAGCTCATTTGCAAAAGATGAGTTTTGGGACCTAGATGTACATTGTATATTTTGTATATATTCATTCTTTCTTCGTTTTTTATTTTATCTTTCTCAATTACTTAAAATCCAAAAAAAATCTTTATTGTGTTGTATTTTAATTATAGTATTTTATTGTATTTTTCTATTATAAATATCTCTTATTAAAAAGACAAAAAATAGAAATTAGAAAAGTAAACAAAATTGTACATGGTGTTTTGTCTTTTTTTTTAATTCTCCACTATTTCTCTTCTCTTTTTATTTAATTGTATTTATAGTAGTATACTTTATTTATTTATTAATTATTTAATTTCCATTCTCTATAATAACCACCAATTCAACTCCATTATTCCACCATTTTTTCCAACTACCCATTCAACTCCATTAATAATACAACCTCCCATTCAACTCCACCACCTTAATAACTTTTCATTCTTTCCTCTTTATATACATCCCATTCTCCTCATTTTTGCCTTTGTTCCATCTTTATGTGAGGAGAGCCTAGTTCCCAAAGTTGAATCGATGACAGCGACGCAATTGTTGTCGAGTGACGTTCCCAAAGTTGAATCGATGACAGCTATGCAACTGTGGTCGAGCGACAACGGCCCTCTCTCCGGTGAGATCCGTTGGCTTTTTGGCCAACATCGCAGCCGCACCCGCGCACTGCTCGAACTCATCGCTCGCTGGCGATTCGAGCGAAGACCGTTCTCTCGTGAGCACATCATAGGCGACCGTCTCCATCGTAGGTAATTTTTCTTCTCATTTTTTTCATCTTGTCATTTTGTATGTTTTATAGCACATCATATCACCACTTCCCTCCATTTGTTCTTATCACATCACATCCACCACCATTTTCATCTTCCCACCATATACCATCACTAATTTTTATTCATGTACATTCTGTGTTACAAAAATTAAAAAAATTAATAAAAAAACATTTTCCATCATAACACTAAAAAATCTTTAAAAAAATATAAAAAATAATAAAACAAGAAACGAAGCAATGGTGGGGACTTCCCACCGCCGCCGCCCGCCATCTCTCCACAGCACCGCCACGCAGCGGCCCCCGTCCTCTCTGACAGCCGCCTCCCCGCAGCGTGCTGTGGCACCTCCCCCCAGCCGCCGACCTTCGTCGTTCTCGCCCAGTGGTGCCGCCACGTCGCGGCCCACCTCCAGGCCACGCAGCCGCGCGGGAGACCCGCACCGCCCCCAGCTTTGCGGCGCACGGCCGCGCCCCCCGTCCTCTCCGTCGATCTCGCCGCTCCACCGCTGCCGCCGTCGACCATGCCTTCTGCCGCACCGGCTGCCTGCAACCCACCGTCGACCCCCACCTCTGCCGTTGCGTTCCTCCTAGAGAAGAAGGTCCTTCATTTTTTATTTGTAAAAATTGCAAGTTTTCCTTTTATGTTTCTCTTATTACAAAAGTGTCCTTGTTCATAGTTTGTATTGTTTAAGCTCATTTCTATTTTGCATGGATAACCTTATGTTTTCATTTTAATTTAGACCTCAATTGAGCATCACTTTATGTAAGAAAAAATGTCATTGTGTTGAACAACTTAGTCTCTATTATTTGAATATTTATTTATATTTTTTTGATAATTGGGTAATTAATTAAAATTGTCTAACTGAAATTCTGCATATTTTACCCATTCTGTGCTATTAAATTCATATCGGACTCATTGT
This sequence comes from Ottelia alismoides, assembly GCA_037367405.1. Classification (NCBI taxonomy): domain Eukaryota; kingdom Viridiplantae; phylum Streptophyta; class Magnoliopsida; order Alismatales; family Hydrocharitaceae; genus Ottelia; species Ottelia alismoides. The sequence continues at coordinate 381,368 of JAZKJV010008861.1, read as the reverse complement.
TGCTCTAAATATTCTACAAAAAGTTGAGATGATGACTTGAAATACATTTGAATTACTTTCCAAAATTCATCCAAAGTGGAGTTGTATTGTGCCTGAAATAAATCATAGAGTGATTTTAGTATTTGATTTTTAATTAAATCCACATACATCCTTTTTGGGAAATTTCAAGTCTCCTGGATTTCATATAACAATACCTATTTGGGATAATTCGCACTTTAGTAATTTGCTATTGTAGATTTATAAGGAATTAATTACTCACTATCACTCTGTTTCCGCTAAAAAATCAATAAAAAATTCATACTTTATCAAAAAATTCCAAAAAATATTACTGTAGTCTTATTACATCTTGTTTTCATTCCAGTAAAATTTTCATAATTTTTGTTTACTGTTTATGTGAAAATTTGTGAAAAAACCCGTAAAAAGTGTGCATTTTTAATTATTTCATTTTAATTCCTAAAAATACAAAAAAAATTGTTTTGTGTTCCTCATTGGATTAGGATTCTAGAAAAAATATAATTTGGCTAAATTGGACTGAATTTGATATTAAAATTAATTTAGCCTTGTTGTGTGCTTTCTTAGTGTCTTAATTCAACCGCATCTTGTTTTGGCATTCATTTTGCATTAAAAAAATCTAAAAAAATCCACTCTGAAAACCAAGATCTTAATTTTCGACTTAATCCTAAAGTTGTTCCTTTGCCTCTCTGTGTTCGACCCCGGACTTGCCCGGGATATAAATTAAAGCCGAGACACTCTTCATGGAGATCTTCTCTCGGTTCTGACTAAATCGCGAAGTACACGTACTACAACATGCCCGAATTAATCATCATATTTAGCGACCCGTCAGCTTCCCATCTAACTTGTAGATCTGGAAGGAAGCATCTGAGCCCTGTTCATAGGTAAGAAAATGCTCGACCCTCCATGATTTTCTAGAGCCCTAATGATGGGATCTCGACCATTCTAGGACCTTCACTCAGTGCTAACTACCCCCACCATTAGACCTCCTTCTTAGCAAGAATGAAGTTCGGGGGTGTGAGCTGCATAGATCCCATGTTTGGGAAGAAAAAGACTCTTCCTTGCTCTTCCAAGATCTCTCTTAGCCAACTAATCAAGGCCAGAAGACCAGACGAGCAGCAACTACCCGATTTGCAGAATTACGACTGTCCAATCCCATATGGGGATCTAATCTTAACTGTTCGCGGCCAAAGTGTCATCGTGCGAGGAGAAGTCGATGCATGTAAAGTAAGAAGATCAGAACCATCAGCCCCACACGCCTTTCTAAGGGTTAATGCATATCTAACCCTCATTTTTTATTTATTCAGATTTAGTCTTATAAAAACAATTTAAAGTGTAAATAAATATGATCATTTTGTATGTGTAAGGTAAATTGCGGGGGTACACCAACAATTTTTTTGTAATTTTAATTTAGTCTATAAAATTTAAATATCAGTTCTAAACTTGTGTAGAAATTACATGTACACCCCTGCCTTATATTTTAATTACAAAAATGCCCTTTCCAATTTATAATATTTTATGCATGTTTGTCTATTTTTTTATAAATATCATACATGCTCCAAAAATTTATGGAAAAATAGGAAAAAGGTACTGGGATGTATGATCTTTCACCGTATATAATTAGTTTTTCTTTTTATGTACTTTGTTATTTGTAGAAAATTAAAAAGAACACACTTTCTCAATGTTTGACCAAAAAACCAAAAAATATGAAACCTTTTTGAAAACAATAAAAAAATGTTTATTTTAGTAATTTATAACTTCTGACGAAAAATCCCTAAAATAGAAAAAGAAAATGATAAAAAATTTAAAAAGCTCTAAAGTCCTATAAAAAATATAAATATTCCTCAAAATTCAAAAAAATATTAGTTTCTATTCGATATTTTATTTATATATATTATTACAATATGAAAATTAGTTTTAAAATTTTTTGACTTTAATTAGTATTTTAAAATCTCAAAACAATTCGGCCAATTTATTAAGTCCCTGATTTTGTATATTTTGAACTTTAAAAATGCCTAAAAATTTGCAAAAATAATTGACAATCACAAAAATAGTAGAAAAATATAAAAAATACAAAAACATTTTATTTTGCAAATTTTGAATATTTTTAGCTATAATTATAACTGTAATACCCCATGTTGTATTATATAGTTATATAAAATATATATTATTAATTACTAATAATTATTATAAATACCTTATAAAAATAAAAAACACAAAAAATAATATAATATATAAAATGGGCTACATTTCTTAATATTTTTCTGATTTTTGTATATTTATTATTTAATATATATATATATATACCTTATCTTATATACATTTTTATACTCATATATATATAAAATATTTTCTATTATTATATTAAAAAGAATTAAAATTAATAATAAAATAAAATAAAAATTATAAAAATCAAATAAAAATTTTAGAACCAAATATCCACACAAAAGGACTAAAAGGACACTTGTGTACATAATTCTTTTTTATTAGAAATAATCATTAGGCTACCTGGTTTGCTCTCAGTGGTCCGACCTCTACATGCTTGCACTATACACCTTTGTTTGTAGAGTAAAATAAATTGTACTTCACATTTTTTTCATTCATTGATTATTTATATATTGTGGGTACTTGTTGTCTTAGTGCGGAATTCATGAGCGGTCGCCTCAACGATAGTCTTTCTTCGTTATTAGTTTAGTGAGGATATTTTAGACCCTCACGGATATATGCAAAACAAATGGCACCATTGCAGGGGAGAAACATGTTGTAGCCTAATTTGGGCATAGTTTCCTTTTCTTTTATTTTTTATGTACATATTTTTCTATCTTTTTCTTAGTTGTACATATTATGACTCTTATTCATTTGTACATATTACTTGATTATATGTGCTAATACATATCTCTGTTGTCCTTGATGTGAGGGCTCCCATGCGAGAACGACTTCTTAGGAAGTTGATGCAGCCAAGCATGGTGGAGACGGGCCTTCTTGCCCTCGCCATTAGGAGAGGAAGCAAGAATAGCAATGAGAACACTTGCATATATCTTTGCTTTGGATCTTGTGTTATTTTTCATGAGAGAGTGATTTATTATTTATTATTATTTGTAATAATACTAGGACATGGACATTAACCTATTTTACCCTCACCAAACCCTGCATCCTTTATGTTGACGTGGGGAGGAAATGGATTTATAAATAGGAGTGTTGTCCAACGCATTTCAAAATTCGCAATGCGTGCAATCCAAGGAATGAGATACACAGTTGACGACCTGGCGTTTGAGGCGATGGTTAGGTCTAGCGAAATGGAGTAGAAGGCGGAAGGAGTTAATGACCAGAGCGAGAAGAAGGGTCTGACGAGCAGAAAACACAGGCGGGGACGTTGATTGAGGAGATGACTTGGGTCAATAAATCCGGGTTCAACCAATCAGAACGCGTCATGCTACAAGACAAAAATGTAAAATGACAAAAAGGATTAAAAATTAAATAAATCAATAAATAAATTCAAAAATAAATTGAAATAAAGAAAATTTTAAAAATAACTTGTTATTAATTAAATTAGCCATTTATGGTGAATTTTAAAGAATTAAATAAGTTATATCATTTGTAAAACTAAATAAAATCATTTATTCATAGGTATATATACCTATATGTACAACAATATGATTTTAATATATTATTTCTACATATATACATATAATTTAATAATTTATTATTTTAAAATAATTTACAAGTATTTTAATAATATTTTTTTATTTTTTATGAATTTATTTATTAAGTTAAATAGATAGTGGTATTTACAATTTACATAGTGATATATATACAATTTATACATTATTTTATTTTTGTTTATTTTTTTGGATTTTGTGATTTTTATTTGTATTTTACATAAGTCAAATTAAATATATAGAAATATTTAAAAATATAATTTACACAAAAATACAAGGAAGGTACATATACACTAATAATATGCATAGGTATAATATGCAATAACACCCCAAAAGGCCACATTTCACATCTCAACTCCAATTTTTATGAGACCACTTTCATTTCAAAGATTATTTAATTCTGAGTACAATAAAAGTGAGTTTTCTTCATTTGAAGTTTTTATGGAGAAGATATTGAGCTGACAATTTGACCTTTGTGGCTTTCTAATAGTGTTGTTATTTACAAACTATATGATGGTTCTTCATACAATTATTTTTATTATTTACAACAAATTTTATGTACAAATTCCAAAAAGAAAACATTTTTATTTGATGTGAAATTGGTGATAAATAAAATAGAGAGAGGAATAAGCATTATACACAATAATACAAGTGATGAATATGCACAAGTGGAGATTGATTTTCTTTATTTTTCGGAATGATGGCCTCATCTCCTCCTACTTTATTCTTTGTTGATCTGGTCATGTATTTACCTTCTCTCAAGGTAAGACCCAGACTGTATTATATATACATATATACATTCTTTGGTTTTCTTTTTTCACTTTATTTCTTTATCTACTTATTTTAGGTTAAAATGGTGATATATATACGATATTTACACATTCAATTAGAGTAAGTAAAAAAAGTTATTTATTTATGTTTAAAGTTGTTTTATAAGGGATTTTAAGCTAACATAAATGAATAAAGATCTTTAAATGCTTATTAATAAGATACAACCAAAGCACATTTGATGAGTGATCAAGACTGTAGAGACACACAAACCTATGTTGTCCTAGTCTATTTAATTGTCATTCCTTATTGTTATGCGGAAACTTGCACATTGCAACCACATATATTATGTGTCCATCTACAAGTACTACATCTTGATCATGGATCGAATCCACGATATTTTATTAGTTACGATTGAATATAGTTTTTTAGTGGGTTCAATAAAGGTTATCTGAAATAAGATAATTTGCATAACTATAGTTTACATTGATTAAGGATTTTTATAACAAATTTATCTTGGCTTATAAACACTGAAACTATATTCCCTTATTCACTTTCAAAGCAAGAGATTACTTGCATTTTTTAAGATATAGGATCTCTTTTTTTCCTTTGTTACATCCCATTTATATGAGAACTTGCAACTCGGAAGAAAAGAAATGGGAACTCGTTCCACCTTGCAAGTCTAACTTGCATTTTTTAATTCAGTCTTTAATACTTGGGTCCACCACCCTAAGGTTTTGTTGACATGTTGATAATTGAATCAACCGTCAATAGGAATAGCACTCGTGATGTGCAATCCAATAGTGCCCCCAAACATATGAGCATCGATATTGGGGTCACTACACTTACAAACATACTCTTTCGAGAAGCAAATAACTCAATCCATGTTCACTTGTATGTAGGAGATGTCATGTTGGACTTGCGTTTCCAGTATACAATCCATGGCGATGGAACCCTTCGCCTTGACGGGAGACCATGGAAATCATTTTATAATCCACCATTTCTCATTCAAATTTTAATTAATCATTATGAATCATATTCATTACGATTAATTCTTACTATGCAATTATAGATTTATTAAAATGGCTTTTTTTACTTTAACTAATTAATTTAATCACATTAAATCAATTATAAATCCAATCAATCAACCAAGAAACAATTAGGATTTGCTTGATATTATCATATAGTATTATCTCTCACAAGAACGTGTTATTCTTGAGTTTTAGTAATTAGAGTACAATTTGATTTACTCATATCACCTAATCATCGAGATGGATCGAGCCTTGTCAGACTGACAATGCTAACAAGGACCACTTCCACTCCAAATGCTACAGACTTTAATCGATCAATCCTTTGAGACTAGCATTATACTGTATAGTATCTCTTAGAAATCTTAAGCATATTAATAACAACTTTGAGATCTTAAGTTTCTAATCATATCAAGAACACATGTTTTGCATGTAAAAGTTTACCTATAACTATTGTAGGTTAAACTAGGATTTTTATCATGAAGCATTCATTCAAGGGAGATTGATGTTTAATAAAATATATTCAAAACAAATATTAAGATTCAATGAGTAAATTTAAATCCATAACTTCATTGAATTATATTGAATGATAAACATATTAAGAAAGTAATCTTGATGATTCAATCATCATCCGACTCATCTCCACTAAATATGGAATATCTAGGACAAACAGAGTCGGAATCACGTGAAATAAAATCACACGATTAGCTAGTTTAATTCTATACCAAATTAAAGCATTTATTTCTTGTTTAATGATGGAGAAATAGCAACCAAAAATTAATTTGTTATGGATCTGTGAACACATGTGAAAAAAATGTCAGTGCCGGATATTTTTTGAATTTTAATTTATGCACCTTTGGTGCCAACAATTGGCTACTATTTTGAGGACATATTTAGAAATTATAGATATATTTTATTATAAAAAATCATCCAAATAGTGCATGATCATGGGTTTTTCATTTTAGCAAAAAATAATTCAAAACATGCAACATATGCAAAACAACGAGTCCACGACATCCGATATGCAAAACCTCATTCACCTAGCTTTTTCGATCACATTGAAGACCTTTGACCAAGGCTCCGATATAACTTGAAGGATAGATCATAAGCCTTCACGCATCACAGAAGAGTGCATATCGTATCGAGTATGATCTAGGGAAACTAGCCATACTAATTGCAGCAGGCAATGAAATTTAAAAAAATTAAATATATGAAACCACATGATTCAAGAACAATTCTCAAATAATTTCGCCAAGATCACAAACAAGTAATTAGGATTACCTTTTTGAGTCTGCTTGTGATCGCTAATCTCTAAAGTAAGAGATTCTCCTGTCTCAAGTTTGATCCGTCGTATAAGCACTTGTGGGCGTGTAGATCACACGTGAAGCTCCCACAATCTGAATTGATGATCTAAGGTTGGAATCTCCTTATTTTATCTCATAAAATATGGATGCTTCTTCATGAGTGAGGAGCACCGACGATGTTAGACATCCACGAGTAGTTGATCCGACAACACAACAACATCACGATGTGGCGGTGTTCTCAACTAAAATAATGTGGATAAACACAATATTGAGAGAGAAAGGTAATTGGACATGTGGTAGAGACTGAGAGAGAGAGAGATTTTATTACACTTGCAATTACGTAATAGAAAATTCTAGGTGGATGGTGGAGATACACTTCAAATTCAAATCAATGGTTGAGATTTTGTTGCATAAATTTTCAATAAATTAATTAAAAAAGAAATATTGAACTATTTTTCAACAAATTTAATTTCAATTAAATAAATTATTTGTCGTGAATAAAATAGGACTAAAAAGGCTCCTCCTACAAAATAGGGAAGGAGGCAGCCTCCTTCCCCTTTACTCAAGGTGATGTCAAAGCTCAAATTGGAGACAGGTTTTCTATCTCCAATTATCATCTAATGCATTATTATTACATTAAATCATTATTCATGAAATTTATTGTCAACAAAATCTCAACAAATAATTTTTGCAAATTATTTTTGAGAATTACAAATAAAACCATTTACAATTATGAATAAAATTCAACCATACAATATAAAATGTAAATTGTATTTACAATTAATTGACTAATGTGATTCCCATTCACATCAACATTTAATTCATAAATTCTATTTATAATTAAATATCTCCCACATGTTATAATCACATTTATAATATTTATGATTATTATGGATAATGATATCTTATTAATCATATCTTTAATACCGAAATCATAATTAATTAATTTAGATGTCAATACATGTCAAAATAATATGAATCATATTCATATTATTCATGATAATTAAATCACATTTAATTATCTATTTCTCAATGCTCTGATACATTGTCAACAGATGAATTATTCTTGAACTCTTTCGAGAACAATGTGCTTACTCCATAGATATTAGGAGATAAAGACATGACGATCATACATTCCACGTATAATGACTTAAAATGAGATCATATCTCAAATCCAGATCTCGGGAACCTCTCATATATGTTTGATTAAATAAAATGTTAATCTAATCTTCTCATTCCATACATATCATATTCGGATCAATATCCAACATTTGGACTAAGATTAGTTTACTGATCTACTGAGAGGAGTCACTAAAATCCAAAACAGTTTCATCACTCCCTCAAAATGGAAGTGTCATGGTTATACAATCGTTTACGATCACATCACCCTCAAGTATTCCTAATACACATACATCATGCATACTGGAAGAACTATATTAAACCTGAAGTTTTAGATCATATTTTTAATTATCTTCTTCAAGTTTTTATCATTATGTTTTTCATTTGTTCATTCAGAGTTGGTATCGATCATTTTTCATAAGCATATATACCTATAAATTTTGTCATGCTTCCAAAACAAGACGACCATGCAATGAATTTGGTCACAATATCTAATGAGTCAGCTTATCTCCTCCATCTCTGCAATAAACTTGTGTTATCCCTATGAGAGATCGTATTACTCGGATGCCCTTGTATGCAAAACAGCTCGCTGGTGTATAGAATTTATTAGGTCATCAACCTACCCGTCTGCCAAATGTACATATTCGGATATATAGTAACACATCTATCTCCAGTCAGAGGATGCGTGTCTATATCATGACAGTATACAATAGAGGTCTTGGTTATCACGATCTCTTTGACCTAACTTATCGAACTTCTTAACAATCATTTGACGGTGCTTGATGAATCATCAATATAACTCTTTAGATATCACTGAAGCACCATCATCTATGATTTAACATTTGAATCAAAAGTCTTATGACCATTAATATGGACATGGTACATAACCCTCATTGTACTAAGGGGCTTATTATGCAAATTAGTTATTCTTTATTTCAGATCAGAGAATGATGTGCAATAACATATAATTTATAATGGCTCATCATCGGCTCGCATGTCCAATAATAGACTTGTAAGAGATAGAATTTTGGATTGTATGCAAGTTCAAGGTTACATAGTTGTGAATATTGTATTCATTATAAAGTGTTCGATGCACCCTTCTCTTGGAATAGTGCAAGATGCCGAGATATTCAAGACCTCATACATATTAATGTATGTGGACCCTTTGTACCATAACGAACATTAATGATATATGTTATCAATTGATGATTATTCATAGAATGGAATTTCTTCCTGATTCATTAGAAACCTTTGATTTATTCAAAGGTTTCTTATTTTAGTTAAGAACCGAAGATAGAAACAAGACGAAAAGAACTTGATCTGACCTAGATACCACTGCCTATCACATAAATTTAGAGAATACCTTATAGAGAAAGGAATATTGTTCCTATCTCACTCCTTTCACCTCATCTCAATGGAGTTGTTGGGAGATGCAACTAAATCATGTTTGACATGATTTGATCAGTGACGACTACTAGCATAATTACCATTTAATTTTCGCGTATATGTAGTAGAGACTGCTATATATATCATTAATATGATTCCAAGAAAATATGTGCCCAAAAGTCCTTATGATCTATAGTTTGGAACCAAGCCTAGTGTTAGACACTTGAGGATTTAAGATTTCTTTGTCCATGATAGATACATTGATGTAAGTAAGTTGGAATCTAGCACTAGAGAGTGCTACTTCATTAGGTTTAGATGGTGGTATATGATACCTACATTATGCCCATGTGATTCTCAAAGATTTCATGTCTAAGTTTATGATTCACATAGGATAACTTTCTTATGAGTCAATATAAGAATGGAGTAAAGGCATTCGTCGAATCTTTGGAGGATAATGTTAGCAATGTGAGCCCGAGGCGAACCATTCCTGCAATAAATGTTATTGTAATAAATGGTTTATCAATAAAAGTTATTGATTATGTTTCACTTCCTTTCTGATATTGAATGAATGAATGCACTATAAGGTCCCTCTGTATAATAAGGGTTATGTACCATGGCCAACTTGATAATCATACAACTGTTGATTCATTAATTAAATAATAGAGGCTAATGCTTGGATGAATATCTAAGGAGTTAGATAGAGGACTCATCAAGCATCATCAAATGATTGTCAGGTGATGATCTCCAGCCTGTGTAGGAGATGGCAATCCTTTCTCATTATGTTGATATCTGATCGACCTCTTGATGCAGGTCCTCTGCATGGGAATAGTGATTCGGAGGTATCAGATTAGTTGAGTCAATGGATTGAATTAACGAGATCGAGATAACCAAAGACCTATGATGAATATTGTCACATCATAGGCAAACATCCTCTGACTAGAGACAGATGTATTGCTATATGTCTGAGTGTGTACATTTGGCAGACCAATAGGTTGATGACCTAACCAAGGTCTATACACCGACGAGCTGGTGTGCATGTAAGGGCATATATGTAATTCGATCTCTCAAAGGGATCATACAGGTTCACTTGTGAACCAGGAGACATGAGCTCACTCATGAGGTGTCATGCCCTTAGGATCTGGGTACTCGTCAAATCCATTTCCACCCATACACATTTCCATATTTGAATACTTGACATTCACAAAAGTAGGAGAAAATAGCACAAAACATTAGAAATTTAAAATTTTTTTCATTGCATTCATTAATTCCATTACATTCCATTGATCATTTCCATGTCTACAAAAAAATATAATTGTAAGCATAAAAAAGCGTCCACAATTATACATTACATGCCATGTCTCTCAACAAAATAATACAAGTGAAGAAGGATAGTAAAACTACTACCAACAACTGTACTGCAAAAAGTATCTTGAGGTTGCACAAATGGATGGTGCCTCCAACTAGTCACTGCTGCGAACCTGCAGATCCACACGTAGGTACGTTATGAGCAAAGCTTCCCAGCACGATATAACAATATATAACTATAAGTAGGGTATTATTTAAATGTGTGCAAAAGAGAAAGGATCTGGATAGCAGATCTCATAAGAATTACATTTCTTTTTTTTGTTATTAGATATGGATATGAGTAACCAAGTTTCGTGGATAAAAAAAGCATCCTAACTAAGTTCCCAGCACGCAATTTATCGTGACAACCCAATCCTCCTTATACACAAGAGATTCATGTCCCATCACTAACTTCATTAACCACATTTTTTCGGAACTCCCCTCTTAGCGTTCCCACTCAGAATACCGACCAATGTGGCCTACATTGGCATGTACACGAGTGTTAACTCTAAGTGACAAGCGAAACACTAGCCGACCAACCATGACTACTTGGCCCGCGCTCGAGCATCGGGCTAAAGCACGCAAATGCCGAGGCCAACACCGTCAGATCAGCACCTCGGTTTGCCAAGCAACATGTCCCCCAACCATCGCAGCAACAATAGTAGTTGGGATCGCGGTCAACTAGGCTTCTACCCGGGGCCCCAAGGGTGCATGCCCCTCCCTTGGCGGCACTACTCCACTACCTAAACTCCTTGAGATAACACCTCACTAGAATGATAATCATAACCTATAAAACAATGAGATTCATGCAAGGTTTTTTTATTTACAGTGGCCCATCAACATGCATATCTACCATAACTGCCACCCCCTTTTTTCCCAATTGTCCAAACCATATCCTGGCTTCTTCGTATTTTTCCTTAATTTGGATGAGAATATTGTGCTCTTTGAAAAGAATATAAAAGCTGCAAGGAAGAGTTACATGCATACTAACAAACCATGCTGCAATTACTCCACTACTACCTTGGAAGGATATGTAAAATTTGTTCAGCAGGTGAAGGATGATGACATTTGGAAACCTTCAGTTAAATACATCTTTTTGTGAGTTAAACGAACTACGCATAGTCCTAAAAAAAAATATATAGCAGCAGCATATGGTAATCAGTACAATCATGTTACCAACCAACACAATGCTCAAGCACATGCACGTATGAATCAATTCCCCAAAATTATGCAGCTGTAGTTGTGTGACCAAGAGGTCACTGGGTTGTGTCATGAGTAACATTTAAATATTAAGAAACAAATGGGACTGTCGGCTATGTATTACAATGTTTGGAAACTGATGCTAACAAGCATGAGATGCAAATGTTGAATTGCAACGAAATTTTGCATAATGTTTATAGTTGCACGAATACGAATGAACAGAAAATAAAGCTGTGGATTTTGTTCAAGCATTTGACGTCATCTCAAAGGTTGGAGGAGGTCAACCAAAATCAAGTGTTTATTTCAATTAATAGCAGTATATATTAGTGGTGGATCTAATCACCAAAAGAAGGAGCAGAGTTGAAGGAGAAAGGTCTGGAGGATTCTAGATTAGATTCATCTCAATCTGTGTTCAACTACTGCTAATACAGGGAGGATTTTGGATTAGGTCCATCTCAATCTGGGTATATAAAGCATTTGATTCAATCATTTTGGTTAATTTTAGATAATAAGAATCACATACGTGATAGGGTTTTGCAGGATTGGGTGATAATGCATCCCTTATGGCCTTCATGAAACTACCAAAATGACAGTGTACATGCCCGCAATTATAACAATTATGCCTTTTCCGTATAAAAACCCAAATGGTTGTCTACAGGATGAATATTGGGACTCATCAGCACCTGAAGCCTACCTATGCGAACAAATAGCAGAGGTGAAGTCGGATTCACATGCAATTTGTTTTAGGGATTTTTACCCAGCAGATCCTATAAACTTTGTCAATTACCTATACGACCTTTTGCACAACGTAATTACCCCCGTCGACCCTGTAAATTACCCCAAAGACCCTTACGGGCTTCAAACAGGTTAGCCGGAGGGTTCATGGGATAAGAGTTGGCAAGTTTAGGGGGTCGAGGGGGGAATTAGGTTGTTTCAAAGGTCGTGGAGGTAATTGGCAAAGTTATGGTCTGCCGGGTAAAAATCCCTTTGTTTTAACAGGTATGTCCTTTAGAGTCTCGACAAGTGTTGGCATTTTGCAGTCTCCAATATCACCATGTCCTAATCATCCATAGGCACCGTTTCCCCAAATATAAACCTCATTACGGTGATTTAGATACGTTCTCTGTACATGTAGTAGTTAACTGCGTAAACTCGCAGTGGTTAAGCACAGAAGGTCTCATTATGTGGTTATGATATTCATCTTTTACCCTCAAGGTATCCATTTTATCAAAGATATCCACTTAAAACTCTTCTCCACTTCAATCACGGTATATCTCATGTTTGCTTAAAGTCCATGTTAGTGGATGGAGATTTTACCCAAACTTGCAAGGTTGAATATTTAAAAACATTGCAGACTACTGAAGACCACCTACGTTGAGACAAGATGTATAAGGAACGGAATAACAATGGCTTATTCTCGGTTGGTTGGTATAATTTGTATCTTGGGGAAAATAAAAAAATTTCCATGCATTTAGTTGCATTGATGACTGGAAGAGATGAAAGATACCCAGTAAAATTTCAACTTGCGAAGCAGTTATTTTCTTCTCCAGAGCCAGAGTATTGGAATTACACATTGCACAATAGGCATTGCAAGAAGATGTACATAGAGTGCAGCACACACAACACATTTGACAAAAGATGGATTCCCGACAATAGTACCAGGTTAGATCTGGGGATGGTGTTTGCAGTTTGGTTCTATACCATAGTTAGTGCCTGTCGACAATGTTAGAATCCACAAAGCTGTGACAAGGGTCCAATGGAGAAAATATATGATCGACAATCGTCTAGATGAGCAAATATATAGGTTCAATCCGTGTGGAAACCAGCAACAAAAGGAAGAGGGAATATCGTACCTCGAAGAAAACAAGTTTCCTCAGTTTCTTCACCTATGAAGAACCGCGCGCCCGTCGTTCAGTCCACGATGCGAAGCCTCACACAAGGATGACCTCGTCCTTCTCCACGTGGGGATGGTCTCGGATCGTTGATCCGAGATGTTCCGGTGAGCTCCGGTGGTGCTCCGGCGAGGGGAGGGGAGGAGGAAGGGTAGAGGGAGGGCTGGAATGTGTTTGGGTGTTTTTGGGGAGAGGGGGGATGATTTATAAGGTCTTAACACGGATTCGTATCCGGGTGCAGATCCGAATATGACCCGGACCCCTTCTCACTAAAATGGACATAATTCGGGCTCCCGATGTAGGATTTTAGTGTTCTTGGACTCATTGGAAAGCTATCGACAAGCTCTATTCAATGGACTTACTCGAATTATTTGATCACTAAACAAGTACAGATTTTACAATTAAGTCCAGACTCAGTCAATATTTGCATTTTAGTCCATGTTTGGTATTCGGGGTTTTCACGGTATTGGGACTGATCAAATTCCATGCATGGTCGTCATGCTCTAGAAGCATGACATTAATTTGAAGGTAAGATATATGCTTTGTGAAAGCATATGATCTGTACCAAATCCCAAGGACCAAGATTGAGAAACTTAGTGATCAAACCCTGAAGATGATAGTGTAAAAGTGATCTATATCTTCAGGATGATCATATGTCTTCCAATATGCATGATGTACAGGTTTATGGAATACCTGAGGGTGATTTGATCATAAATGATTGTATAACCATGACGCTTCCATTCCGAGGGATTAACGAAACAGGTCTGGATTGTAGTGACTCCTCTCAGTAGAGAAGTAACCTAATCTTAGTCCATGTATTGGACATTGATCTGAATGAGATTCAGATGCAATGAGAAGATTAGGTTTACGGCCTTGATTTAGTCAAGCATCTATGAGAAGTCCATGGGATCTGGATTTGAGATGTGATCTCAATATCCAAGTCACTATACGTGGAACAATACAATCGCCCTGTCCTTATCTCCAAGTATCTGAGGAGAAATCGCATTATTCTTGAAGGGTTCAAGAATAATTCCATAGATCTAAGCATTGAGAAGTTGATAATTAAATGTGATTTAATTATCATGATGTATGTGGAATTATCCAATATAATTAAATATGATTTAATTATTATGGATAAGAATAATGTAGATAGCAATATCCAATTACTGGTAATATATTACAAATGTGATTTATAATGTATTAGAGAGAGCTAATTATAATTTATACTTGTTGATTAATTATTAATGTGTATTGGATACACATTGTTTAATTAATTGAAAATGTAAATTATATTTTGTTTTGGGTTGTGAATGTGATTCACAATTTTCCAACGGCAAGATTGCAATATTCTCAATATATAATTATGAATTATTTTGGACAATAAATCACAACAAAAGTTGTTGAGATTAAATAAAGGAGAAATACATGGAGATATGCAATCTCATGAAATCTCATGAGATTGCCTCCACATGGTAACATGTGAACGGCTACCAAGTCCTACATGGAATTGGTGGCCGTCCACCATGTTGACATGGGAGATGCAATCTCCATGTCATTGCTTCCTTATTTGATTGATTTAATTTTAGGATTGATGTATGTTTGATTTGTCAAATATATTTGATCTAAATTAAATCATAAGTTGTTGGTTTTTTACCAACAACAATGTTGAACATTGGATTGACATAAACCAATCTCATCCATTGATTTTATATGTCCCATGGATTGAGATCCATGGATCCTAAAACCCTATAAATAGAGAGGCATGCCATGCTCTCTTGTACATGCTTTTTGGAAGCACATATCTCTCTATCTTTCTCTCTACACACGCCAACTCTGTCTCTCTCTACTTGATGGTTGTCCACCAAACCCTAGAGGAGATCATCGTCGTCGCCTACGCCACCGCGTCGTCGCTTCGACGTTCTTCGGTTCTCTGTCTTCTTGGAGTGCTATGCTCACGAAGAAGACGTTCGATCTCGTACGACTAGATCAGGAGTTAACCGTGCTTGGATCATCTTGTTGGATTGCGAGGGTTACGCGACTCATCCTCGCGCTCGCAAGCTACTTCTTCGACGATCGGACTTGAGACATGAGGTCTCTTTTCGTAGGGACTTGATCAACCACACTTCAAGAGGTATTGCATTATACATGTTGTGGTTATAGATGAAACGATCCGAGAATCATTCTTGGATCATGTGGTTTCATTGCATAAAAAAATTTTAAATTCCGCTGCACCGAACAACTAGTACGACTAGTCGTTCTTAGTCGTATTCGATATGACGCTCACTCTTCTTTGATGCGCTTGAGGATTATTCCATATCCTTTAGATAATGAGGTTTCTAAAATCGAAAACTAGAAAGATAATTAAAGATAAAACATGTATACCTCTTCAAATAACTTTGAGGGTTGTAAGACCACCTAGAGGGTATGGGCTCCATGTGTTTGAGAAGTTTGACAATGATCGAACTTCATGTGATGAAGCTTTTGAGGATCATGACTAGGAGAGATGGATGTTAGAAGTAAGTTTAAATTTAGACTACAGGCACAAGTGTTGTGTATGTAACATCGAGGATCCACCCATAAGTTTCAAACTCGTTAGGTGCAAATAGATCTTTAAGAGAAGGAGGGAACCTGATGAGAAGGTAGAAACCATCAAGTACGATTCGTACATAGAGAGAAGACATCGCTTGAGGTGAGACTCGCTCTCCAGTGACCATACTTATAACCATCAGAATATTGCTATCTGTAGCTATATATTGTAATTATGACATCTGAAAGATGGACGTCAAGATTGCATTCCTTAATCAATATGTCAACACATACATTCATTTGTAGTAGCCCCAAGGCTTTATAGTTAAGGAAGGCAAGATGTGTAAACTAAAGTACTCCATCTATAGACTTAAATAAGCTTATCATAGTCGGAGCATCAGATTTGATGAAATTATAAAGGTTATGATTTCACACAGAATCTTGACGAACCATATGAATCTTAGTGGGAATTTCAATTTGTTTATCATGCCAAATATAGACAAAATCCTAATCATTTGTAATTATATAAGGATAATAATAAGTGTTTTATAATCTGGTTGTCCCATACCGTTGAGATAAAAGATCTCAAGGATGCCTCTTAGATCTTAGTTCTTAAGTTGTTTAGAAGCAAAGAGAAGAGGACATTGGGATTGTCATATGAAGGTTACATGATGAATAACCATGCATTCACCTTTATTCTTTCATATTGGCTTTAAATCTCTATTAAAATTTATGTTAATACCATTAACTTGCATGAATTAACGTCCTAACATTACTATATATATAGTGTAAATACTTGTATTTAAACACATAATAAAAGAATACAGAAAATAAAATGAGGTATATGTGATACTGACCGACCCTGATCCCCGAGACCTAGTCAAGCATTGACTAGGTCCATCAATAATAAAGTAGGGAGATATATGGTGAAATAATGTACAGAAAACCTTAATTCTTCTACGTGCAAAATATTATCTAAATATCTTAAACTAGCACTATTTTATTCTTCATCATGTACACTCCAAATAAATATGTGTTCAACACAAAACTTGTACATAATACTGCATATGAAATAATAAAATTATTGGAAAAAGTAAATCATGCACAAGTCACTCAGTATACTCAGTTGAAAAAGTCGTAAACATAATTTAATTGATCAATATCTTCTCCATATGAACTCAAAATGAGCCAAACTTACCTCCATTGTATTTCAAATTTAATTATCTTTAAAATGAAGTGGTTTCACTGAAATTGAAGCCAAAATGCAAAATCTTGGGGTATGATGGCACTTAAACATCTGTATACAAAGCATTGGCATTTTACTATTTGTATTTTTAGTCTCTTTATACTTTTAAAAAATTGAGCATATTATGAAGCATCTACAAACAATATAAATAAAGTTAAAAGCACCCAAAATACCAAAAATATATAATAAGCCCTAATATTCTTGTATAGTATACCTATATTGTAAATATATGTATTTATATATATATATATATATAAATAAAACCACTAATATGCCATAAAATATATGTAAATATTTATTAAATAATGTAAAAAAATAAATTACTTAAATAGGGCACTATATCATAAATTTAAAATAAAAATGTAAAAACATTGTATATAGTATAAATACCTATAAAATGTAATATATAAATAATATACCCATTAAATGAGTTGATAAAAATAAATAAAAATTACCTAAAAATATTTTAATGAATAATAAATATTTTCTATCTTTTGAGTTTTTATTAATAATAGCATACTCTATTTTATTTAGGCACTATTTCTATTTTTAGTTCTATTTTGTCTATGAGCGGGTGTTGTGGACCAATCAGAGCATAGTAATGTTTGACCCCAGGTCAAATTCCTCCTCCAATCAAGCCACGCTTCAGACCAGTCAAACGCCTCCGCCCATTTTCTTCACTTTGATCCAAGCCTTGTCTCACCTCGATTTCTTCATGAAACTTGTTTATTATTGGACCATGATTCACGCCTACCATCCTATCGCGTTCATCTTCATCAATTCTAGCAAAAATCTTAAGTCAAAGGTGTCTGACGTCGCTTTATAACCTTCCCATTCTCCTCCAGCGAATTCTAATCCCCTTTTGAGCATCGTAATCCCCTTGATATCATAGTTGGGGCGTGCACCTTAGTGACAAAGAGGGTTTACCTAGGTTTTGAGGCAAGGAGAAGGAGCTTGTAGGTCGATTCAACCAATAATCAAAGCTCCTCTGTTGGTTTTACCTCCTAGGTCGTTCGTACTAGGTGAGCTTTGTTATTTTAGTCCATTAGCTCCGTATTTTTGTTTCTAGTGTAACCTTGTTTCTATTTCCAAAGTTTTCGTCTTGTTTCACATAAAATCCAAAAAAAAAGTCGTATACTATAGCACTAGGATACAGTCTCTATTCCTCATCACAAGCACCCTATGTTCGACCTCCACTACACCTCCTATTATTCCCCTATATCTTATACATCACCTCGACCCATCAGACCGCCTCGATCTTTGCACAGATTGAGGCATCGGACCATCTCTTCAGTCGCTTGTCGGAGTTCTCTACCACCTTCATTGTCCCCATTTTTTATGTAACAAACATGTCAAGGATCTTCACCCTTGACCATAAGTCTTCCTATGCAAAGGACGAGCTTCAAGGTCACCTTTTGGACTGATTTTAGTCTACAAGACCAAGTTCTAGGTGCCCGAACCCTTCTGGACCTCAAGACCTCGATCAGTGTGGCCTGGACCCATTTAGCATCACCATCAATTGTGGAAGACCTATAGGAACAAATTTTGACCCACATGCTACCTATAGCCATTGCCAGAGAATGGAGATATAGTCGGAGGAAGGAGCTCCAGGGCAATGTTCTTTCATGTTCTTGAAGAGAAGCAGCCACCCTCGGATGAAGGCACAACCCCGTATCTAATTTGGGTTGTTGATTCCAGCAGAAATGTTGTGTGATGCAAGTAATCCTATCACATTAAGTGGTGCACATTCACCGTCCATGAACGCACATGTTGGGAGTATTTTATGCCACACCCCCTCTGCTTTTTATTTTATTTATTTAGAATCGAAACTTTTATCTGTTGTGTTATATTTATTGTTTAATTTGCAATTAGATACCCAACATACTTAATATTTAATTTAAGATCTCACCAGGTCACCTCACATGTCGCTCCTCGTGAGGTGTATTTTAGGCTTTTTTGTGGGGTACATTCTTATAGTTTCTGGATTGGTTATTAAATGCAAGAAAACTTTCATCTATTCACACTTTAGTCCCTACCAGGAGTGTGTTTAGCACGTGTTTCATTGGATATATTGTATATTTGGTCTAGGATTGATTTTATTTATTTTGAAATGCATGGAAACATTCCATTATATGCAAAAAGTCCTTATGTTGTTGATTAATTTTATTTTGTGTTTTTTATTTCTATTAATTTCTTCTGTTTGTCCAAAAATTATAGGAAAAATACATTAAGTGTTTGGGATCATATTTTACCATATATATTTTTTATTCACATTTTAATCTATTTTCTTTTGTTATAAAATACAAAAATATGCATATTTTCACCTTTTAACATTTCAAAATTCATAAAAAATTAGAATTTTCATCCAAAATTTCCATAATGTAGATTAGATATGTTTCAGTGCATTTTATCACATATACAAAATTCATTATAAAAATTAAAATTAAAAACAATAACATCTTAAAAAACTTATAAAAATTAACACAAATTCTATAAAAATCCAAAAACATTCTTTCTATTTATAAATTTTCCATATTATATATAATATATATTAAAAATAGTCAAGGCTTATTTTGGACTTATATATATTTTAGAAACCCTAAGAAGTTGTAGTAATTATCTTATTCCCTATTTTTAACCTTTTAGCACTTCAAAGTTTATAATATATATATATATATCCTTAATATTCAAAAACATTTGAAAATTTCTAAAAACACAATAATATTTTATTCCCTTAATTTGACCTATTTATAAATCCAAAAGGATATTTTCATTATATATTGTCTTTATGTTATATATTATCTATATTATTATTCACCTTATTTAATTAAAAATAAAAAATTAAATAATATGCAAAACTAAACATATATAAAAAAAGAAAGATTTGAAAACCATAAAAATGAGCATATAATTGAAAACACAGATAAAACACGTAAAAATGAAAACATAAAAAAAGAAAAAATAAAAAAAACCTAAAATAATATTATTAGTTAAAGAAAATTAATAACAATTATCTATCCTCGTTTGATCCATGTGTTCGGTCCTCTTCTCTACTTATACCTATACACTTTTTTTTAAAACAGTTATAATAAGATTTAACTCACACATTTTGACTGTTTGTCTACATATTAAGGGTTTATTTTTAATTAGAGAGAAGCATTATCACCACAATGATTGTTGATCTTGTCGGATTAGAAGACCGATGTAAAACCCTCTATTAGTACATTTGGAAAGATTTCATTAGAACATTCCAAGAAGGCCTCATTCCATTAAGATATGGTACTGACCTACATAAAGGGATAAGACTTCAAAGTGTTGAGGATGTGAATGTTAAAGTTGCATTCCCTTTGTGCACCAATAGTATGAAGCTTTATATATATCAGATATATACAAAAGTTAGAAGTCTGACATGTAGTGGGAGTGGTAAGTTGTTACCAATCCTACTATGGAGATTAAACACTTAATTGCAGTAATAATAAACATATTAAAGGACACAAGACTTTTCAGATAGCAATCTCAAAGTCTTATCTTTAAGAACTTAAGACTATCAATAGTGATCTGAAATTCTTACCTACAGATAACTTATAAGACTTAAGACTATGTCTATGTCTAATAAGATAAAGATCTCTAGGAATGAGGATGACGTATGTGCATTTCATCATCTTTATTCATTTATTTTAGCTTAAATCCCTTATACAACACTTGTAAATATCATTTAGTCAATTCATTTACTAACTAACATTCTTGTGTAAATATTGTATATTTATCACTATTTTAATTAAAATAAATAAATAAAGGAAATAAAGAAAACAAAGACTGTATATATATATATAATAAATAAAGGTTGACTCAGAACCTGAGAGAAGGTCAAGACTTGTCTGATTGACAATGAATGAAGTAGGGAGAGATAAGGCCTAAATATTAAAATTTCAGAAAACCAGCCTTCACTTTTATGTGTTCATCATGTGTACACTACTGTATATAATACACATTCTTTTCTTCACTTTATTCATACATAAAATTAACTCAAACATAATTGATTTCTGATTTCAAATTATGCATAAAAATATTTTTTAAAAAATAAAAATAATAGCAAGAAAAATCATTGTACATTGTATAAATTACAACACTCTCATAAAGCCCCAAAGCTCAACTTATAAGATCAATATCTTCTCCACCAAAAATCAAATTTCATAAAACTCACTTTCATTGTACTCCAAATTAAATAATCTTTAAAATAAAGGTGATTTCATAAAAATCAGAGTTAAGGTGTGAAATATGTCTAATTGGGGTACTATTGTATATAATACCTATGTATACTATGTACATTATTCATGTATTTATTTGTTGTATATATTTGTAAATATTATATTTTAAATAATTGTAAATATTATATTTGACTTATATAAAATAAAAATAAAAATTATAAAACTAAGAAATAAATAAAATAAAATAAAGTAAATATTGTATAGGTATCACTATGTATACACTATACATATACCTATTTATTTAACCTTCTAAATTGATTCTTAAAATCAAACAAAAATTCCATTAAAACCACTGTAAAATATTGTATATTATTAAAGTATTACATTATGTATACATTATGCAAAAATATAAATAACATCTTGTATTTATTTTAACACTTGTATATACCTATTTAAATAATTAAAAATTTCTGAAAATTAGTTAATTAAATTACTAACCTTTTTCCATTATATAATTTTTTATTCTAAATTCATTTTCAATTTTTTATGATTTATTTATTATTTTTCTACCATTCTTATAGTCTAGCTTATTTTGTCATTTTCTCGCACGCTCCCATTGGCCGGCCCGAGTTTGTTGACCCGGGTCAACTACCCATTCTTCCCGCAAATTTTGCAACCTTCTCACCATCGCTCCTTCTACTAATCTCTTTATACACCCCATTCACTAACCGGCCTCGACTCCTTTTACAAAACTTCAACCCAATTGACGCTCTTCATCAGCAACCCTTTAGATCCACTAATTTCGCCTTGATCTGTGCACATTTCGAATTTCAAACCACGCCGGAGTTTACTTCTTTATCTATTCCCCGTTCGCTCCCCATTACATTTTGATCGGTTTTTCATGTAGGTTGTTGCCTGAGGGTGCTTCCAAGGAATCAAGAAATTGACAGGGCTTTAATTTCGTCATCAATGAGAGTGGGAGACTATTGAATACCTTGATCCAATACATGGCTGGAGACCTCCACCACATGTTCTGACTCTCCACCTTATGTAGCGGATCGAGGTAATTTCATCCCAATTCTTCACAGTAGGTAACAATAGGTAGTTAGTTTTTGATTTCGTATTTTTAATTTCGTTTTTTAATTCCTTTAATAGCTTAAATCTGATCATTGTCATTTCCCTTTAATCAACCACATAGGTGTTTCGATTACCTACCAATCACTCCAACCATGCCTACACCTTCGTCCTGACCTTCTCCATCTCTCCCACATTTTAACCCCCTTTAAATCATCCCAAATATGAGGAACGACTCCTATCTCCGACCACCTTCATTGAAGCCCCTGTTTATTCACCATCTTCTTTGTTTTTGACCTAAAAACATGGCCGGAGACCTCTTCTGAGCACAAGCTTTACGCTACAGGACAAATAGCGTGTTTAGGTGAAAAGAAGCAAGACCAGGAGGTACGCCTGAAGCTTCAGAATGTTTCAACCTCCAGGTCTGACATCAAGCTTCAAGATCCATTTTTCTCTACCAGTCGACGTAGGAAGCATCCATGAGCGAACTGAGAGCTTCAGAAGTCGATTCGGGTGGAGATCAAGAGAGCACTAGTCGACTGAACTTCATCAGTATAGACCTTCTTTCGTGTTTATCCAACCAGCTTCAGAGCCACACGATCGAGAGCGCAAGTTCTACATTCAATCGCGGTCGTTAAATACCCTTGAAAGTCTATCGTTGATCTTACTTCGAAATTGGATTCGAGCTGGTCATTCACACATCAACATCCACCATCCGATTAGAGCCCCATTGAAGATCAACCATCCAAAGCGCCTCGTATACTAAGGGTACTTTTGTGCTCGGATTCCTTGCCTTTATTTATTTTGCAAATGTCACGTATCGACACGTGTCCGCGTTTTATATTTTGAACATTTACACTGTTTACCTGAGTATACCTTTTTTTTTGCATTTTAATACTATTTGAACTGCAAGGTGTGCTTCGCATGTGATTTCTATGGAAATTGCAATAAAAGTTATTTGTTCCTAATTGCACCCTGAAATTATTTTATTTACAATTTGGTGTAGTCCAGCTTGGCTCACGTGCATCCGCTCGTACTTTTCTGGAATTTTTCATCTTTGGACCATAATATTTCAATTGTGTTATCATTTAGCCCACACACGATAAATATTTTCATCCATAACATGTGCACATGCATTTATTTTGCATGTTAAAAATCAAATAAAAATTAACAAAACATCTTAAAAATTAAAAACAATTAGTAGCTCTCTATTAAGAATCTCTTTCATCTTCAATCTTCATTTTGAATTTTCATTTATTTTATTGTTTTTTTAAAAATTCAAGGACTTCCTAAAAACTCCCCATTTTTTAAAAATTAAAAAATATAAAAATGTCTATAAATTCAAAAAAAAAGTCTCGCCTTTTTTCAACTCTTTTAAATTTTGTACCATTTTTGCATTTATATTCCTCAAAAAAACCAAAAAATCATAAAACATCCAAAAGCATAAAAAGCATAAAAATTCAAAGAAAATCTAAATAATCATAAAATACCATTATGAAAGATACAAAAATTTATCTTTTCGTGTGTGCGTATTTATCAAATTTTTTTTCATTTGCTATTTAAAAAATCTAAAAACATTCACATTTATTTTTGTTTGTCATGTTATTTGTTTTTGATTTAACTAAAATCCTTAAATATTTTCAAAAATTCTGGAAAAATAAAAAATATTTAAAAAGTATCATAATCCTAAAAATAATGTTATTTAAATTTTCTACGTATTTTTCACACATTGTTAAAATCTAAAAAGTTACCTCTTTCTTTCTTTTTTATTGATTTTATTTATTCATTTTTTCATTTTTTTTAAATAAAAAAATTGTTTACAAAATTAAAATTCATAAAAAATATAAAATAAGAAAACCAAATAAAGAATATAAAATTAGAACTCCAAAAAATATAAAATAAAAAAAACATAAAAACCAAGAGTAGTGTTCATAGCATTCCCCTTTCCTTTTAATTTAATTTTCATTGAATTGATTAACCCTCATGATTTTTGTATCCTCTCTGAGTTCGATCCTGTATGATATACAAGTAAATATATAACATTCATAGAACTTGTGCTTCCATTATTTTTCTTTTTTGTTGGCTTGAGTTGTGTATAAAAATACAAATAATTTTTGTCGGGGGATTTTTAGGGTTGCAACAACATTGCAAATAATACATTAATTTAAAACCCTAAATTTCCCTATTCAGCAAAATGGTGCCATTGCCGGGGAGGCACGACGAGGGAGTTAGGTATTTCTCTTGACATGCTATTCTTGGTTGTATACACTTGTTTTTCTTTCTCTTATTTTTTCTTTATTTTTTCTGTCATTTCTTTTATTCTTCATAGTGCTGTCACATATTCTGTGTATATATTTTTTCCATTTATTTCATTCGTATATTTTGTCAATATTTTTTGTGTATATATTGTGGATTTGCATCTTGTTGAGGAGTGAGCACTCATATTGAATACTGTATCCCGTGAGGGAGCTTATATAGTTCTTGCAGGATCTGATTTGTCGGACATCGAAAGCACACAAAGCTCGGACTTAGGAATTCCTTCATCATCTCATTTTGTTTCATATCCACCTCATTGTTTTCTGGTCTATATTTCCTATATTATTTTCATATTATTTTTTCTCATAATTGAGATTCTTATATTATCTTTTGTTTCCTCTTTCTTGCGAGGAACCGACGAGTGAGGGTGGTTTTTTTAGGAGCGTCAGCGCACTCGAGTGAAGTGGAGGTGACTTCTTTCTTCATCAAGTTGCAGGAGAGCATAAGAGGAGGAGGAGGAGATTTGGAGTAGACTAGTCACGAGGAGAATTTTGCATAGACATTTTTTTTGTTTTATCTTGCATTTTTATTTCATTATTATTTTTGTAAAAATTTGTAATTATTTATTTGGTTATGCCTCTTTTTCTTTTCTCTAAAAGGCCACTATATACCTTGTATGTCTGAGGTATGTTTCACCAAGTGTCGGTGCACTTGGGGGGACCTCACCGGTTTTGTTATAATCGATTTTCCTTTTTTTTATTTTCTCACGGTTTTGTGTGCTTCAGTCTCCTTAGAAGTTGGTTTTATTATCTTGCTCGAGTCAAGTAATTAATTAGTTCTAAAGCCCCTAGACAAGAATTCTCTTTCCTATAGAGTAGAGAATTGCTTGGACTTAGTCAAATTAAATTGTTCTTGCCCGTTAATAGAAGGTGTTGCAAGGATGGTTCTCGTGCATTATTTAGGTTAGTTTATTTTCTGCCTTTTCTGTGGATCACTCTGCATGTAGAGTGTTGGTTACAAGGTACGCATCCTCTATACCATGCATGCATCATTGATTTTCTCGTGCATCATCTTCTCTGACTTCCTTCCCCATTTTTACTCGCATAATATCAAAAGGAAATTAGAAAATTCGTTAGTTCAATTTATTTGAAAAAAAAACCCAAAAAAAGTGATACCATTTGTAAAATCAGGACTGCCAATATCACATGACCGTAAAATCAAACGTAACAAGTCCATTCCTTGATTTGGGGAGAGCAACCCCCACATTGTACAAAGGAACTCTCCAGACCGAGTGAGGCACACACACGTAAGGACTAGAGCACGAAGCCTTGGAATTGTGCCCTAAGTGCTTGGACAGACTTTTGGGTCAAGTTATTGCTGCAAGCACTTGTCTGTGACTTTAGAAGAAGTAGTTGTGTTTGAGCTGGTGTGTTCCACCGCTTAGACATGGACTACTCTAGGAGACTTCACCTGTGAGTTTGCTAATATATTTATTTGATCACTTAACTCTAAAATTGACAAGATTAACGATCGATCATTAGTAGTCATCACTGAGTAGAGTAGGCGAACCTTGGGCTTGCTAAGAGTTTGATTGTCTTTGGTGTGAGTTAGTTACATTCTTCTTTTCTAGGACATTAGCAGTCACCTTCTATTTCCTTTGTTGTTTGCACTTTGTCTTCTTTTATCCTTCCCCCAACCCTTCTATGATTCTTATACTTCTTCGTGATGGGACTTCGAAGGTCTCTTCTTTTTACTTTTATAAGTCCTTTGGATGCAATTGAACTCTCTTAACTTTGGCATAACAACGAACTATTTGATTTGGATCTTGATTTCTATGAGCCTACATATTCTGATACATTTGACAACTTTTCTCTGACTTCGAGAGAGAATCAGTTGTTTGAGTTTGATTACTCGTTCTCTTCCTCAAGTCAGCATGATATTTCCCTCCTCCCCGAGGGTTATCTGCTGGTGGTGTGTTCTTTATACTCGATTTAATTTCTTGAGAATGAATCCAATATGTCAGATCACGATAACGAGTCTTCTGATTTTCTTCTAAGTATGAATTATTTCTCCTCGATGACCCTTGTGATGACTTGATTTTGAGATATTCGATGATTTACATGATTTCTCTACATTATGTGCATCAGATATCGATTTTCCTAGTGAGTCTCCTAATCTTGACTTTCCATACCTTTTTGATACGGTGATTGATGTGGATGATTCCATGATTGAACCTTCTTTCTTCACATTTGATTTCTTCGGCTATGCCAGTTCACTCTATTCTGAACTTAAGATGATGACCTCATTTGTGCTACCGGTCCCTGATTTTATTTTCTCTATCATTTACTTGATGGCAAATACCCGCCTGATTTCTTATTTGAGAGTCTTCGGTTACATTGTTGACATCTTTGACATTGGTGTTGTTGTCACACTAAGGCGACAACGATTGTACGACATTCACATTACAGATTCCTTCCTGAACCTCGATAATTATTTGTCCTATCCTTTGCACCCAGCAAGGGGTCGTAAACTCTAGCGCTTGTTGAGAGGAACCTCAACATTGTATACTGTGTATATACATGTTTCGTCTTGTTTTATTCTTTCTTCTTCTGCTTTTATTGTTTCTTTTCCGTGTGTATGTTTTCTTTACTTAGGATGTACTCTATCCTAAGTATAGGAGAGGTGAATGATTTGAGTTTTTCCATTTTCATTCTGTTTATCACTCCTGTTGTTGCCTATACTTAGGGATCCTTTACCCTAAGTATAGGGGCAGTGATGTTGTTCATTTTGTCTCTTTTCTGTTTTTATTTTATTTTATTTCTTCTGTTCTCTCACTTGTCCTTCAACTTATTGATATTCTTTTTCTATACTTAGGGATCTTTTACCCTAATTATATGTTGGACATGTGAGCCCACAACGAGCCATTATGTAATAAATGTTATTGCAAATATCATTACCTAATCTGAAATGAAGAATAATTAATTAGCATAATAGGTTCCATAGTGCAATTAGGGTTACGTACCATGGCCATCTTGAGGATCATACAATTGTTTATTCAATTATCAAATCATAGAGGTTGTTGCTTGGATAAATATCAAAAGAGTTAGATTAAGGACTCATCAAGCATCGTCAAATGATTATTAAAATATGATCTCCTGCCTGAGTATGAGATGGAAATCCTTTCTCTTTTGGTGAATATCTAACCGACCTCTTGATACAGATCCTCTGCATAAGAATAGAGATAAGTAGGTGTTAGATAAGTTAGGTTAAAGAGTTGACCTAACGAGATCAAGATAACCAAAGATCTATGTCGTATGATGCCACGATATAGGTACGCATCCTCTGACAGGAGACAAATGTGTTGCTATATGTCTGAGAATGTACATTCGGCAGACTGATTGGTTGATGTCCGAATCAAGGTCTATACACCAGCGTGCTTATGTGCATACAAGGACATATGAGTAATACAATCTCACTCAAAGGGATCATACATGTTCATTTATTGGATCAGAAAACAAGATCTCACTCATGAGATATTGGGAATCAAATTCTGTGCATGATCATCTCACTTTGGAAGCTTGACTGAATTTATATGTTGTACAAATTCTCTTGGAAAGTCTAGGTATGATATATGCTTTTGGAAAGTATATAATCGATACCGACTCCCAATAGTCAAATGAGAAACTTAATGATAAAACCTTGAAGGAGACAAACTAAATAGATCTAAAACTTTGAGTGTGTTCTAGGTCTTACACTATGCAGGATGTACGGGTATTAGGAATACTTGAGGGTGATGTGATCATAAACGATCGTATAACCATGATGCTTCCATTCTCAGGGAGTAATGAAACGGGTTTGTATTTAAATGACTCCTCTCAGTAGAGAAGTAATTTGATCTTGGTCCAAATTTTGGATAGTGATCTAGATATTAGATTTACAGTTTTGATTTAATCAAACATCTATGGGAGTTCCACCAGCTATGAATTTGTGATATGATCTCAACATCCAAGTCACTATACGTGGAATGTACAATCGCCATGTCCGTATGTCCAAGTATCCGTGGAGAAAACGCATTGTTCTTGGAAGAGTTCAAGAATAATTTCATTATTGATAGTGTATACGACCATTGGGAAGTGGATACGAGCATTGGGAAGTGGATAATTAAATGTCATTTAAATATCATGAATAATATGAATTTGATTCGTATTATTTGACAATATAAGGAGAGTTATCTATGATAATTAAATTTGATTTAATTATCAAGGTTGTGAATAATGTGAATGTGACTCACGTTATTTGGGCACATGAGAATAAAGATCCAAGATTATTACAAATGAACTAATTATCAAGGATATGATTAACGTGGATATCATTATCCACAATGATCGTGGATATTATAAATATGATTTATAATATGATGGAGAGATTTAATTATAAATAGAATTTACAAAGGATATGTTGTTCTAAATGGGTTTCACAATTAACAATTAATTGTAAATCTAATTTATATATTATGTTGGATATATGAATATGATTCATATTTATCAATGGAATGATTGATATTTTTGCAAATTTAATTTGGAATTTTTTTTGTTAACATAAATGCAATAATAGTTGTTGCATTTAATCCTATATAATAAATATATATTAAGGAAGGCAAAACCACCAACAAGGTGGTTGTCCACCTTGACCATGTCAAAGGGGGGTGACCCTCTTTTTATATTGGTAGTTGCCTACCTTATTATATATTTATTATAATTGAAATTAAAATGAATTATTTTATATCTTTATAAAGAATATAATTAATATATTTTAACTAAATTAGTTGTTGCAAACTCGTAGCAACAAATCATGGTTGTTGATTAGTAATCTCTTAATCTAAACCATTGGATTAAGAAGGCACACGGATTGAGATCATATACATCCAACTAGTATAAAAGGAAGGGTAGCCCATACCTTTTAGAATACACACATAATTCCAAGAGGAATTAAACTCCCTCCATCTCTCTCTCTCTCTTTACATATCCCCTCTCTCCCTCCTTATAGTGGACGTCCACCCTAAACCCTAGAGAGTGACGTAATCATCGCAACACTGGTGTGCTGTCGGATTGACTACTAATGGATCTCCATCTTCTTTGGTGCACTTGTCTTATTAAGAAGACATCGGATCTCGTGAGACGAGATCAGGATATTAGCTGCTTGGATCATCAACGTGGATTGCAAGGAGCATGTGTTTCATCTACGCACTCGCAAGCGTCTCCTCCATCGGATCGGACAAGAGACCAGAGGTCTCTTCCATTAGAGACTCGATCAAACCACGCTTCAAGAGGTAACCTTAATACTTATTGGTGGTTTAAATGAAATGATAAGAGAAGTTTTCTCACGTCATGTGGTTTCATCGTTTTATTTTTTTAAACTCCATTGCCTTGAGAAACTAGTACGGTTAGTCGCTCCGGATGGCAGATGATGCGAACACCAATCTTCCTTGATATGCTTAAGTATTTTCCCATATCCTTCAGTATAGGGGAGGACGAGTTGAGTTCTTGAGTTTGTTCATTTTTTCCCTCGATTTTCCCCGTTTGTACAATCTTCTACACTTAGGATTATTTGATCCTAAGTATAGGGGGGATCACTGACTTATATTCTCTCTATCTATTCTTTGAGTCATTGTATAGGATTCTTTTCACTTGTCTATACTTATCATGAGTTATGTCTTCCATTGTAGCTCTTTGGTCACTATGAAGACATAGTTCGAGCTAAGTATAGGGGGTGTCGTATATATTCTATATAAACTTTTGACATAACTTGTCTTTTTATTAATAATACGGTTGTTATTATTAAAAAAAATTGAAAAATGATTTGTAAAATTATTAACAAAAATCTTTTGTAAAATTGTCCGCAACAAATTTATTTGTAAAATATTATGTAAAAAC
The DNA here is from genome assembly GCA_037367405.1 of Ottelia alismoides. Classification (NCBI taxonomy): domain Eukaryota; kingdom Viridiplantae; phylum Streptophyta; class Magnoliopsida; order Alismatales; family Hydrocharitaceae; genus Ottelia; species Ottelia alismoides. The sequence continues at coordinate 350,413 of JAZKJV010008861.1, read as the reverse complement.
CTTTGTAAAATTCTTTACAAAACTATTTGTAAAAATGTTTATGAAATTTTTTTAAAACTATTTTTGTACAATATTTGGAAAATTGTTTGTAAAAATGTTCTGTTTGTAAAATATTTGTAAATTATTTTCTATATGAGAACTGTGTATTTTGTAAAAAAATGTTCGTAAAATTTTTGAAAGCAAAATATTTGTAAAAACCTATTTGTAAAATGATTTGTAAAAGTGGTTGTAAAATATTTTGCAAAAACATTTGTAAAATTTTTGAAAAAGTCTTTGTAAAATATTTTGAAAATGTTTGTAAAACTTTTTGTAAAATGTTTTGAAATGTAAATTTTTTGTAAGATTATTTTGTCACGTGGGCTATTAATTATTGTATGTATATATATTTGTAAAATCCACATGTATATAAAAACCTTAGTCACTTATCATCATGTAATTAAAATTCCTAGTTGCCTATAAAATTCTTTTATAAAACTTGTATCTAAACTTGTGCATAAAATCGTTTTGTAAAATCTTGTATAAAATTTGTGTTATCCTTGTATTTATAGTTGTATATTCATTGTAAATACATCAACTTTACTAACCCTTTATCATTCTAAAAAAATGCAAAAATTCTTTGAAAAAAAATCAAAATAAAGTTTTGTATATATTTCTTGCATTTGCATGTGCATTTTTCAGAATGGTATTTATACTTAAACTAGTCTGGAGTAAAGTCGAAGAATGGAGCTTGGTTGGACCTTAATCCGCTTAATTTTAGAGGAAATTTGTAGGAAATGGAATTGAGATTCTTCAGGTCTGACTTAATTCATTGGGAACCACAAGACTTAGTTCAGAATCATCTCGATTGCCTAGGTATAATACTTCAGAGCACGCGCACGATTCGTGTTCATATTGACCTAGCTTGCACACTTGTAGTTACACTTAACTCACCTTAGTTGAAGTGGTAGAGGGATGGATTTACCGGCATGAGACACAAGCCAATGGAAACATCGTAAGTCACACATTTGTGGCCATTGTACCCCAACCCGATACAGTAGTGACGAGGTCTAACGACAGGATGTTGTGGTTTGCAATAAATCATCAAAAGAGGGACAATCTACTGGCTCAAGAGGAAAAACACCTTATGTACATGTTGCACCTTTGTATAAAAAAAATAAAAAAATAAAAAAAAACTCCAAAAAGGTGGACATACCTAATTAAAAATAAAATGCCTGCCGGAGTATGTGTATATTTGTATAGAAAATAAGTAAGCTTGAGCTTCAAAGTCAGATACTTGTGAGCCTGCAGCTAGATGACATGGCTACACTGTCCAGGCATCCTAGGTTCGGTAGCTACAGTGGTTACCATCCATTCATATCTCCACCTCCTCTTCTTGAGTCGATTGCACTTGAACTTAGAAGGGAATACCCTGCTTCTCAACGAAAGAGTTATTGGAATGGGGAATTAGGGTCACCATGTTGGAGAAGACTGGCTTTTATCGGTTCAACCGCCGAGAGCTACATATCACTTACACTGTACAAGAAAGATTCATAGTCATAAGGGTTTACGTATGAGTTGATTTATTCTGACCTGTCTATTGAGGAGACTCGAGCAAGAGTGGTGTGGTTTCTAGAGGCTGTTGAGGGTCAAGTCCATTTCCAACTAAGGTTCTGCCCAAACTAATAATCCAAAGGTCTGACCGAGCTCCATAATTTGATTATTGAATATAAGTTTAATACTCAATATTGTTCCGAGTTCTTTATTTTTCCTTTATTCTCTTTCTTTTAAGTCACTTATTCTTTAAATAAGTGTTTGTTAAGGGACTAGAAAAGGTAAAGCATAGGTGGATACGAATCTACATTTCAACATATTTATTCATTTATTTTATCTTAAAATCCCTTATAAAATATCTGTAAATATCAATAAATCCATTCTTTTACCAACTAACATTCTTTTGTAAATATTGTATAATTGTCATTATTTTAACTTAAAATAAATAAAGAAAATAAAGGAGAAACAAAGAAAATAAAGACTATATATGTAGTAGATTGATGAATACCCATTCATCACTCTTTATTCTTATATTTTAGCTACAAAAACCTTTGCAAATGCATGTAGGTATGTGTAAATAGGACTAATTACCAAAAGCATGCATAGTGTAAAAACATATAATTAGCATGTTTTTGTGCAAAAATAAAAGAATAAAGACTAAAAAGAAAAAGAGGGAAATATTTAGAATAAATATTGAGCAACCTAACCCAAGGGAGGGCTCAGCATGGACCTGACCGCATAAAAGCCAAGTAGAGGGAGATAGGGGCTCTTGTGTAAATATTTGTGTAAATAAATAAAAATATTTTTCCTCACCAAAAATATGCTTGTAAATACTTGTATATATCTATAAAATATAAATATAAAAAAAACAAAATAAAAAAGTTAAAAATTAAAAAGAATCAAAAATATCCCTTTCATCATGTACATATACCACATCTATGTATTTATTCAACCTTGAAAATAAATAAAATTAATTTTTAAACTTTTTGCAAATACTCTATGTTATGTATTGTAAATAAATAAAATAAAAACAATTAAAATCAAAACAAAATAAAAATAGACTAATTAAAAATACAAAAATACATTGAACATATACCTTGTATATAGATGTACATATCTATTTATTTTACCTATGTACATAAATAATAAAAATAAAATAAAACACCCTTTTATTCCTTATTTTATTATATAAATAAATAAAATATAAAATAAGGATAAAATTGTATAAAAATAATATATAAAAATCAAAAAATCAAAACCCTATATATTGTATATACCTATATCTAGTACATATTATGTATATAGCCTATTTTTATTTCCAAAAATTAATTAAAAATCACCAAAAAATAGAAAAAAATAAAATAAAAATATTTCATGTTTGGAGTTTTTGCAGATTCGGCCCCTAGCTACCCCTATTTGTCACCTAAAATTCCAGCCACGTGGCCGAACCCCATTGGGTCATGGGGATGTTGACCGCCCGGTCAACTAGCCCCCCCAGGACCACTTCCCACGGGTCTGAGCAGCGGACCCGATTCTCCAATTATTACCCACTCAACCCGACACCCATCTCTTTGAACCCCGGGTCCGAATCATTCCCCTTGCATCCGACATCCTCGCCGGAGCCGCTCCCTCGGGATCCGCGCGCTCCTGAGCTTGCCCGGACCCTTCCTTCTCGGACCCCTAATCGTATTTAGCTGCAGCTCCGCCACCTTCCCACGCCATCTTGGGCCATTTGCCTCCTTCCCTGTGAGCTCCAGAGAGACCGCGAGAGTGACAGCAAGCGATTCCACCTGTTGCAGCGAGGAGAGGAGGAGGAACCCACTGATCCAGCGACGCAGCCGCCGTAGCTCCGCCAACTGAGCGAGCTTCGAGCCTCGGGCCGAGACGACCCTCGAGGCGACGACCAGGAGCACCCCCTGCTCTTCCCCAGTCTCATCGATCATCCAGGTAACCCCGTAGCTCCGCCATTTCGTCTAATTTCAGTTTTCCCCCAAATCGCTTCGCCGTCGTACTTTTTCGATTCACCTCGGTTCCGACCACCATCCGACCATCGGACCCGACCTTCACGTTCGCCTCCCTTCGCCGCACGTTCTCCACCCGCTCACGCAACCCAGCTCGCACAGGAGCTGGGAACCGGGCTCCTCCGTCCACCACCTTCGCCGGAGCCCGCCACCCCGACGCACCAGCCACCTTCGCTCCGCCTAACTGGGTCGAGGCAGTTTGCCCTCGACCCGCGAATCTCCTGAGTGGTTTTGCAGGTCCAGCGGAGGCCATCTGAGGCCTCTCGACATTCAGACCAGGAGCTTCACCTCCGCCACCCTCGTCGGAGCTCCCCCGAGCTCGGCTGGGGCATCAGAGGCCATCAGCAGCTGTGCACATTCACGCTGGAGCTTCTCCGATACTCAGGCGCAGCAGAGGAGGCCGGAGGCGCCTTCACGAGGCCGGCGAAGTTCGCCGGCCGCCTGTTCATCCAGGACCTCCAGTCGCCGTCGATCTTCTCCCCCTCGCTCCAGTTCAGATCTTGGTCGTCCATCCTTGGAGCTACCAGCACCGTCCGATCAGAGGAGGAGCGATCAGGAGCGCCCACTAGCCGCAGCCGTTCGATCTACACGTGGCGTGCATCCATCACCCCCGCCTAATAATGGGTAATTTACCCTTAGGCCCCTGTCGTTATTTTATTTCTTTCTAGTCCTGTAAATATTGAAGTACGTTGTTTAGTTTTAGGTTTATTTGCATAGAGGACCTTGAGCTTAGTTTATTTGCCCTTATACCCCTGCCTGTTGTGAGCCACGTGCTTCGTCACGTGTTATTTTGGGTTATTTACAGTATATGCCCTTGTAGTTCTAGTTGTTATGAAATGAATGAAAGTTTTTGAATATTTGCATTTATACCCCTGTGCGTGTTTTATTTCCGCATGTGCGATATTTCTTGGGTAATTTGCAAGTGAGGCCCCTGGACTTTTGGTACGTGTTACCAATAAGTCCTCGGGACTTATTTCTGTTACATATAGGTCCCTGAGTGCCCCAGGCACGCGCTTGGCGCGTGTTTTGTTGGGTTAATTGCACCGGGACCCCCAGAACTTTGGGTATTTGCATTTCAGTCCCTGTGCACAATACCCTCTTTGTATTTTTGAATAAAATATCAAATCACCTCCAAATCCAATGAGAATTTGACACATGGCTCCTGCCATGGTGTAGGATTTTCACGGATTTTTGAGGACATTTCTGATTTTGTTTTCTATTTTTAAAAAATTCAAAAACCTTTATTTTCGTTACTGTTTAACTTGAAAATTCACAAAAAAATTTAAAAACTCCCCTAAAAATTCCATAAAAATTAACTACTGTCTAGTTTAGTTTGTTTGATTTTCTAGCCAATTTTGGCTATTTTTCATTGCTTAAAAACCTTAAAAACTTAAAAACACCAAAAAGCCCATAAAAATTTTAGTAAATACATTAAAAACCCAAAAACAATAAAACTTGGTACCTAAATTTTCCTTGTTTCCTCTATTTTACAGGAAAATTACCTCCAGGCCATTTTGAGGCCCTTAGATATTTTATCTAAGGCTTTTTGGCTCGGCTGGACAGTACCCTTTATTTTTGCCACTGTTTGATTTTTAGAAAATAAAATAAATATCAGAAAATTATCAAAAATTCACCAAAAACATAAAAAAATATAAAACACATAAAAATATTTTTGTTCTAATTTTTGGTTGATTTTTGTTGCTTTAAATAAATTGATAAAGTGTGTTTGTATTTGTTTTTCTTAATTTCTTAATCAATTAAAAATCCAAAAAAATATAAAAATAATTAAAAACCACTAAAAAGATTTTATTTCTTTATTTTATTTGTTTTTACTACTTCGTAGGCCTTCGGCCAATCCGTGCTCCTTGAGCTCGACCCTGGGTGCTATACCAGGTTAATCACATAGCAGGACTGCTTCTTCGCTTTGATTGATTTTATTTTTCGCGAGTGGTTCATTTTTCTTGATACACACATCCGAGTGATTGAGGTCGCAACGACCATCTCAGATACCTGATTACCTTAGTCACTCAGGATTTTTGTGTCATCAGAATGCCGCCGTGTCGTGGCTTTTCGCGGTTTTTGTTTATATTTTATTTTGTTTTATTTTGCTTTATTTTCTTTTTCTTTTATTTTTGTTTTTGTCTTCTTTTGTGTGTTTATTTTATTTTGCGTTTTTGCACATATACCTTTATTTTTCATTTCCCTTTTCTTTTCGGTATTATTATTTGATTATTGGTTCTGAGCACTTTGTTTTCTCTTGCGAGGGCCCGAGGACCGAGGCGGCTGATTTTGAGAAGCCGACGCAACCGCGGGATTCGGAGGCGGCTCCCTTCTGTACGGAGCCGCAGGAGAGAGTGAGAGAGAGTTGAGTGGGTGAGGATTAGGATAGACTTTTATTTTATTTTATTATTATTATTGTAATAATACAGGACATTCTCAGGACACTTGGTCTTTTCTTAGCGGGTCTGTTTCGCCGAGCACCGGTGTGCTCGGGGACCCTTAGGACCTTCGCGGTTTTTCGCGGTTTCATTTTATTTTCTTTCTGCCTTTTCCGGTGTTTACGCGGTTTTTGCTCGAGCCCCTAGACTTAGGAATTTCTGGTGACTGTGCCGTAATTAGTAGGATCCACACACCTAACTGCTTATCTGTTCCTATAGATCGTTAATTGGACCTACTAAAAATCATTAATAAAAATAACCGACTCATTTGCCTTCGTAGCCTACGTGCCGCAGCCCGTCCGGTAAAGCGCTTTCTCCTACCCCCGATTTGTCGGACAGAGGAGGGACGGGCCAAGACCGGACTCTTTGGCTTGGAGGTCGGTGACCGGTTAGACGGATCTTCGCTAGAATTTCTCATCTAGGACTCGGCTTTCCCGTTGCATTTATGTGCGGATCATATTGCATGTAGAGTGCTGGAGACAGGTACGCATTTCTTACTCAGCATGCATCATTTATTTATCGCACATCGGCTTTTTCGTCTTCTCCCCCCTGTTTTGGACTTAATAACCAGGAGAACCGAAAACTTCGTTAGGCCGTTTGTTTTCATTTGAAAAAGACTAAAAAGAGAAACCATAAAATTGGGACTGGCTAATATTATTGATCTTAAAATCCGCTCACCCTAAAATTTTGTCTTGGGGAGAGCAACCCCCTCATTGTATGGTTTGGATGCGCGAGAGAGTGACCCGCACCCTAGGTAGAGCCCCCCGGTGCTAGTCCCGACTGATTACCGACTTTTCCGTGCGGGCCAGTCGATTGGGATAACATCGGATATCCTAACAGGTCACGTAAGCGCTCTGATATTTTGTGTGTTCACCAAATAAAATTGACAAGATAATTTGACCGAACTTTCACGGTCTTCAGCCCGCGTTGCGTTGGTGAATCGAGGGTTTGTTTGTGATCATAGTTTCTCCAGATCTCATCCGCCTTACTCGCCAGATCAAGATGATGGGTAGACGCTCTCTTAGGCAGCCTCTGGCTGCACCGCTTTCGGGCACGTCTACCTCATCATATAGGTTGGCTCGCGAGAGCTCAGACTCGCTCTCCGAGCCTGAGTACGATTCCACCCGGTTCCCCATCGACCCCCTTTCTGTCCGACCTGAGAGACACGAGCCCGAGGAGAGACTGATTGATTTGACAGCACCTGAGTTGGGCTCGTTTGATTTTGCAGACGTCATGGCCGGAGCCGGCAGTTCAGATGATCACTCCCGTCAACCCGAGCATTTCGTACTAGACCAGGGAGCGATCAACTCCACCATGATCGCATCACTTGAGACAGTTCAGCAGCAGCTACGCGATCAGGGGGCATTCATGATAGAGATGAGGCGAGAGTTGGAGAGGCTCAGAGCAGAGCGAGACCAGCAGAGCGAGCCAGAGGAAATACCTGATGCAGAGGCACGAGCCGCAGCAGCTGCAGCAGCAGCAGCAGCCGCCGCTGCCACAGCGGGTGGCGCCGCGGCAGGAGGACCACCACGACCGATGTGGGATTTACACAATCCCGGATCTACTCTGATGCATCATTGGGTAGTAGTGCCAGCGATCGTGGGGGACATCAAGTTCCCCCGAACACCCTGCAGTTACTGCCCCGTTTCCACGGACTTGCCACTGAGGAGCCCCACCTCCACCTCCAGGAGTTCCTGATGATCTGCAGCACTGTCCACGATCGCCACGTGGACCAGGACACGATCCGGATGATAGCCTTCCCTTTTTCATTGGCAGATAGAGCAGCCACCTGGCTGAAGCATTTAGGGAAGTTTGTATACACCTGGGAGCAGCTCTGCACCGAGTACTTGAACAAGTACTATCCACTCGGTCGGACGAATGCAGCGAGGGCCCTGATCAGCAACTTCTCCATGTTCCCCAACGAGCAGTTTCACGAGGCATGGGAGAGGTTTCGAGAGCTCCTAGACCGATGCCCGCACCACGACATCTCCAAGCCGAACCTAGTTCAGAGCTTTTTCAGCGGGTTGACGCCAAAGCTTCAGGGTCTGGTGAACGCTTCTTGCGGCGGGTCCTACTTTGCTAAGGACCATGACCAGGTCTGGGCCATCTATGAGGAGATGGCCGAAAACTACATGGTGATGTCCCAGACCAGGTTGTATACTCAGAGACCCCAGCCACAACAGCCAGGACCCGTGCAGTACCAGCGGATAGCACGGGTAGATGCAGGTCCATCCAGTTCGTCCGCAGTCGCAGCAGCACAGGCAGAGTCGTCCGCTGTGGACATGGGTATTATCAGCGAGAAGTTGGACCGCATGGAGCTGATTGAGAAGAAGCAGTGCCAGAGCATCACTCAGATGGAACAGATGGCACAGGTTCTGAGCGACATGAAGACCCAGCTCATGTGTCTTCAGGAGGCACAGACGGTTCCTCAGCCCCGTCTTCAGTCGCGAGGCGACTCCGGCAGCAGCAGCAGCTCGTCCCAGCGCTCCAGCACCCCTGTGCAGCCTAGACAGGTTCATCTTGTACAGGCGGAGCCGTACCAGCAGCCGCAGCCCACCTACCAGTCCCCACCATCTCCAGACATGCAGATGGTGGTATACCAGCCGGACCAGCCTCTGGCAGTACTCCCGCCAGCCCCCTACGATGCCGAGCCGTTGATGGATGTCAACGGGATTTGGTATGACCGCCCTCAGCCTGGGATCCGACGAGACCATCCCGGATTCAGGTGGGGGAGTGGTGGTGCCCAGCCCCAGCAGCAGCCGTCAGGTCAGGGAGGGCAGTACTCCCAGCAGAGAGATCACCAGCAGCCGCAGCAGCAGCCCCCAGCATACCAGCAGCACCAGCCATCATCCTTCGGTCCTCGTCCCTATCAGCAGCAGGGACAGTTGTGGAGACGTGAGCAGTAGACTCACCCAGTTCAGCAGCGGCACCCTTCCTCATACCCCTCTTACCACCAGCAGCAGTTCCACCAGCCTCACCCCCAGAGAGGCTACCCGTCGGGCTCCCACGAGAGCCCCGCTTTGGATGACATCGCCCGCCTCCTCACGGACCAGCAGGCCACATTCAGATGGGAGATGGACGAGTTCCGCCAGGAGATGCGGGACTTGGTGAGAGGGAAGGCCGCCATTCCAGCTCAGATCGAGCCGAATCCGATTAACCTCTAGAGGAAATCTGAGCAGGTAGTACATACTGAGTTTGCCACTCCTAGTGACCCATTTGTTGATACATCTTCAGATCAATTTGATGCTGATTTTGTCACACTTAGGAGCAGTAGGACCCCAGCAGGCGACGACGCCTCATCTGAGCTTCACCACGAGGATACTTCAGAGGCGCCACATGAGGAGGAGGAGAGCGGTACTGAGGCCGCTCTAGATGATGATGGTGGCACTGAGGCCACCAAGGATGCTGATCCCACCGGCGGTACTGAGGCTGCCGCTTCACCAGTTCGAGGAGGTGGTACTGATGCCACCCGTTTAGCCGAGCCAGCATGCGGTACTGATGCCGCGAGACGTCTACCAGCAGCAGCAGCAGAGCCAGCCCGTGGTGGTACTGAGGCCACCGGTGTTTGTGTTGAGAGAGATGTTGTCTTTCCTCGCCTTGATGTATCTCAGAACTTTGGTTTGAATAAAGGAAAAGGTTTAGTTTCTTCTGGTCCCACTGTGGTGCATGATGTATGTGTGGACCCGGTCATCGAACCGTCTAGGCCTTTTCCTAGTCCTTCATCTGCAAAGGACCCTGTGATCCCCTTCCCTAGAGCCCTTCAGATGGGGAAGGGGAAGAAAAAAGAAAATCCAAAAAAAAGAGAGCTTGAGGAGTTCAGCCAGAGCATGATCGATCGATTCCACATCCAGCTGACCCTCCAGGAGGCTTTGCAGCACATCCCCCTTCTCCAGCATTCTTTGAGAGACAGGACCACGGTCAGGAGGAGGAGGAGGAATCACACTTCAGAGATACATGTGCTGACGAAAGCCACGTGTTTTGCGATCCAGAACCGACTACCAGCCAAGAGGCCAGATTCAGGGGCCCCGTATGTCAGATGTCAGATCAGTAAGCAGAGGTTCGACCGTACTCTTCTAGATAGCGGATCGTCGATCAACCTTCTTCCGGCAGCCCTTCTTGATCGCTTCGAGTTGGGCACTCTTCGACAGAGCAGGGCAGTCCTTCAGTTCGCTGATCGATCTGTCAAAAGGCCGAAGGGGTTATTACGAGACGTTATCGTCACGATTCAGGGCCTGAAATTCCCCGTGGACTTCGTAGTGTTGGACATGGAGATCCCTGAATCAGTGACCGATACCCCCATCATCCTTGGTCGTCCGTTCTTGGCCACAGCCAAGGCGGTAACTGATCATGATAGCGGGAAGGTGTACTTTCGCGTCGAGGGCGAGAGTATACAAATAGAGACGGTCGAGGACTACAGAGCTAGAGAGAGAGCCCACTCAGATGCGAGTACAGATTCAGAGCAGCTGACAGACGCAGAGCCAGACATCCACCAGGACTGTGATTTTGTGATCACAGACGATGAGGCAGCTTGGGCAGATCCTGCAGCACAGACCATCCTCTCATATTCAGATACAGCTGATGCCGAGATGATAGCAGAGGAGAGTCTGGAGAGCACAGCCCTGGTTCAGGATACCATAGAGGCAGCAGAGCCGGTCCTTGATCACGACACGGAGTTTAGCGATGGTGGTGCTGAGGCCACCTTACTTTACGGTGGTACTGATGCCACCGTGGTTGATAAGATCCCTCGGATTCAGAGTCTGATTGGGCCGATTGTGATGATCAGATGCCAGACCTGATTCCACCTGAGCCTACAGATGAGGAGGAGGCAGATGCAGAGCAGACCAGAGACAGTGCAGTTGAGCAGCCTTCTCCCGATCCAGTTTGCGAGAGTGTGTTTTCTTTCTCCCAGGCAGATTTGGCAGACTTAGCAGCATTCACTCACTTTCTTCCGCAGCCAGATTTGCCAGCACCCAGTATTCCAGAGCTGAAGCCGCTCCCTACTTCGCTGAAGTATCGATTCCTTGCGGGCGAGCCAGAGATGTACCCAGTCATCATCTCCGCCGAGTTGACTGGAGAGCAGGAATCCCGTTTGATGGGGGTTCTTGAAAAGAACCGCAAGGCGATCGGATGGAGAGTAGCAGATCTCCATGGGATTAGTCCATCAGTGTGCTCCCACCATATCTATCTCGAGGAGGGGGCGAAGCCGTCGTGTGAGTTCCAGCGGCGTCTGAACCCCAACCTGAGAGAGGTCGTGATGAAGGAAATATCGAAATGGTGGAGTGTAGATTTTATTTATCCCATTTCCGACTCCAAGTGGGTCAGCCCCTTGCATGTGGTGCCCAAGAAGACGGGCATCACGACTGTGATCAGTGAGTCGGGAGAGGAGATCGCTACACGAGTACCCACCTCTTGGAGGGTTTGCGTTGACTACAAGAGACTCAACCAGGCCACCAAGAAGGACCATTTCCCCCAGCCTTTTATTGACCAGATCATTGAGAGACTGGCAGGGAAGAGCCATTACTGCTTCCTGGATGGGTATTCGGGCTACAACCAAGTGGCCATTGCTCCTGAGGATCAGGAGAAGACCACCTTTACATGTCCCTTCGGCACATATGCTTTTCGACGCATGCCATTTGGGCTATGCAATGCCCCTGCGACTTTTCAGAGGTGCATGCTGTCGATCTTTTCGGACATGGTAGGGGAGTGTTTAGAGGTCTTCATGGATGATTTCTCGGTCTACGGTGACGGATTCGACTCCTGTCTTGACTGCCAAGACCAGGTACTCCAACGATGTATTGAGTTTCATTTGGTTTTATCTTGGGAGAAGAGTCACTTCATGGTGACTCAAGGGACGGTGCTTGGCCATATCATCTCCAACAGGGGCATGGAGGTGGATCCGGCCAAGGTTGATGTCATTAGGAAACTCGCACCGCCGTCCAATCTGAGACAGCTACGGTCATTCCTGGGGCACGTAGGATTTTATAGGAGATTTATTCCTAATTTCAGCAGGATTGCCCGACCTTTGACTGACCTCTTGACGAAAGACACCGAGTTCCTTGTCGATGACAAGTGTCTTTCGTCATTCGCGACTCTCCAGCAGTGTGTCATTGAGGCTCCTGTCCTTCAGCCGCCTGATTGGTCTCTCCCATTCGAGATCATGACGGATGCCTCCGATTTTGCCGTAGGGGCAGTGCTGGGACAGAGGAGGGATGGAGTTCCATTTGCCATACACTACGCTAGCCGCACATTGGATTCCGCCCAGCGGAATTACACGGTCACAGAGAAGGAGATGCTAGCCGTAGTGTTTGCCCTAGATAAGTTCAGATCGTATATCATTGGATCTAGAGTGACTTTGTTTACAGATCACACCACCATCAGGTACCTCATGGCAAAGAAGGATGCCAAGGCCAGACTGACTAGATGGATCCTTCTACTCCAGGAGTTCGACATTGAGATCAAGGATAAGCCTGGAGTCAAGAATGTGGTAGCGGATCATCTCTCCCGACTAGAGCAGCCCGATGATTTTGAGCAGATTGACCCTATTAGAGATACCTTCCCAGATGAGGCGATCCTTGCTATCGCCTCACTCCCATGGTACGCCGATATTGTGAACTTTCTCGTTGCTAGGAAAGTCCCACAAGATTGGCCCAGGCAGAGGCTTGAGACCTTCCTCGCGAAGGCCAAGTTCTACCATTGGGAGGATCCCATCCTTTACCACGAAGGAGGGGACAACGTTTGGTGTCGGTGTATTCCTCAGGAGGAACACCATAGCGTCCTCACTTACTGCCACAAGCTTGAGGCAGGGGGACATCATTCTGGGAGGAGAACGGCACAGAAAGTGCTCCAATCCGGCTTGTGGTGGCCTACCCTCTTCAAGGACTTAGATGAGTTCGTGAAGAGGTGTACTGACTGTCAGAGGATGGGCACTTGTGGACAGCGTGATATGATGCTGATGCAGCCCATTCACTTCTGTGAGGTTTTTGACGCATGGGGCATCGATTTCATGGGTCCATTCCCTAGGAGTCAGGTATTTGAGTACTTTCTCTTGGCCGTGGATTATGTTAGTCGTTGGGTGGAGGCTATCCCCGCCCGAGCCGCTGATGCTAGGACCGTTTGCAGATTTTTGAGGAAGCACATCATCACGCGGTTCGGGGTTCCACGAGTTCTGATTTCTGACGGGGGATCTCACTTCATCAACGACCAGGTGAAGGCATTTGCTAGCGAGTTCGGCATAGACCATCGTGTTGCTACACCTTACCATCCACAGACGAATGGTCTAGCCAAAGTGTCGAATAGGAAGATCAAGACTATTCTGCAGAAAGTCGTCTGCCCTGACCGAAAGAATTGGTCACAGCTTTTGGACTCGGTCTTGTGGGCATATAGGACGTCTTTCAAGACACCATTGGGCACATCTCCCTTTCGCCTCGTGTATGGCAAGCCATGCCACTTACCTGTTGAGCTGAGGCACAAGTCACTTTGGGCAGTTACAGATATTTTGATGGAACTAGATGGTATGGGAGACCAGAGGAGGGCAGAGCTAGCTGCCCTGGAGGAGCTTAGAGATGCAGCTTTCTCAAGCAGCCTACATTATAAGGAGAAAGTCAAGGAGTGGCATGATTCTCATATCAGCCACAAGCATTTTGAGATTGGACAGAGAGTATGGTTGTTTGATGCGAGTCTACGATTATTTCCAGGGAAGCTACAGAGCAAATGGAAGGGACCTTATCTGGTTAGAAAGGTACACGACAATGGTAGCATTGACATATCTGAGTTGTCTTCTGAAAGTACCTTTCGAGTGAACGGCCAGCGGCTCAAGCCATTTCTAGATCATGAGCCGCGGGTCGTTTATCTTGCCCCTATTCACTTTGCGTGAGATGTGGTCTTTGACTCACATCTAATGCATCTCACGCCTGAGTTTCACTGATCTTCCGACTTGTATAGATCCAGATGTCCATATCACTACATTCTTTAGTCCCACATCCCTTTCTTCATCTTATGATTATGCTATACTTAGGGTGCACTTTACCCTAAGTATAGGGGGGATGTGAGACCTTTTGAGTATCTCTTTTGTCTCTAATTACCCTTGTTTTTGCTGCCTATACTTAGGGATATTTCACCCTAAGTATAGGGGGGTAGACCCTGTACATTCTGCACTCAGGTTTTCCCTTAGTATACAGCCTGCTATACTTAGGATTATTTGATCCTAAGTATAGGGGGGAGACCTGAGTCCCTCTTGACTTTTCTCTTCTTTTTGGTATAGCCTTTCTTTTCACTTCCCTATACCTAGCACGAGTTATGTCTTCTTCATCGCTCTTGACTCTGAGGACATCGTTCGAGCTAAGTATAGGGGGGTGTGTATATATTTCATATATACTTTAGCCATAACTCGTACTTTGTGTGAGTGTGTTAATAAATAAAATGGCTAAAAACCACAAAATTAAAATTTTTTCATGTACATAAACTTCTTTTATTTGCACATACATAGCTAGTGTACAAATTATTTTTGTAAAAATGATTTCAAAAATCTTTTGTGTAAAGCTTGTGTAAATATTTGTGTATCAAAATTATGTATATAGTACAAAATTTTTCCAAAATGTTTTGAAAATCAAAAGTTTGCAAAAATCTTGTGTAAATGTGTGTAAATATCTTTTTGCAAAACTTGCACTTCATGCATCATTCATCCATGATTTCAAAACATTTTTCAAAAATTTTGCATGTTTGTAAACTTTGTGTAAATAAGCATCTTTTTGTACATATGTATATAGTTTTTCTGGATGATAGTTGACATTTAAACTAGCCTGGAATGAAATTGAGAAATGTAGCTTGATTAAGATCTTAATCCACCTAATTTCTAAGAGGAACCTTATAGGGCTTAGGTTTAAGGCTTTTCAGGTCCATGGTGACTTAATTCTTTGAGTCCACTAGGCTATGATCACATGTCATCTCAATGAGCCTAAGTAGAGCACTTAACAACAACACATGACTCATATAGATTATGGCTTTACTTGGACAACCGCACTATGCACCGAGCTCTCTACGGATGAGGTGGTGAGGAGGCAGTCTTCCTTGACTTGGGGTAGCATATGAGGGTAGTACTTCTAGGCGGAACCTCTCTTCTTCTTATAGTGAAGGAAGTGCGTCTCAACTTGGTCTGGTTGCCATGAGGTCTAACGACGGGAGTTGTGGGTTGCAATAAAGCTTCAAAAGAGGGATAGTCTACTGGCTCAAAAGTAAAAACTCCTTGTATATATGCTGCACATGTATATGTTGTACAGATGCACATGAAAAAAAATGTGCAAAAAGAAAAGAACTCCAAAAAAAAGTGGTGGGTCTGAGAGAAAATGATAATCCCACCGGAGTATGTATATAGAGTGCAATAAGCAAAGCTTGGTTTCATGTTCCACCTGTTGTAGCTTGCAGCAGGGAGACTTGGCTACACTGGTCAAGCTCCCAAGGGTACTTGGCTACACTGGCCTTGACCCATTCTCTTCTTCCCCCTCTTCTTGAGCCGGTTGAACTTGAACTTAGAAGGGAATACCCCGCTCCTCGAGGAAAGAGTGGCCAGATTGAGGTCATAGAGTTACCTTGTTGGGGAGGGTTGTCAAGTTGCCATTTCTGAGGTGGAGAGCTTAGACTTCACATTCACAGGACAAGAAAAGATTCATGGTCTTTAGGGTCTGTGATTGATGACTTGTTCTGATCTGGAGCATTGAGGAGTCTTGGTTATAGATTAGTGGAACTTAGAGGCTGTTAGGTTTTAGACTTAAGTCCAAATAAGGTTCCGACACATTAATAATCCAAAGATCTGATCGAGCTCCATACCCCAATTTTATGAAGACAAGTTTAATAATCAACCTTGATCCATGCACATCCTCTTTTTCTTTTTCTTTCTTCCTTTTCTTCACTTCTTTTTCAAATAAGTGTTTGCTAAGGGACTAGCAAAGTTAAGTATAGGGGGGTGATGAATACCCATTCATCACTCTTTATTCTTATATTTTAGCTACAAAAACCTTTGCAAATGCATGTAGATATGTGTAAATAGGACTAATTACCAAAAGCATGCATAGTGTAAAAACCTATAATTAGCATGTTTTTGTGCAAAAATAAAAGAATAAAGACTAAAAAGAAAAAGAGGGAAATATTTAGAATAAGTATTGAGCAACCTAACCTAAGGGAGGGCTCAGCATGGGCCTGACCGCATAAAAGCCAAGTAGAGGGAGATAGGGGCTCATGTGTAAATATTTGTGTAAATAAATAAAAATATTTTTCCTCACCAAAAATATGCTTGTAAATACTTGTATATATCTATAAAATATAAATATAAAAAAAACAAAATAAAAAAGTTAAAAATTAAAAAGAATCAAAAATATCCCTTTCATCATGTACATATACCACATCTATGTATTTATTCAACCTTGAAAATAATAAAATTAATTTTTAAACTTTTTGCAAATACTCTATGTTATGTATTGTAAATAAATAAAATAAAAACAATTAAAATCAAAACAAAACCAAAATAGAAAAATTAAAAATACAAAAATACATCGAACATATACCTTGTATATAGATGTACATATCTATTTATTTTACCTATGTACATAAATAATAAAAATAAAATAAAACACCTTTTTATTCCTTATTTTATTCTATAAATAAATAAAATATAAAATAAGGATAAAATTGTATAAAAATAATATATAAAAATCAAAAAATCAAAACCCTATATATTGTATATACCTATATCTAGTACATATTATGTATATAGCCTATTTTTATTTCCAAAAATTAATTAAAAATAACCAAAAAATAGAAAAAAATAAAAATATTTCATGTTTGGAGTTTTTGCAGATTCGGCCCCTAGCTACCCCTATTTGTCACCTCAAATTCCAGCCACGTGGCCGAACCCCATTGGGTCCTGGGGATGTTGACCGCCCGGTCAACTAGCCCCCCCAAGACCACTTCCCACGGGTCTGAGCAGCGGACCCGATTTCTCCAATTATTACCCGCTCAACCCGACATCCATCTCTTTGAACCCTGGGTCCCAATCATTCCCCTTGCATCCGACATCCTCGCCGGAGCCGCTCCCTCGGGATCAGCGCGCTCCTGAGCTTGCCCGGACCCTTCCTTCTCGGACCCCTAATCGTATTTAGCTGCAGCTCCGCCACCTTCCCACGCCATCTTGGGCCATTCGCCTCCTTCCCTGTGAGCTCCAGAGAGACCGCGAGAGTGACAGCAAGCGATTCCACCTGTTGCAGCGAGGAGAGGAGGAGGAACCCACTGATCCGGCGACGCAGCTGTCGTAGCTCCGCCGCTTGAGCGAGCTTCGAGCCTCGGGCCGAGACGACCCTCGAGGCGACGACCAGGAGCACCCCCTGCTCTTCCCCAGTCTCATCGATCATCCAGGTAACCCCGTAGCTCCGCCATTTCGTCTAATTTCAGTTTTTCCCCAAATCGCTTCGCCGTCGTACTTTTCCGATTCACCCCGGTTCCGACCACCATCCGACCATCGGACCCGACCTTCACGTTCGCCTCCCTTCGCCGCACGTTCTCCACCCGCTCACGCAACCCAGCTCGCAAAGGAGCTGGGAACCGGGCTCCTCCGTCCACCACCTTCGCCGGAGCCCGCCACCCCGACGCACCAGCCACCTTCGCTCCGCCTAACTAGGTCGAGGCAGTTTGCCCTCGACCCGCGAATCTCCTGAGTGGTTTTGCAGGTCCAGCGGAGGCCATCTGAGGCCTCTCGACATTCAGACCAGGAGCTTCACCTCCGCCACCCTCGTCGGAGCTCCCCCGAGCTCGGCTAGGGCATCGGAGGCCATCAGCAGTTATGCACCTTCACGCCGGAGCTTCTCCGATACTCAGGCGCAGCAGAGGAGGCCGGAGGTGCCTTCACGAGGCCGGCGAAGTTCGCCGGCCGCCTGTTCATCCAGGACCTCCAGTCGCCGTCGATCTTCTCCCCCTCGCTCCAGTTCAGATCTTGGTCGTCCATCCTTGGAGCTACCAGCACCGTCCGATCAGAGGAGGAGCGATCAGGAGCGCCCACCAGCCGCAGCCGTTCGATCTACACGTGGCGCGCATCCAGCACCCCCGCCAAATAATGGGTAATTTACCCTTAGGCCCCTGTCGTTATTTTATTTCTTTCTAGTCCTGTAAATATTGAAGTACGTTGTTTAGTTTTAGGTTTATTTGCATAGAGGACCTTGAGCTTAGTTTATTTGCCCTTATACCCCTGCCTGTTGTGAGCCACGTGCTTCGTCACGTGTTATTTGGGTTAATTGCAGTATATGCCCTTGTAGTTCTGGTTGTTATGAAATGAATGAAAGTTTTTGAATATTTGCATTTATACCCCTGTGCGTGTTTTATTTCCGCATGTGCGATATTTCTTGGGTAATTTGCAAGTGAGGCCCCTGGACTTTTGGTACGTGTTACCAATAAGTCCTCGGGACTTATTTCTGTTACATATAGGTCCCTGAGTGCCCCAGGCACGCGCTTGGCGTGTGTTTTGCTGGGTTAATTGCACCGGGACCCCCATAACTTTGGGTATTTGCATTTCAGTCCCTGTGCACATTACCCTCTTTGTATTTTTGAATAAAATATCAAATCACCTCCAAATCCAATGAGAATTTGACACATGGCTCCTGCCATGGTGTAGGATTTTCACGGATTTTTGAGGACATTTCTGATTTTGTTTTCTATTTTTAAAAAATTCAAAAACCTTTATTTTCGTTACTGTTTAACTTGAAAATTCACAAAAAAATATAAAACTCCCCTAAAAATTCCATAAAAATTAGCTACTGTCTAGTTTAGTTTATTTGATTTTGTAGCCAATTTTGGCTATTTTTCATTGCTTAAAAACCTTAAAAACATAAAAACACCAAAAAGCCCATAAAACTTTTAGTAAATACATTAAAAGCCCAAAAACAATAAAACTTGGTACCTAAATTTTCCTTGTTTCCTCTATTTTACGGGAAAATTACCTCCAGGCCATTTTGAGGCCCTTAGATATTTTATCTAAGGCTTTTTGGCTCGGCTGGACAGTACCCTTTATTTTTGCCACTGTTTGATTTTTAGAAAATAAAATAAATATCAGAAAATTATCAAAAATTCACCAAAAACATAAAAAATATAAAACACATAAAAATATTTTTGTTCTAATTTTTGGTTGATTTTTGTTGCTTTAAATAAATTGATAAAGTGTGCTTGTATTTGTTTTTCTTAATTTCTTAATCAATTAAAAATCCAAAAAAATATAAAAATAATTAAAAACCACTAAAAAGATTTTATTTCTTTATTTTATTTGTTTTTACTACTTCGTAGGCCTTCGGCCAATCCGTGCTCCTTGAGTTCGACCCTGGGTGCTATACCAGTTTAATCACATAGCAGGACTGCTTCTTTGCTTTGATTGATTTTATTTTTCGCGAGTGGTTCATTTTTCTTGATACACACATCCGAGTGATTGAGGTCGCAACGACCGTCTCAGATACCTGATTGCCTTAGTCACTCGGGATTTTTGTGTCATCATAGATACATACTGACTCAGGCCATGAGAGAAGGTCAAGAGTTGACCTGATCGATAAGAAATAAAGTAGGGGGAGACAAGGCCTAAATACCGTAATTTCATAAAATCAACCATCACTTGTATATGTTCATCACTTGTACACTACTGTATACAATACACATTCTTTTCGTTAATTTATTCATACATAAATTTAACTCAAACACAATTGATTTCTTCTTGAAAATTATGCATAAAAATATATCGTAAAAAATAAAAAAATAATTGAAAGAAAAATCATTTACATTGTGTAAAGTACAACACTCTCAAAAAGCAACAAAGAACAACTTGTAAGATCAACATCTTCTATACCAAAACTCAAATTTTATGAAACTCACTTTCAGTATACTCCAAATAAAATAATATTTAAAATGGAGGTGATTTAAAAAAATCGGAGTTAGGATGTGAAATGTGGCTAATTGGGATACTATTGTATATTATATCTATGTATGCTATGTCCATTATTCATGTACTTTTTTTGTATATATTTGTAAATATTATATTTTTAATTAATTGTAAATATTGTATTTGATTTATACAAAATACAAATAAAAATTATAAAAATCAGAAATAAACCAAAATAAAATAATGTAAATATTATATAGATATCATTGCGTATATACTGTTCATAAACCTATTTATTTAACCTTCTAAATTAATTCTTGAAAATCAAACAAAAATTTCATTAAAATCTTTGTAAAATATTGTAAATAATAAAATTATTACGCTATGTATATAATTAACTAAAAATCAAAGCCTTGTATATATAGGTATGCAAACCTATATATAACACATTGTATTTATTTTAGCCCTTATATATACCTTGTTTAACTAATTAAAAATTGCAAAAAAATTAGTTAATTATATTACATCATTTTTCCTTTATATTATTTTTTTATTTTAAATTCATTTTAGATTTTATTTCAATTTATTTCTTATTTTCTTCTATTTTGTTGTCTAGCCTATTTTGTCGTTTTCTCACGCGCCTGCCCATTGGTTGGCCCGGGTTTGTTGACCTGGGTAAACTGCCCACTCTTCTTGCAAATTCTGCCAACCAGCTCACAATCGCTCATTCTCCTAATTTCTCTACGTTCTTCATTCACTAATCGGGCCCGATTCCTTCTCCAAAACTTTAGACCAATTAACCCTCATCATTGTCAGCCCTTCGGATCCACTAATTTCACGTCGATTTGCTCCTGTTTCGAATATCAAACCATGTCGAACTTCATTTCTATATCTATTCCTCATTCTTTCCCCCCTCACTTTTGATCGGTTTTTCACATAGTTTTAAAAAACACCCAATGGTGGTTCCAATAAATCAAGGATGTGACAGGGATTTGATCCATTCATCCAGGAGTGCGGGAAACGAATACCTTGATCCATTACGTGGTCGGAGGCCTCTGCAGTCACGTTCTGACTCTTTGCCTTACACAATGGATCAAAGATTTTAACCCCAATTCTTCAATGTAGGTAACAATAGGTAGCTAGTTTTTTATTTCACTTTTTAAATTTCGCATTTTAATTCAAGTAATAGCTTAAATCTGATCACTAGCAATTCGCTCTGATCAACCAGTTCGGAGGTGTTTTGATCAACTACCAATCACTCCGATCATGCCTACACCATAGCCATGACCTTCTCCATCTCTCCCATAGTCTAGCCCCCTTCATATCATCCCATATGTAAGGAATATCTCCCATCTCCGACCACCTTCGTCGGATCCCCATTCATTCTCCATCTTCCATGTTTTAGACCTAAAATCTTTGTCGGAGACCTCCTTCGAGCACGAGCATTATGTTGTGGTCAAAGAGCATGTTTAGGAGCAAAGAAGCGAGATCTTGAGGTTCACTGAGATCTTTAGAATATTTGAACCTCCGGGTATGAAACCAAGTGTCGTCGAGATCCATTTTCTTCATCAGTCGACACGTGAAGTATGCAGGAGTGAACCAAGAGCTTTAGAAGCTGATTTCGGTGGAGATCGAGAGAGTACCAGTCAATCGAACTTCATCAGCATCGACCTTCTTTGATGTTCATCCAACCAGCTTCATAACCACACGATCGAGAGCGCAAGTACCATATTCAACCGCGGTCATTTAAAAACCCTCGAAAGTCCATTGTTGATACTATTTACAGATTGGATCTGAGCTAATCATTCACGTGTCAACATATACCGTCTGATTAGAGCCCTAATGAAGATCAACCATCTAAAGCGCCATGTATATTAAGGGTACTTAAGCACCCATACCCCATGCCTTTATTTATTTTGGAAATAAGTCTTGTATAGGCATGTGTCTTCATCTTATATATCAAACATTCACACATTTCACCCTATAATTTCTTTTATTTGTATTCTAGTCGTATGTGAACTGCAAGGCTTGCTTCGCACATGATTTGTGTGGAAATTGCAATAAAGAACCAAATGTTATTTGTTATTAATTAGACCCTGAAATATTTTTTTGTAATTTGGTACAGTCCAAAGGGGCTCATGTGCGCCTGCATACACTTTTCTAGAAATTTTGCATCTTTGTCCCATAACTTATTAATTGTGTTATCATTTAGTCCACCAACCATAAATATTTGCATCTATACCCCTATGCACCTACATTTTTTTCATGTTAAAAATCAAATATAAATTGGCAAAACATCTTCAAAAAATCCCAAAAAAATATGTTGCCCTCTATTAAGCATCTCTTTCATCTTCAATTTTCATTTCACATTTTCATTTATTTTATTATTTTAAAAATTCAAAAATTCATAAAAATTCCCTAATTTCTTTTAAAAAGCAATAAAAATATAAAAATCTTCCAAAAATTCTAAAAAACTAACTTACTTATTTATTTTCATCTCCTTTAATATTAGTGCCATTTTCGCATTTTTATTCCTTATAAAAACCAAAAAAAACATAAAGCATCTAAATACATAAAAAATTCTTAAAAATTAATATAAAATAAAACAATCATAAAATACCTTTCTGGAAAATACAAAAAATTATCTTTCTTTGTGTTCATATTTTATCCATTTTTTATTTCATTTGTTATTTTAAAAATCCAAAAACATTCGCATTTATTTCTATTTATCATTTTCGCTTTTTTGAATTATTTTAAAGCAATGAAAATTTACAAAAATTCTAGAAAATCATAAAAACATTAAAAAATGTAAGAATCCAAAATAATTTTATTTGAATTTTCAATTTATTTTTACCACTTTGTCAAAATCCAAAAAGTTACATATTTTTTATTTATTTCTTTTATTCATTTTTATTTTAAATTTTTAAATAAAAAATATTTTCCAAAATTAAAAATCATATAAAAATCATAAAACCCCAAAAAATTATAAAATCAAAATTCCAAAAAAAAGTACAAAAAATCAAAAAAATACAAAAATTATGAGTAGTGTTCATAGTATTCCCCTTTTCTTTCATTGATTTTTCATTGAATTGTATAACCCTTGTGATTTTGGTAGCCTCCCTAAGTTCGATCATGTACCTTTACTGGTAAACAAAGAGCACTAATAGTTCTTGTCCTTACATTTTTTTATTTGTTGGCTTGAGTTGATTATAAAAAGCAATTATTTTTTGTTGAGAGATTTTTAGGGTTGCAACAACGTTGCAAATAATGCATTATTTTAAAACCCCAAAGTTTCCTATTCAACAAAATGATGTCGTTGTCAGGGAGGCACAATGAAGGTAGTTAGGTTTTTCTCTTGACCTGATATTATTGTTCTATATACTTGTTTTTCTTTCTCTTATTTTCTCTTTATTTTTTTCTGTCATTTATTTCATTGTACATATTGTTGTCACCTATTCTTTGTATATTTTGTTGTCATTTAGTCATTTATTTTATTTGTCTTCATTATTTTGTATATAAATTGTGGATTTGCATCTTGTTGAGGAGGGAGAACTCATATCGAACATCATGTGCCATGAGGGAGCTTATACAGCGCTTGCAGGATCCGATTTGTCAGACATTGAAAGTTCCTAAAGCTCGGACTTAGGAATTCATTTGAGATCATTTTCACTTTCTATTCTCATTTTGGTTCATATCCATCTCATTGTTTTCTTGTCTCTATTTCCTCTTCATCAAGTTGCAGGAGAGCGTAAGGGTAGCAGAGGAAGAATTGGAGGAGACGAGTCACTTGGAGCATTTTGCATAGACAATTTTTTGTTTTATTTAGCATTTTTATTTCATTATTATTGTTGTAAAAAGTTGTAATTATTTATTTGATATTGCCTACTTTTCTATTTTTTAAAATGATTATATACCTTGTGTGTATGAGGTTTGTTTCCAAGTGAACGGTGCACTTGGGGGACCTCACCGATTTTGTTTCATTGACTTTCTTTTTCTTTGTTTTCTCGCAGTTTTGTGTTCTTTAGCCCTTAGAAGTAGGTTTTATTGTCTTTCTTGAGCCAGGTAATTAATTAGATCCTAAGCCCTAAAAAAAGAATTTTTGTACCTATAGAGTAGAGCATAGATTGGACTTAATCAAATTACCCGTTAATAGAAGTTACTGCTAGGGTGGTACTCATACATCATTTAGGTTGGTTTATTTTTTGTCTGTTGTGTGGATCACCCTTCATGTAGAGTGTTGGCAACAAGGTACATATCCTCTATCTCATGCATGCATCATTGATTTTCTCGTGCATCAACATTTCTGACTTCATTCCTTATTTTCACTCACATAATATCTAAAGGAAATTGGAAAATTTGATAGTTCAATTTATTTGAAAAAAAAATACAAAAAAATGACAACATTTCTAAAATCAGGATTGCTAATACCACTTTACGATAAAATCAAATGTAACGAATTCATTCCTTAATTTGTGGAGAGAAACCTCCTCATTGTACACAGGAACTCTCCAGATCGAGTAAGGCATGTACACTTAAGGATTAGAGATCAAAGCCTTGGACTTGTGCCCTAAGTGCATGGATTGACTTTTGGGTCCTATTATTGTTGCAAGCACTTGCCTCTGACTTTAGAAGAAGTAATCGTGTTTGAGTTGGTGTGTTCCGGTGGCTTAGACACTAACTACCTGAAGAGACTTGTCCTGTGAGTTTGCCAATATATCTGTTTGATCACTTAACTCTAAAATTGACAAGATAAACGACCAATCTTTAATGGTTATCATCGGGTTGAACCTAGGGTTTAGAGTTTGCTTGTCTTTGGTGTGAGTTTGTTACGTTCTTCTTTTCTACGACATTAGCAGTCACCTTCTATTTCCTTTGATGTTTGCACTTTGTTTTCTTGTATCACTCCCTCCCACCCTTATCTGATTCTTGTACTTCTTTAAGATGGGAGTCCGAAGGTCTCTTCTTTCAGCTTTCATCAGTCCTTTAGATACAGTTGAGCTCTCTTCTCTATGGCAGAACAATGAACTCTTTGATCTTCACCTACATTTCTACTAGCCTACAACTTCTGATCATTTGGACAGCTTTTCTCTGACTTCGGGAGAAAATTCACTGTTTGAGTTTGATCATTCATTCTCTTCCTCGAGTCAACGTGATATTTCCTACCTCCCCAAAGGGTTATCTGCAAGTGGTGTGTTCTTTATACTCAATGTCATTTCCTAGGAATGCATCTGATATGTCGGATCATGATATCGAGTATTTTGTTTTTTATTCTGAGTCTAAATTATCTCTCCTCAACGAAACTTGCGAGGATGACTCGATTTTTGAGATATTCAATGATTTACATGATTTCTCTACAATATGTGCATCGTATATCGATTTTCCTAGTGAGTCTCCTAATTTAGACTTTTCATTCCTTTTTGAGACAGTGATTAATGTGGAGGATTCCATGACTGATCCTTCTTTCTGCACGTTTGATTTCTTCAGTTCCACCAGTTCACTCCACTCTAATCTTGACTCGATTATCTCATTTGTGCTACAAGTACACGATTTTATTTTCTCTTCCATTTACCCGATAGCAAACACCCACCTTATTGCTTATTTGAGTGTCCTCATTTACACTGGTGATATCGTTGTTGTTTTCACACTGAGACGACATCGGCAGTATGATATTCACATTATAGATGATGTCCTCAACCTCGATACTTCTTTGTCCTAGCCTTTGTGCCCAGCTAGGAGGCATAAACTTAGCGCTTGTTGAGAGGCACCCCAAAAGTACTTTATATATACGTGGTTTGTCTTGTTTTATTATTTCTTCTTCTATTTTTATCGTTCACCTCTTTTGCTTGTGTCCATGTGTTATACTTAGTATGTACTCTATCCTAAGTATAGAGGAGGTGAATGATTTGAGTTTTTTCCTTTTCGTTCGGTTTCATCATTCCTATTGTTGTCTATACTTTGTGATTCTTATACCCTAAGTATATGGGGAGTGGTGTCATCCATTCTTTCTCTTTCGTGTTTTTATTTTACTTCTTCAGTTTTCTCGCTTGTCCAACAACTTGTTGATATTCTTTTTCTATACTTAGGGATCTTTTACCCTAAATATAGGGGAGGGAGACTCAAGTCCTTGAGTTTGTTCATTCTTTCCCTCGATTTTTCCTAGAGTGTACAGTCTTCTATTTTTAGAATTAATTGATCCTAAGTACAGGATACATCACTGACTTATATTGTTTTCACTTATTCATTGAGTCATTGCTGTATATGATTCTTCAAATGTGTCTATACATAGCACAAGTTATGTCTTCCTTTGTTGCTCTTTGTAGTTTAAACTAAGTATAGGGGGTGTTTTTTATATACTTTAGCCATAATTTGTATTTTAATTAATAATATGGACGTTATTATTAAAATAACATTTTGAAAATGATTTGTAAAATGATTTGCAAAAATCTTTTGTAAAATTGTTTGCAAACAAATTATTTCTAAAATATTTTGTAAAAAAACTTTGCAAAATTGTTGGTAAAATTATTTGTAAAAATGTTTATTAAAATTTTTGTAAAACTTTATTTTTACAAATCTTTGCTATTTTTTGTAAAAATGTTTTCCTTGTAAAATATTTGTAAATTATTTTCTGTATAAAAACTATGTATATTGTACAAAATGTTTTTAAACTTTTTGAAAGCAAAATGTTTTCAAAAAGTTGTTTGTTAAATTGTTTGTAAAATGATTTGTAAAAGTGTATGTAAAATAGTTTGCAAAACATTTGTAAAACTTTTGAAAAATCTTTGTAAAATATTTTAAAAAATCTTTTTAAAAACTTTTTTTAAAATGTTTTGAATTATGTTTTAGATCTCTTTTAGACTGTCTCCTTTAGGGTTTTATCATTAAGTTTCTAATTTAACTATTGGGAGTTGGTATCGATCATATATTTTCCAAAAGCATATATCATACCCAGGTCTTGATCATATACTTTCCAAAAGCATATATCAAACCTACAAATTCAGTCAAGCTTCCAAAGCGAGACGACCATGTACGGAATTTGATTCTTTCCAATATCTCATGAGTGAGCTCATGTCTTCCAGTTCAGTAAATGAACCTATATGATCCCTTTGAGAGATCATATTACTCATTTGCTCTTGTATGCACACCAGCACTCCAATGTATAAACCTTGATTAGGTCATCAACCTATTGGTCTGCCAAATGTACATACTCAGACATGTAGTAGCACATTTGTTTCTGATTAGAGGATGCGTACCTATATCGTGATAACATACGACATAGGTCTTTGCTTATCTCGATCTCATTAAATGCAATTCTTTGACCAAACTTATCTAACACCTTTGAATCTCTATTCCTATGCAAAGGACCTGCATCAAGAGGTCAGCTAGATATCAACCTTTAGAGAAAGGATTTCCATCTCCTTCTCAGGATGGAGATCATCTCTTAATAATCATTTGATAATGCTTGATGAGTCCTCAATCTAACTCCTTAGATATTCAGATTCGAAGTGGGTCATTCTGTTGCATGTGGTCCTGAAGAAATCCATGATTACTATTGTAACTATGACCGTGGTGAGGAGATTCTGGCCCATGTACCTACTTCATTGCGTATCTCTGTAGACTACCGGTTCTTGAATTCAACTATAAAGAAAGATCACTTTCCATTGCCCTTTATTGATTAGATTATTGAGAGGTTGGTAGGGAAGAAGTTCTTTTATTTATTGGATGGGTACTTGGGACATAACCAGGTTGCATTCACTCTTAAAGATTAGGAGAAAACTACTTTTACTTGTCTGTTTGGCACCTATGCCTTTATATGGATGCCCTTTGAATTGTGTAATGCCTCTGCTACATTCCAAAGGTGTACGTTGGTAATTTTTGCCAACATGGTATGTAGTTTCCATGAGGTATTCATGGACGATTCCACGATCTACAGGGATAGTTTCGACTTATGTATTAATCATTTAGACTGAGTACTTAAACGTTATTATGATGTGAACGTAGTGCTCTCATGAGTGAAGAGTCACTTTGTGGTGACTAATAGAACTGTATTGGGCCACGTAATCTCCAAACATGGTATGGAGGTTGACCTGGCTAAGATTGATGTGATCTCCAAATTAGAGCCGCCACAAAATTTGAAGAAGTTGAGGTCGTTCATTGGACAAGTTGGATTTTATAGACAGTTCATTAAGGATTTCAACAAGATCGCCAGACCTTTAACTCAGCTTCTGTGCAAGGAGAGTGAATTTATAGTTGATGAGAAAGTTCTCCTTGCATTTCACCAAATGAAAGACACGGTTACTAGAGCTCCTATCCTTCAGCTACATGATTGGTCTCTCCCCTTTGAGATCATGACGGTCGCGTCAGACTTAGTTGAAGCTGTTTCAGGGCAGAGAAGGGATGGGATATCGTTGCTATAGACTATTCTAGTAAGACTCTGGATAAACCACAACACAATTATATAGTTATAGAGAAGAAGATGTTAGTAGTGGTGTTTGCTTTAGAGAAGTTCTGTTCATACCTACTTGGTTCACATGTCATTATTTACACAAATCACACTGCCATACGATACTTATAGGGAGAGAAGGATGACAAACCTCGCCTTATCAGATGGATCCTTCTTCTCCAGGAGTTTGATTTAGAGATTTGAGATAAACTTGGAGTGAAAATTGTTGTGGCATATCCCCTTTCCTGGATCACAGATGCAGAGACTTTTGAGCCATTGATACATCCTATTTCAGAGTTCTATCCGGATGAGACAATTTTGTTTGTGGCCTCACTCCCGTGGTATGGTGATGTTGTAAACTATCTTGTCTCCAAGAAAGTTCCACAAGTTAGGTGGAAGCACAAGGCAGACAGATTCCTGTTAGAGATTCATTTTTACATGTGGGAAGATTCGTACATACTTTATGAGGGTGTGGATTGTATCTGGAGGAGGTGCATTCCTCTGGAGGAATACATCGGTGTGCTTGAACATAGTCATAAATTAGAGTCTGGTGGGTGTCATTTTGGGAAGCACACGGTAGCTAAAGTTCAACAAAGCGGCCTATGGTAGCGAACTCTGTTTAAGGAAGCTATGGATTATGTTCGAGGTTGCACTGATTATCAGAAAATGGGAGAAATCATCAGTTC
Organism: Ottelia alismoides; assembly: GCA_037367405.1. NCBI lineage: Eukaryota > Viridiplantae > Streptophyta > Magnoliopsida > Alismatales > Hydrocharitaceae > Ottelia > Ottelia alismoides. Next base: position 321,398 of record JAZKJV010008861.1, on the reverse strand, counting down.
CAAAGATACCATGCCCCTGAGATATATTCAGATTTTACATGTTTTTGATTCTTGGGACATAGACATCGTGGGCCCATTTCCTATCAGTCAGGTATTTCAATGCATCTTGCTTGTTGTGGATTATGTTAGTCGTTTGGTAGAAGTGATCCCCACCTTAGTCGATGATCGTCATACAGTTTGTTCATTTTTCAAAGACAATATTATTGCACGATTCGAGATTCCCAAGATACTCATTTTAGATGGGGAGAGCCATTTCATTAATAGAGAGGTCAAGAACTTTGTGAATGAGTACGCCATTGAGCATAGAGTTGTGTCTCCTTACCACAAACAGAATAACAGCTTGGCTGGGATTTCAAATAGTTAGATAAAGACTATACTTCAGAAACTTGTATGTCTAGATAGGACTAAATGGTCCTAGATGCTTGACTCATTTATATTGGCTTATGGGACGGTGTACATGTCCCCATTGGGTATATCTCTCTACATTTTGGTTTATGGAAAGCCTTGCCACTTGCCAAAATAATTAATTCACAAATCTTTATGGGCATTCCATGCATGTAATATGGACTATGAGAAAGCATGCAAGAGTTGGAAAGTGGACTTAAACAGATTGCTGAAATTTTGAGATTTTGCCTATGACCATTCACTTAAGTATAAGGAGGAAGTCAAGCATTGTCATGATAGAAACATCAGAAGAAAGACTTTCTCCTCTGATCAGAAAGTTTATTTGTTTGTTTGATACGAAATTGAAGTGTTTCCCCAGTAAATTAAAAAGCAAATGGTCATGACCATTTATTGTTAGAGTTGTATGTGACGATGGTAGTATTGTCATATCTGGATTGTCATCTGACGCACATCCATTTGTTGTGAACGGACAGTTGCTGAAGCCATATCTAGATCTTGATGCATTCATATCCGTTGTTAATTCCATCTATGTGGTATCTAATGATGATTCTTCTACATCTTCTCTGTTTGATACATGAGTTGATTTTCTCTTGTTAATAACCTTTCTTTTTATTCTTTCTCTTCTATTCTTGTCATTCACCTCTTTTATCTGTGTCTGTGCTATACTTAGGAGGTACATTATCCTATATAGGGGAGGTGAATGACTTATGCTTTTCCATTTCTATTATGTTTCATCACTCCTATTGATTCTTGTACTTAGGGATCCTTTACCCTAAGTATAGGGGGAGTGATGCCGTTCATTTCATCTCTTTTGTGTTTTTATTTCTTTTCATTTTCTTTTGTTCTCTCGCTTGTCCTTCAACTTGTTGATATTTTTTCTATACATAGAGATCTTTTACCCATAGTATAGGGGAGGACAAGTCGAGTCATTGAGTTTGTTCATTCTTTTACTCGGTTCTTCCCATTTTGACAGTCTTCTATACTTAGGAATATTTGATCTAAAATTATGTCCTGTAAAACGACGCCATTTGATGACATGAGTGATCGAGGGATCTAAGTTGAGCCAGACAAGGTGAAGACTCATTCGTTGTGACGACCTCTCAACAACTACATTCAATCAACAATTAAACCACACAATGCATAGAAAAATCAATGCAAGCAAGTGTAAATAAAAAATTATTATAGCATACAATAAAATATATAGGGGACAAGTACAATAGGGATTTAACACAAGGAGATCGGGGGATAAACAATCAAAATTGGCTTAAAGAAGATAATAAATGATTTTGGGCTTTTTAGGGTATGTTTGAATTTTTGTGAGTTATTTATTTATTTAATTTGAATTTTTGTTTAATTATTTTTTTTTAAATTTTATAATTTTTATTTTCTTATTATAATTTTTATTTTTTTTAATTTTTTATAGTAATTAATAATAATTAAAGTATATGCATATACAAAAGTAGAGATAGCTTTTATATTTATAAAAATATCAATAAATGCTCAAAATATACAAAATAAAATATTTTGGTTAAAATAATTTTTTTCTATTTTTGTATCTTGCTTATATTTTCACTATTTTCTATATTTTTAATTTAGATAATACAGAAAAACAATAGCCAAGATAAATGGATCGATTTTTTTGGAAATTAAAAATAGCTAAAACTTCAAAATTTTCCAACTTTTTTTTAATATGTAATAAATATAATAGATAAAATTCAGAAATAGAAATAAATATTGTAGGGATTTTTCTGATTTTTTTATATTTGTAATATTATTTTGAAACTTTTTAATTTTTAAAGTTTTTCTCTTTCTATTTTTAGAGATTTTTTATGTAGATTCAAAATATCATAATAAACAAAATCTATTTTTTGGAAATTTTTAAACATTTTTATTTTTTGTTTTTTAATCTAAACAAGGCTAAATATCTCTTTTTTATTTTCAATAAATAGAAAATAAGCTCAAAATACCTAACCAAAAATATGTGTGATATATATGTCTATCATGTATTTATGGTAATTTTCTAAGAATTTTTCGAGGCATGAAGCTATTTTAAAAAATAAAATCGATAAAAAGAAAATATAATCTAGTAGGGGTATTTAAGTAAATATTTTTAATTTCTATACCTTTGTCGAAAACCACAAATAATTATAGGACCAAAAATGCGATTTCTATAAAATATATCCAATGAATAATACCTAAAGGGGTATTTCTGGAATTATAACAAAGTTCTGGGGGTCAGATGCAATTTTCTAGTGCACGAGCATGCGAGGTGACGTTGATTGGACCTAATTTCAAATATGGGAAGTATAGGGGCTAAAATACAAATATTACAAATCTTTTACACTACAAACAAATAATTGAGTAAAGAGAATAAAATACAAAAACAGGGGGTGAAGTTTGCAAAATACACCCACGTGTGCGGTCGATGGCTAGATCTGCCTCACATATATACGTGGCTACATCACAATGACAGATGATGCTTGGGCTTCGACGCCTAGGATTAGATCCCAAATGGGGTATCTAACGGTGCGAGCTCGTGCAGATCGGACGTCAACTGTGCAATCAAGGCAGCTAGTGTTGGTCAAACGGCTCTGGATGGATAATGAAGAATAGCAGAAGAACTCGCATTAGGTGAGCTTTGGTTCGACGTCACGCACGTCTCCAATCAATTGGGAGTCCTCCTAGTAGCTCTATGCCTTCCTACAACTCTCCCGCAATTGACTGGCCCCTCAAAGAAGTACAGAGCTCATCGGTGATGCTCTAGCGTGCGTGAATATCTGGAGGCTTCGTTCAGCAGCGACTTCACCTCTCGCAAGTCTCTTGGACCTTCTAACATGCATGGTTATCTAAGACAAAAGAATGTAAAGATCGTTGAAGTTTTGACAAGTGAAATGATTTGTTGTGGAGAGAGGCAGAGGGTCTTTGGCGGTGCAGTGGAGAGGGAGATATGTTGCCTCGATATGAGCGAGATCAAGGGGGTAGAGATGCCTAGGATGTTCGAATGATGAACTGGAAGATGTTGGTGGTGACGGCATAGGCGGAGGTTGGTCAAAAGAATTGGAAACATATGGGTCGTAGCAGGAGCTCCGACAACTTAACTTTTTTGAATTTTAAGATTAGATTTGATAGAATTAAAAGAAATAAAATGTAGACCTAGACTACATTTTAAGATATGAATGAAAAATACTATGAAAGCAAGGGCTTTACCTGACCTAGACCAGGGCAACGCAAGTTCACGGCAGAGTAGGTGGTTGGAGGTCGGATCTCTTCTATTCGACACTTATACAATTCGTTAAACCCTCATTGGGCTTCCTGCTATCACCAGGATTCACCTCCATGCGAGAGGGTTTGGGTTTGGTGGCAAATAAAGTATGAAGGGGCGAAGGGAGGCGGATGAGAGACAATATACAGAGCAACCAATGTTTGAGTAAAACGCTCGATTCAGCGGTCCTCGAATCGATGCAAGATAACGGTGTGTAAGTGCTTGGATCGATGGAGAAAAGTCAAGAAGAGCTCGAATCATAATAGTGAAAGAATCCGACATTAAAAATCGATGAAAGCAGGGTCAAACTACGTTTGACGCGCTCTAGAGCCTCGATCAGAGAATTGACTGCGGTCAGCGGACGACGGGCCCTGATTGGGCCAAGTTGTCCGCAAAAGGACAAAAACTAAAATAAAAATAATAAATAAATAGAAATAAAAGAATGAACAATTTATTTAATTTTTGATTAAAACAAGAAAAAAGGTTCATTATTTTGTGTAGTATATTATGATGAATTTTTTATTTTTATGAGTTGATTTATATAAGTTTCTTTTTGGAGGTTCATATAGGTATTTTTACCTATATTATGTGTATTTTATTTTTATTTTGTACTTTTTATTTTATTGTTTATGTATATAATTTATATATTTATAACTTATTTTAATACACACAAATATATTTGTATTATATTTTTATGAGTTTATTTGTACACTTAAATATGGGTATTAATTATATAGGTATATGCATAGTACATTCATCTATGTAATTTTTTATATGATTTTTTTTAATGTATTTTATGGTTTTATTTTATTCTAATTATGTACAAATAGTATAAAGAATATTTAAAAAATTATAAAAATATAAAATCATGAACTATATAAAGAATAAATAAAATCGATATTTTATTCAGGTATATTGTACAATAAGGGTCCAAAATCTAACTTTTACATCTTAACTCCAAATTAAGTAAAACTACTGTCATTAAATTTCTTATCAATAGTTATATACAACTAATTTTGTTGGATTTTGAGTTCAAATGGAAAAGATATGGGTTTGGGAAGTTTGGATTTTGGCTTTTTATTTTGAGTGTGGAATGTACAATTTGTATTAGTTTTGTGTTAAATAAATTTTGTACTTTTCTATGTATTTTTATCTACAACTTTCATGTACAAAGTTTCTTTATTTAAGGTATAAATAATAAAGAATAAAATAGGTCCCAAAAGTGAATTATTGGCCATTTTATGATTTCAGGATTCTTTTATTTATTGGCCCTTATCTCCCCCTACTTTATTCCTTGTTGACCCAAATATCATGGTGCCTAAGTCTCGGGGTTTAGGGTCATAAAAAACCTTTGGTATTTTATTTATTTTTATTTTCTTTTCTTTATTCTTTATTTTATCTTTAAATAATGTAATATTTATGCAATAAATATTTGATGTTAATTTATGCAAACTAATGATATTTACATGCATTTAATTATGGTTTACGAGCCAAAACGAAAGAATAAAGGTGATGAAACGGAGATTCATCACTCAACTATTCGACATGCACTTATTATCTTTGCATTATTATGTCATCATCACACTACATCAGTTAAAATCAATTAATTGCATTTAATTCTCTCACCACATATAGTAACATTATTTTTCTGCAAAAATATTATTTGCAAAACTTCAAGCATCATATTTCATTTGATAATTAAATGTGTCTCTCCTATTAAAAATAAATAAAAATCTGAAAAAGATAAAAATACCAAAAAATTGCTTTGAAAATAGTACATTAAGTTTGATAAATTGAACCTTAAGTTGTTCTTTTTCCTCCTTGAATCGACCCTGGGGCTTGCCCATGTTAAAGAAACACAAAACCGTGCATCGCTTAATAGATATGATTATCTATTCATGTAGTTAATGTTTGATTGATTCCTAAGTGCTCAACTACAACACAAAATGACAATTTAAAATAGGGTATTTATGGCATCATCGTCCATATGTTGCTTCTGAAGCACATTGGATAAATATCCCAGAATATAACACCTAGCTAATGAATGATTTTATCATATTTTTCATTGTATTTAAATTCTTCCAATATCGTAGGGTTTGCGTTCTTGTTCTTGATGAGCCCATAGGAAATGCGTACCGCGGAAAGAACAAGCTCCAAATTTTAAAGCCAGTTCGAGTAATTTGGTTAGTCGATTGGTTGACCTTTAGATGCTTGTTGAGCAAGTTCAAGGATTCCATACATTATACCTATGTATATTATTTGTATATAATTTATATATTTATTTTCCTTGTATTTTTGCATACGTTGTATTTTTAACTTTTACTATATATAATATGCGACTCATAAAAAATACAAAACAAATCATAAAATCAAAATATGCAAAAATAAAATAATGTATATATTCTACATCACTATGTATATTGTAAAATATTACTATTTATTTACCCTAAAAAATCATCTTGTAATTATATCATTAAAATCATTATAAAATGTTGTAAAATAATAAACTATTGAATTAGTTGAATATTTGTGAATAAAGTAAAATAAAAATCATGGGGTTGTATATATAGGTATATATAATTATAAAAAAAAGTACTAAGCCTTCTCCACTATAAGTAGGGTCAGCTACATGGATTCTTGCTCAAATACATGTTGAAAGATTCAACTATTTTTTACGCTGGCGTCGACTACCTAACGCAACCACTACAACAGTGGGATTTGAACCCTGGTCTTTTATGTGGTAGACACACTGTACTACCACTAGACCATTAAGTATATATATAGGTATATATACTTATAAATAACATAATTTATTCTTTTCCATCCATGTATATATTTTATTTGATTAATTAAGAAACACCAAAATTAAGCTAATTTAATTACAAACATTTTTATTTTTAGAGTTTTTTATTTTAATTAATTTTATATTTTATTTTTAATTAATTTCACTTTTTTTATTTTTCTTGTTATTTTATCCTTTTGTCATGTAGAGGGGCACGCCGTGAATGGTTGACCCCAGGTCTGTTGACCCGGGTCAACTCCCCATTCAACAACCCTCCCCACATATTCTACGTACCAACCCATCTTCTCCTATTTTTCCTACATACCCTAGTTATCAATGCCTCATGCATTTTTCTCCAATTTGATCACCCTACTCTTCCTGTCCATCATCAGTTCATTATCTCATTTCTCGCCTTTGGTCGCTCGTGTTTGGAATTTGAAATTAGGTCAGACCTCTCACCTTTGCCCGAAGTCGATTCCTGTAGCAAGCCATGGTGACAGCAAAGCCACCTGCATGACTGGGAGCGCAAGATTGAGGGGGAAAAGGCGTGATCCAACACATGGACAAAAGCTCCTCCACTGTGTTCTGACTATCTATTTTACACACCAGATCAAGGAGATCCTCTTCATCCTTACACCCTTAGGTATTTAGGTAAATTTTCACTTCATTTTTTCATTTCAATGTTGTGTTTTAATCTTCTATTCAGCCAGATCGGATCCACCACCATATTCCTTCAATCTACTCACTTAGCATGCTCACTGACGCCTTCTTCATCTTCTTACTTCGTCTGAACCCCTAGGTCTTCACCGATCTAGAGAATCGACTGCACTTCCGACCACCTACACTAGAGTCATACGTCCACCCTCATTTTTTCATGTTTTTCTGCTAATAAATTTGTTGGAGTGTCTCCTACGAGCACTGAGTATTTTGTAGGATTGCGGAGTCTACCTAGAAGCAAGGAGTAGGTTCCTGAGGTCCACCAGGAACTGAAGACCTTTCGACCTTCAGACCTTCCTCGAGCTTTCGTCGTCCACTGTGGAGCCATCATATCATATGAGGATCGTCAGAGGAAGCCCTAGCGACATTCAAAAAGTAACTCGGACTGAGATTGAGCGAAAACTACTTGATTGAAGTTTGTCGGCAATGCCACTAAAGCCATTTCTTCCAGTAACCTCAAAGCCACATGATCAGGAACTATCCCACTTGATTCAATCACGGTCGTCCATTTATACCCAATTCCAAGCCATGGATCAAGCTCTAGATCGAATCCACACCGTGCATGAGCACATTCTTTTCTATCATTTGATCAAAGCTCAGATGTATCACAGTGTCCCTTCTGCCATGAAGAACGGTAGAGCGTTTGAAATCCAGCCCTTGCTCGTTTTTAATTTTGCAAATAAGTCCCTTTGGGACACATGTCAGACTGTGTTTTATTGAACATTTGCATTAGTTCCCTTGAAGTTTCTTTTATTTCCACTACAGTCTTGATTGAACTACAACACATGCATAACACGTGATATCTTTGATCTTTTGCAATAAAATTATAGAATTTTTGTGTTAATATCAGGTCCTTGAATTTTGATAATTGCAAAAATATCCGTGCCAGCGTGACTCACGTGCACGGGCACGCGCATTCTAAGGGTAATTTACACTATTAATCTAGCATTTCTTTAGTGTGTTATTTAATTGATCCCTTAAATTTTTTTGCATACATACCCATGTGCATCTAAATTTAATTTTGCATGTTAATTTAGTTTAATAAAATGCAAAACATTATTAAAAATTCCATAAAAATTATTTTAACCTCTTGTTAATCACATTTATTCATATTATTTTTGGTTTCGCATTTTAAACATTTTTCTTATTTTTAATAATTCAAAAATAGAAAAAAATATATACTTTTTTGCATTAAGAAATTAATAAAAAATATATAAAAACTTTTGAAAAAAATCTGAAAAAATAGTGTGTGCATGTTTGTATTAGTTTTATTTTATGATCAAATTTCATTTGCTAAATCTTCCCAAAAAATAAAAGGTAGTTAAAAAACCTAAAAATTTTAAAAAATTCATTTAAAACGCAAAAGAGATCATACAATTGATTGTTGGAAAATATAAAAATTCATCTTTCTGTTCAAGCATATTTCATCCATTTTTATTTTATTTCAATTTTTAAAAACTCAAAAACATTCATATTGTTTTCTATTTATCATTTTTCTTATTTTTGATTTATTTGAAAATCCTAAAAAATCTAAAAATCCTCAATAAATCATAAAAACATAAGAAAAATACCAAATACCCAAAAATAATTGATGAGCGATCTGGATAACTAGGGTTAAATTGGTTAATTAAGTTGTCATTATCACCCAAGCTAACCGAGTCGAAATCGAGAAAATTATTCAACCACAAACAAATAAAGCAAGTAAAATGATTATCTAAGATACTTTTATTAACCTGGTATAGTTACCAAGGTCGAACACAAGGAGCACTATGGTAAACTAGGTAGGTAATTTAAGAGAACCAATGGATTTTTTATTTTCTTTTATTTTTTTAGTGGTTTTTAATTTTGCAAATATTAAATTTTTCAAAAATAAGGCAAATAAAGGTAATGAATAAAAGACAAACACTGTCTTTTTGTATTTTTCAAAAAGCATAAAAATACTCAGAAAAATAAAGTAAAAATATTTTTGTGTTTATATTTTATACTTTTTTGCTAATTTTTATGTGATTTTTGAATATTTTATGGATATTATAAAAATCAAAAACTCAAAAAAACACAAACAATGCATAGCCATGAATATTTTTTCAGATTAAAAATAACAACTAAGCTCAAAACTCCTGGAAATAAATTTTATGAAAAACAACATTTAAATATCTACAAAAAAGATCAAAAATGCAATTTTTAGATTTTCAACAATTTTGTATGATTTTTATAGTCTTTTTAGGTTTTGCAAATTTGTAGAGTTTTATAAAGCAAAAGAAATGAAAATTGTATATAAAATCAAGTAAATCAAAACATGGGAACTTTAATTTTTTATAATTTTTAAGGCATTCGTTGAATTTTTATGAATTTTCTATGGCAAACAAGGACTTTTTATACTATTTTTAAATTTTAAATAATAATAAATAAAGGAAAAATAATAAACAAAAATACCGCGCAAAGAAAATGTTAACAGGAAATAATCCTAATTTTTACAATTATTTGGTTATTTATTTAAATTAAAGAGAGACAAAATAAATTGCTAGAATTTTGGACCTAAATATAATTTATTTATGTTTCTAGTCCAACTAGCCAAATAATAACAAGTAAAGCAAGTATAGGGCCAAAGATGGAAATAATCTAAAAGAAATGTGTGATGCACGTGATTTAGGCACACAAGGGTATAAATGCAATTTCCAGAAAACTTTCTCTATTCATAAAAACATAAAAGTACGTGGTAATGTTTGTAAATATCCCAGAAAAACGCGTGAAGATGCACATGACTTCGACTCGACTTAACTAAAATGCAAATAAATAAACTATAAGGTCCTTACTGTAATAGTTTTTAACTAATTATTACAATTATTGTACTATAGAGAAATAAAAAATTGATAGGGTAAAAGGTGCAATATACCCTTGCGGACACATGGCATGCGTGCACGGAGTTTATGTAGTACGGCTCTAATGGACCGTTGCTTGGTAGATCTGACGACTCAAAGAATGTGGCAGCCATCAGATGGTGGTTTGGAAAAGATCTGGTGGTTATTTTTTAGGCGAGACGTGTGGACCAGATCAAATCTTAGAGGGGATGCCTCCTCGGACGGTGGAAGACAATGCTGGAAGAAAATGAAGAAGGACCCGTAGGCCGAGCTTCAATCTACAGTGTCTCGTGCTGGGCTGCTCAGGCTGGCTAGCTGAAAGATCCAGCACGTGCTGCAAGTGATGTGGGTCGAATGAGACCCTCTGACACGTCGGAGCTCCATGCTGTGACGATTTGGAGGTAGGTGTTCCTGGAGCTAATCTACCTAGTTGTCTGGGGCACTGTTCATATTCTACTCACGTACTTGTACCTGCGAAGGAAATCACAGCTCGAGGGTGACACCTCAACTCAGATTATTTGGCTCAAACAAGGAAATAAGCATCGGGGAGGTGGGTCGACCTCCGATGTACATGGAGGATGGAGGTCAAGCCTTAATCTAGGTGACCATATCAAGACTAAGGGGGGTCAGATCGCGAGGGAAGATGGTGATATGGCATGTCAATTGAAGTAGTCATATGGTTTAGAAAGGTCTCCAACCCAATGGTCGGAGTAGTAAAGGAGGTCAGCGGTGCAAATGAAAGACTCATCGATGGACTGTGAAATGCGAGGAAATGAGTATAACTGAATGTGTTGAAGTGGAGGGCAAAGTAAGGCGGAGTAAACGGTGGGGTGATTGCCTCAACCCAACTACTAAAGGTTGATGCGACAACTCGCAGCGGAGGTCTCCGACCATGATTGAGCTACGGCTCAAATCACCCCCAAATCAAGCACCAAAGGTATCCTTGAGACCATGTCATTGTCTGAAAGTTTTCTGGTGGAAGAAAAGGAGGCACGGAGTGAGCTCAGTATGGAGGAGGAGAAAGATAAAACTTATAGGGTACTCCAGACGTCTAGAAGGATCAGGAAAGTTCGCACAATCCGAGGTGGATTCAGACCTTCCTAGGGATTTATGAGGATCACTAATCATCAGAGAGCATAAGGATCTGCAATATGAGGGAAGAGGTGGTCGGATCTAGGTGGAAAAATAGGAAGAAAATGGGTCCAATGAAGGGAGTGGCGGGTCGGACATGAAGGGTGGAAAGGTTGACCCTAGTCAACAGACCCGGTTTGACCAATCAGAAAATAACATCTACAAAAATAAAAGAATAATTAATAAAAACATAGTAAATGGCCATAAAATAAAAATGAATAAAATGAATATTGATTGTTATTTTACACTATTTTTCTGTGTTTTTTTAATAATTTTAATAATATATATACAATATTATATGCAGTATGTATGCCTATATAGGTATCATATACCTATGTGTTATATACGTGTATTTTTATTTTATTATTTTTACAAAAATATATTAAATTTTATATTTTATTTATTTACAATATAATTTAATCTGTGCAAACACATTTTTATTTGATATTTATAGATTAATTACAAGTGTAATTAACTTAGACTTATGTACAATGTATAAACTTGGTTCTACGATACAATGCACACTTGATTTTATTTTTAGTTTAATTGTGTATATTACGAATTTTATTTCAATTTTATATAATTTTTTGGAATATGGATATAAGTTTTTTAAATATACAATATATACAAATTATAGATAGAATAAATAAATAAATAAATATAGGAAAAATAGGGGATGATATAAAATGAACACATACAGAATAAATAAGTACCCTATATATCCCTACTTTGTTCGTTGTTGATCTGGTCAATACTTGTCATTCTCTCGGGGTGTAGGTCCAGTCTGTATTTATTGCATAAATACATCCTTATTTATTTTATTTCTTTTTCTTTTCTTCTTTATTCTTTTAGTCTGGTTAAAAAGAATGTTAAATATATAATATTAACAAAAGCATGCGCAATGTTAAAAAATATACAATAAGAGCTTCATAGAAAAATTTTTGTAAGCTTGCAGCGGATGACTTGGCTACACTGGTCATGCGTCCAAGGATAGGTAGCTACAGTGGTTATCGTCCATTCTTTTCTCCATCCCCTCTTCTTGAGCTGGTTGTACTTGAACTTAGAAGGGAATATCTCCACTCCTCGAGGAAAGAATTGCAATACCAGGGAACTAGAGTTAGCTTGTTGAGGGAGGTTGTTTCTTTGCTACATCTGAGATGGGAAGCTATACCTCACTTACACCGTACAAGTAAAGATTCATATTCATAAGAATTGGTGTATGAAGACTTGTTCTGACCTGACTGTTGAGGAAACCTGAATAGTTGTCCTGTGGAACTTAAAGGCTGTTATGTCTTAAATCCATCTCCCATTAAGGTTCCGACACACCAATAATCCAAAGGATCGATAGAGCTCCAAACTACAATTTTATGAAGATAAGTTTAATACTCAATATTATCCTACGTTCTTTATTTTCCTTTTATTTTTCTTTTTCTTCACTTATTCTTTCAAATAAGTGTCTACAAAGGGACTAGCAAAGGTAAAGCATAGGGGGATGATGAATCTGCTATTCGTCATATTTATTCATTTATTTTAGCTTAAACTCCTTTATAAAACACCTGTATATATCACTAACTCCACATTCTTACTAACTTGCATAAGGATGTAAATATTGTATATATGTATATTATTTTAACCTAAAATAAATAAATAAAGAAAAAAAAAGGAAAAATAAAGAAAAGAAAATAGAAAAAGGAAGACTATATATATGTAATAGATGCAGGCTGACTCGAACCTCGAGAGAAGGTCAAGATTTGACCTGATCGACCAGGAATAAAGTAGGGGCAGATAGGGTCCTCAATTAGAAAATCCAAAAAAATTAAAGTGTGTGCTATGTATATTTGTATACTACACTATTTTTTTGTACCTTAATTGACCTCAAATCAAATAACTTTCAAAACTAACATTGTAAATAAAAATATGTTCTAATTAATAAAAATAATTGCACAATTAAATCATGTACATAATAAAAGCAACCACACTTGGAAAAAGCTACATAGCACTAATTGAAAGATCAATTCCAGCTCCATATGAACTCAAATAGAATCAAACTCACTTCCAATGTGTTCTAAATTAAATTATCTTTAAAATGGCTTGATTTCATAATTTTTGGAGTTACAGGTAAAAAGTTGGTTTTCTGGAGAAGTTTGTGCAATTTTCCCATGTATTATGTACATATTGTATTTTGTAAATATTTGTAAATATTTTCACTGATTATTTAAAATAAAAATAAAAATCTAAAATTTTAAAATGAAAAACTAATTTTCTTAGTTACCCATCTAGATAATGTCATATATGTATATAGTATATGTATACATTTAATTTTCTTAAGTAACTTCCATAAAAAATAAAAAAAATAATAATTTTAATTCAAATAAATAAAGTGACGAAAATTAAAAAAATAGTTAATTTTGTAAATAGTTTTATCTCTCATTATCTTTTTCTCATTTCAATTTTCATCTCTCTCATCTCTTTATCCGAAAAGTCGAAAATTCAAATTTCATCTCCATTGTATTTTCTATTTATATGGCTCCTTCTCCCTCATTCCAACTTGATCAATCTTTGGGATAGGAGCCCGATCTCCGAGAGAAATTTTCACAAGAAAGGTGCCTCGCCTACGAGCCATCCGGTGACAGCGAGTCGGCCTCATCGAGGCGATCACGGTCATTTCAGCTCCTAAGGTGAGATCCGTGATCATTTTTCTTCTTATTTTATCCTATATTAATCGTATTTTTATTTTCTCGTAGTTGTCTTCGTGGTCATTTTGACTTTCTAGATCTTAAAAAAATCCATCTCGATTTGATCCATCTCCGATTCTGAATTTTCATCTCACTCTCTCGATCTCTACGTGTTCTTTTCTATCTTCCACCACCTATCAACTCCGACCACACACGGTAATCAGAGAAACAAATTCGATTCTTTCATTTTCGCCGGATCCCCATTCATTCTCCGATTTTAAAATAAACAAAAAAATAAATAAATTATTTGTTTTCTTGTTCTCTTTAATATTTGATTTGTAGGGTAATCTATAAAAATATAAAAAAATAATAAAAAAAGAGTTTTTATCACTATTTACAGTCCAAAAAATAAAGTAAAATTAAAAAAGAAACGGCGGCAGGGCCGCCACCCCCTCTACCCTCCGCCACTGATAGGGAGGGGCACCCTCCTCCATTGCCCATGTGAGGAGCATCTCCAGTCCATCTTCTTCGGCATCTCTTGGCCAGGGCCAGGAGAACCATCAACGACTGCCACCATCGCCCTTCTCAACCCAACGTCGCACCCCGCAACCGCTCAACCACTTGGTCATCTCCTCGACCATCGCCTTGAAGTCATCCCATCGGTCATCGCCTTTGCTTGGAGGCGAAGGAACACAGAGGCGGTACCCTCCTCCCTTGCGCGTCGTCGCCCCAATCGCCTGAGCGCCATCCTGATCCGCCCCAATTGCCTGAGCGCCATCCAGATCCGCCCCAATCTCCTGAGCTACAGATCTCCACCATCTGACACTTGCGTCGCACGTACCCCCTTTGGTTTTTTGGCTTTGAACGCAATAAAAGAAGAGACCAATTTGAAAGCCCTAATTTTGGGCAAATTACAGAAAATTCCCCCAAAGTTTTGGAAATTACAATAAAGCCCAAAAATCCAAATTCAAGCATGTGAAGCAAATGTTTCTCCTAGGTAATTTTCACTTTCAGCCCGCAATTTTTTTTTGTTATATTTTAAATGCAAAAACATTGAAAACTTTCGTTTCAGTCCCTATTCTTAGAAAATAAATTTGCATGATCTTTACATTGGAATAAATAATTTTTATTTCCCAAAAATTTTGACAAAATCGTGCTATGCTCCTGATGTGTGTATCTATCTAACATAAAAATTTCATTGCATTTCATCATCATTTATTATTTTTAAAAACCAAATCATTTTTCTCTTTCTGAAATTCAAAAATTCATAAAAACTCAAATATTACTCCAAAAGTTCCAAAAAAATTAGGATAGTTTTATTTCATTATTTTTTAATTTCTATGCAAATTTCGTGCATTAACTATTTATAAAACCCAAAAAAACTAAAAAATACAAAAAATATTATAAAAATAATAACAAATTCTACAAAATTCAAAAAATGTGATTTCACTTTCCGTTTGTAGATATTTGCATTTAGTTTGTCATAAAAAAATTGCCAGGAGTTTTGGGTACTTAAAATATTTTTAAGTTGCAAATTACTGCAGGTTGTGCAAAATTTCGCATTTTCTCATTGTTTGATTTTTAAAAAATACAAAACATCTAAAAATTTCACAAAAAATTCCAAAAACACTTGAAAACTTTTAAAACCCAAAAATATTTTCTCTGAATTATTCTGTGCTTTTTTGATAAATTGATAAATTACAAAAAGAGTTAGTGTACGTATTTTTGATCTTGTGAATATTGCTGCGTATTATTTTTTTTGAAAATAAAAAAAATTGTAAAAAAAATCACTAAAATTTTGAAAATCAGATAATACAAAAAAATTAAAAAAAAATAAAAATATAGAAAATCACAAAAACCAAGGATAGTTATCCTTTGAGATTCTTGTTTTCCCTTAATTAATTTTCGATCAATTGAATAACCCTCGGGATTTGTAGCCTCCCTAAGTTCGACCATGTCCGCTATATAGGTTAATAAGTAGCAAAAAGAAAAAAAATTTGTCACGGATTTTTGGGGATATCAAGGACATATTTATCATTAATTTTTGATTCTCGAAGAAAACCGTGCACAACATAATGGCGCCGTTGCCGGGGATATAAAATAAAAAAATCGAAAACCCTAGATTTCTTGCAATCAACAATATGGTAGACCATGTAGAACACCTGTCTGTTGGAGTGAGGATGGAGAACGAAAATTTGTTCAACCTGAATTAATACAAAGCACAATAGAAAAAGTTGAGCAAATCAAGAGATAATTGAAGGCAGCACAAAGCAGACAGAAAAGTTAAGTAGAGAAACGAAGAAGAGACTTAGAATTTCAAGTGGGAGACCATGTATTCCTGAAAGTATCTCCATGGAAAGTCCTAATCAGATTCAGGAAGAAAGGGAAACTAAGCCCTAGATGCATTGGTCCTTATGAGATCACAGAGAGAAGTGGAAGTGTGGCCTATCGACTTCAACTTCCACCTGAACTAGCAAGGATACATGATGTCTTTCATGTCTCCACACTTCGGAAGTATATCCAGGATCCATACCTTATAATACAACCCCAAGAAATTCAATTGAAGGAAGATCTATGATACAAGGAGGTTTCTGTAGAAATTCTAGATTATAAAGTACAAGAGCTTCGTACAAAGAGGATTCCCTTGGTCAAAGTTTTATGGAGGAGTCATGCAACAAAAGAAGCCACATGGGAATGAGAGGAAGAATGATATCTCAATATCCCCACTTATTTTCAATCTAGCAAAGGTACTTCAATTTCGAGGACAAAATTTACTTCAAGTAGGGAGAAATTGTAATGCGCGCTTTAAGTAGTTTGTGAGTTTTGTAGAATATCACTATATATTAATATGTTTCTGAATGTAAGCAGTGTTATTTCAAAGAAATATTGGATTGGTATTATTCCACATTACGTTTGAAATGATCAATAAATTCGTCTTGATGAAACGATTACAACGAATCTTGTTTCGTGTAAATCAGAGACCATCTTGAATTGTTATGAATTTAAAAAGTGCTCTTTGATTTTGTAGCACGTAAAACATAGTACCACTAAGTAATTTGGAAGTGTGGTAGTAGCTTATAAGTAGTAGAAGCTACTACTACTTAACCAGGGCTTAAGAATTTCGAGCTGTGATTGAGGGCTCTAGTTGTTCCCAAGCCCAACATGTTGAGCGAGCCATTAATCCCCAATAACGGACCAGGTGGACCGATCTAGGGCTCGAGACGTTACAGATTTGTGCTCATTAGACCATAATCATATAGATATGAATAAATAATCATGATTAGTAATAATTACTTGTGATTAGCAATAATTAAGTGTCATTAGCAAAAGTAGGACACATGGAGGGCAAATCATAGGACAAGTGTCGTCATGCATGGAGAACATGTGTCAACACAAATGTGTGCCAGATGTCATCATTCAAAAATGACATATGTCCTAATGCATATAAGGCATGCGACATTATGCAGGTGCATTAAATGCCCTCATGCATGTGCAACATGTTCCCTCATGCATGCGCAACAAGATCCCTCATGACTACTTGCTTGTAATCGCTAAAATTCATTAAGTGGTCATTTTGTTAAAATATTAATTTTCCTGACTACAACACTTTTAAAAGAACTGTCAAAAATGGTTAATCCGTGGTTTTTCAAATGGTGATGTTGCAGGGGTGGCACAACTTTGGTTAATTTTTGAAAATCTAGATATTATATTTTCCACCCCCGGGTAGTTTGACCCTTGGTGTATTTATTTCTCCATTTATTTTCTTAGTGTTTTTTGTATATTTTATGTGAACATCTCTCTAATATTTATTTTTTTAATTTTTTTATGCAAGGTACCCGGTGGACTTGGAGCGGCTTTCTTGGAAGCCAACGTAACTCGAGCTACTAGAATGCATGAAGAATTGATTTTCTTATTTTTGGAGAGAGAGTGTGTTCTTCTTTTTTAATTTGTAATTAATTGCTCTTTACCAGTAATTCTTGATCTCTTTCACGCGTGTAAAAAGATTGGACTTTTTCTATGGTATGTTAGACATGTTCCACTCTCCGGTGAGGGTGGGGTCCGACTTGAGTGGCTTGTAGACATGCACTTACGGCTATTAGAGCTTTTATTAGGTCAATATTTGCTTGTACTTGTAAAATCTAGGACCACACATTCACTTTAATAATACACACCTGAGATCGTTCTAACTAAGTCAAATTCAATTCATTTCTTCCTGCTAAATAAAACTATCTGTTAGGTGTGGTTTCATCTCCTGCATTTCGTATAGTATAAAATTTTCAATTCTGTATTGCATCCCATATGTAGAGCACAAGGATCACTGTAAGTTTTCTAACTTGGCATGCATCATTGATTTACTAAATTGCATTAGCTTTTCTCGACTCCCTTCCCCTTGATTTTACAACTTAGACTAAAGGAAATCAGGATTGTTCGTTAGGCATGCCTTGATGGCGGATTAAACTCATTGATAATCAGACCTAAAATCAGGACTGTTAATACAAGTTGAACCAAAAAAATGAGCATTAAAACAAAAAATGTTTTGGGACTGTAACCCCTAAATTATTTGAATTTACTTGCAAGTGAGAGAGAGACAAACACTAGGATAGATCAAAGCCAGGATTTTCATATTTACTACTGATTCTGCAAAAATGATTAGCTACTTCTCAGTATGGAAATATGGGTAGCTGGTAAACGGTCCGAATTTCCTTAGCAGAGTTGATGGTTTAAAGGACACTACATAAGGCTCGGTTCCTAAGTAACAGGTAGTCATTCTACAATCTCTACTTACATCCATGCTGGATGAAAGTAGGTGCAACTAGTCGTAAGAGTCGGGCCATTTTTTAGGGAAATACGGGCACCTAACAGCTCGTTAACTCTTTCAAAATTTACAATTATCGCCTACTAAAACAGATAAGATAATTCGGCCAAACCTTTATGGCTTTCATAGTGTTGAGCTGTGAATTTGAGGTTTGCTTTGTGTTTGTATTCAAGGGTGTGCATTCAAAGACCGTGCTCTTAGAGCCCTTCCTATCACTCATTATCTCACACCATGCTCTTAATTCAAACCTATTGACATAGAGAATGGCGTATTGGTGTGATTTTTGCTCGGACTTTGTGAGACTCTCGCTGACCACATTAAATCGATCATCCTCATGGGCTTAGGGACACTCTTCCCCTGAATCCCCTTGGTTTCATGTGCACTCTTACCATGAGACTAAAGTCAATAATTCACTCTTCATTCTCGAGGGTGGAGGTCAGACCCATACCAATCCTCTCTTCTCTCACCACATTGAGGAAGACTCTCACATCGATGCTTCTAGATCACCTTCTTAAAACGCTATTAATTAAAATCCTTTGTATTCTAAAGGTGAAGAAAATCAAGATAGTAAGATGCCTCCTAAGATTAACATGGATGATGAGGGAGAAAATGATAAATTGAGGGACATCCTAGCCAGACTTACACAAACTGAGCAGAGAAATGATTGACTCAGATAGGAGCTTGGACATTTGAGGAATGAGGGGGGGTCAATGAGAGATGACTACAATCCTAATGTCAGGCAGAACGATAATTGGCTTAGGCCAGTCGTATCACCAAATGCTGGAAAATTAAAGCCTCACTTCTTAACACTCCTGCCAAAATTTTATGGCAATGCAATAGGTGAACCATGCATGTTCCTGCATGAGTTTGAAATTGTATGTGATAATCTAGGACACTTGGTGTAGCACAATATTACATATGTCTTAAAGCCTTCCCCTTTGCTATAGCAGACAAAGCCGCCTATTGTCTAAAGAATTTGGGGAGGGTAGTCACCACATGGGTTGCATTAAAGTACTTGTTCCTCAAGAAATTCTACCAGTTGAGTAGAACTAATCGGATGAGGTCCCATATATCAAGTTTCACACAGATTTCCCATGAGCCTTTACACGAGGCAAGGGAGAGATTCAAGGACCTGATCAGAATTGCCTAGGACATGATATCGACTGACTGATCATGGTCCAGAACCTGTATAGTGTTCTAACTCCTGAGGTTCAAGGATTGAATGCTGCCTGGGGAGGAAGCTATTTGAACAAAGGAGCCAGCACAGTTTGGAAGGTTTTAGAGTAGATGGTAGAGACCAGCCGCACTAGATCATCTAGCATGGCTTATTGTTTGCATTGTGAGCTCGGGGTGAACAATTCCAACAATAAATGTTATTACAATGTTCGATTTATTAATAAAAGTTATTGATTTGTTTTTCACTCCCTTTCTAAGATTAAGTGAATGAATGCCCTATAAGATACCTCTGTACAATTAGGGTTATGTACCATGGTCATCTTAATAATCATACAGCTGTTGATTCAATAATAGAATCATAGAGGCTCGTGTTTGGATGAATATTTAAGGAGTTAGATTGAGGACACATCAAGCACCGTCAAATGATTGTTAAGAGATGATCTCCAGCCTGTGTAGGAGATGGCAATCCTTTCTCATATAGGCTGATATCTGACCGAACTCTTGATGCAGGTCCTCTACATGGGAATAGAGATTCGGATGTGTCAGATTAGTTAGGTCAAAGGGTTGACTTAACGAGATCAAGAAAACCAAAGTCCTATATCGAATGCTGTCACAATATAGGCACGAATCCTCTGACCGGAGACAAATGTGTTGCTATATGTCTGAGTATGTACATTTGGCAGACTAATAGGTTGATGACCTAACCAAGGTCTATACACTGACGAGCTGGTGTGGATGTAAGGGCATTTGAGTGATACGATCTCTCAAAGGGATCATTCCTGTTCAATTCTAAATCGGAAGACATGAGCTCACACATGAGGTATTGGGACCGATCAAATTCCATGCATGGTTGTTGTGCATTAGAAGCATGACAATAATTTGAAGGTATGATATGTTCCTTCGGAAAGCATATGATCGATACCAAATCCCAAGGACCAAGATTGAGAAACTTGATGATGAAACCCTGAAGAGGACAATGTAAAATTAATATATATCTTCGGATTGATCACCGATCTTGCTATGTGCAGGATGTATATGTATTAGGAATACCCGAGGGTGATGTGATCATACTCGATTGTATAACCATGACGCTTCCATTCCGAAGGAGTAATGAAACAAGTCTGCATTTTAGTGACTCCTCTCAGTAGAGAAGTAATATGATCTTGGTCCAAGTGTTGGACATTGATCTGGATGAGATCCAGATGCAATGAGAAGATTAGATTTGCGGCCTTGATCAAATCAAGCATCTTTGAGAGGTCCGTGAGATCTGGATTCGAGATGTGATCTCAATATCCTAGTCATTATACGTGGAACAATACAATCGCCATGTTTTTATCTCACAGTATCTACGGATAAAGCGCATTATTCTTGAAAGAGTTCAAGAATAATTCCAAAGTTGAATTATATCTAAGCATTGAGAAATGGATCATTAAATGCGATTTAATTATCATGAGTAATGTGAATTTGATTAACATTCTGAATGCATGAAAATGATTATCCAATATAATTAAATGTGATTTAATTATTATGGATATGGATAATGTGGATAGCACTATCCAATTATCCATGTATATTAAAAATGTGATTTATAATATATTAATGAGAGACTTATGTGATTTATGTTTGTTGATTAATTGTTAATGTGAATTGGATTCACAATGAATGATTAGTTGAAAATATAACTACATTTAGTTTTGGGTTGTGAATGAGATTCACATAATTTCAATGGCTTGGTTGATATTTTCCACAAGATAATTTGGAATTATTTTTGTGAAAGATTATTACGACAAGAGTCATAGGAGATATCATGAGATAATGAGATCTCATGATATTTTGGGGAGATAGACCCATTCCTCTCAAGAGGAGTAGACAGCTACAACTATCCATGTGGAGAGGTGTAGCCGTCCCCCTTTTTTAGGGATGGAAGTTGGTCTTCTCATTATTCTATCTCTAGTCAAATATGATTTAAATTGAATTTAATTATATTGATTTATCAATATAATATAGTTTAAACTATTTCACTTATTGCTGTGTTTTTACAACAATATTTTAGCCGTTGAAAGAAACACAAATCAATCTCATCTATTGATTGTGTGTTCTCCATGGATTGGGATCCATGGACTCCCAAAACCCTACATATGAAGAGGCATCCCTTGTTCTTCGAGACATACAATCTCGACAAAGCCTCTCTCTCCCTCTCATTCTCACGCATACTCCACCCCATCTCTCTTTGAGTGGTCGTCCACTTTCATAAATAGAAGGTCGTCTTCGTCGTCGTCCCCACTTTGATGACTCTTGGATCTCCATCTTCTTCGGTGCATGGCGCTCGTGAAGAAGGAGTGAGACGAGATCAAGAGATCCATCGCTTGGATCAACAACTTGGATTGCGAGAAGCACGCGATTCATCCTCACGCTCGCAAGCGTCTCCTCCGACGGATCGGACTTGAGATAGGAGGTCTCTTCACTTAGAGGCTCGATCGTAACCATGCTCGAAGAGGTATTCCTATGTCTTGTATGTGTTTAGATGAAAAGATCCAAGAAATGTTCTTGATCATGTGGTTACATCGTAGAATTTGTTTTTAAATTCCGCTGCACCGAGCCACTAGTGCGACTAGTCGCTCTTCATCGTATACGATACGATGCACACAATTCTGTGATGCGCTTGACAATCATCCTATGTCCTTCAAGTGGTATCATAGCCATGTTGGAGGTTTTGGATTGGATCCATAAACTGAAGAAGATTTGGGCTCGTGAGGGCTCGTGAAGTTTTTATCGCATTTAAATTTTTCGCAACCCTGTTTTGTGTAAATTTCGTCCCTGTTTAAAATTTTTAAACACGACAATATCACTTGTATAATGTTTCCCATTAAATAAGGAAACCATGGAACTTGAGTTTGTGTGATTTGGATTCCGTTTGCTCAAGTCATGATCCTTTTAGTGACCATATATCCACTGTTTCTGGGATAGCGAATAATGACGTAATTAAGGGGTAAATTACTGTAATAAAAAGCCTGAAATTACATAATTATCACATGATTTCTGTTTTAACTCAAGTTATCAATCTCTGAAAATTGATTTTACTTAATTTGGATTTAAAATGAATGAGATATGCTAATTTTAGTTAGTGAGGGTCACTGCTGGAAATTGCATGTTTTATCAAAAATGTTGCGATTGTCATTTTAGAAACTTGTGAAATTAATGATTAATTTCCTGAAATAATTATGGATAATATTTGAGAAAAAATTGAATAATAATTGTTCCATTAAATGACACTACCTCAACCAGTAAATGATTAGATTTGATCTAGATCACCAATTGTTTACATGATATACTTTCAACAAATATGCTACTTGAATAGGTTTAGGAATTTATCTAGCAAATTTCCTTATAATCAAAATGGTTTTGATTATTACTATATGGTATAATTTTGGTTGAAAAACTGATGATCATCTCAAGTACACAATGATCGATTTGGCATTATCCTTTCCTGAGGTGGATATGGTGTCTAGTCAGAGAGCGTTGGGGTAGCAGGTTGCACCGTGTGCGGTCTGTCACACTCTCGTCGGTACTGGACATGACAACGGGTAGGGACTCGATAATGCTGGATAAATCATGGTGTATTTTCTAGTTATTAAAATTCTAATTGACATGTACTTTGAGATAATACCATATTTTTCAAGTAACAATCAAGTTTGTTGATTGAATTGGATTGATAATTGATTTAAAGCGATTAAATTAATTATATCCACGTAAAACACTCTATTATGAATAGATATGTATTTCCCTTGGAAGAATTAATTATATGAATATGATTCATGATAATTAATTAAAATTTGAATAACGGGTGGAGGATTACATAAGAGACATCCATGATCTCCTGTCAAGGCGAAGGGTTCCGTCGCTTGGGATTGTAGCGCATCTGGATCAGGCTCTTTGCTTCTCAAAAGAGTGAGGTCGTATGCGTAGTGACCCCAATAGCGATTCCTCATATTATTGGGGCGATATTGGATTGAGCATAGCGAGTTCTAATCATGTTGACGGTTGGTTCAATTAACAATGGTTCAACATAACCATAGGGGTGGTGGGCCCGGGTGTTAAAGATTGAATTGGGAAATGCTAGTTGGACATGCAATGCGGAATGTGTTCCCGCATCTATTTATTGGAGTTATGGTTTCTCATATTATTGGGATGCGACAAGTATAAAGAGGAGATCCCAGTTATTACTTGAGATATAACAGTAAGTATATCTCTTGCTTTGAGAGTGATCAAGGGAATGAACTTTCAAAGTTGACGAAGCAAGACTAATTTGATTAAAAATACCTTAATCAAAGATTTGTAATTGATATATAATTATTTATATATTCTAATTTAGTGCATTGAAGTCGTATCGTCTACCCATGTTAATTCAAGCGAGTAAACGGTCAGATTAAAAGTTAGGTTCGTTGCAGTTGGGTGATAAACACAGATTATCGTAGGTCTAAAGAGTATGTCTCACACAAGGCGGAGACAACCGAAGTCGCTGCGGTGACCCACAATAAAATGTATTTAATCAACAATTAACCCACACTAAAGATCAATAATTAGAAATAAATGTGGAGTTAAAATTTTTTTTAACTCTGCATAAAATGTATAGCAAACAAGTATGCAGAGAGTTCGAACACAGGGAGCAAACAGGGTAATTCAAATAAATGTGTGTGAGTGAGTTTGAGTGATGTCTACACTACGCAAAACAAAGAAATTTTTGTGGGTTTTAAATTTTTTTTAAATTTTAATTTTAATCTAATTTTTAATTTTGTATTTTGATTTTTACTTTTCTAATTTTTATATTTTATATTTTTTTATTTTTTCCCTTTTTTTAATATTGGAAAATGTAATAAAAGGGAAGATAGAATATTTATAAAAATATGCAAGAGTAGCCAAAAATTTAGAACAAAAATCTTTTTAGTATTTCTATGGTTTTTTACTGTTTTTGTGATTTTTGGGTATTTTTCAAATTGTTTTTGGTATTTTTAGACACTGAAATAAATGAAAACAGTGGAGAAGCTACTGGTTGAGAGTAAAATAGAAATTAAAAATAGAAAAAAGCCACAAACTTTTTCCACGCTATTTTTCAAAGAAAGATAATAAAAACAGGAGACTATATGAGTTGAGTTTATAATTTTTTGAGTTTTCTATGATTTTATAGATTTTTTTGAAGTTTTGAAGTATTTTCCAATTTTTAAGGTTTTTCTTTTGAGTTTTTTTAGTGGTTTTTGGACTGGCACTAAAATAAGTTAAAATAGACAGTAGGGAATTTTTTTGGAATTTTTAGGGGTATTTTACTTTTTTTTTGGTATTTTCTAAGCTAGACAGTGAATAAAAAGCATGTTTTTTGATTTTTTATAAATATAAAAATGAAATAAAATCAAAAACTAAAAACATAGCATTATAGTACAAGTAAACAGGAGCTTAAGTTCAAATTTTTAGAATTTTTGGAATTCAGATGAAGCCCTAATTAATTAATACAAGCATACAAAAATATCACAGCCTAGCAGGGGTATAAGTGCAATTATCAGAACATCCAGGGGCATACATGCAATTTTCCACAAAAGTTTGAACTGAATATTTAATTTACAGGACCAAAAATAAATTACCAAAGCCGCAGGGGTGTTGGCGCAATTTTCCCACGAGGGCGCGTGACTTGCACATGCCTGGCAAGGACTGAAAAGTAATATTCCAAAACTCGGGGGCTAACTTGCAATTTCTCCAAGAGTTTAAATACTTAAATTGAAGGTTCTAGGATTAAAACGAAATACAAAAAGGTACGAGGGCCTCAAAGCAAAATGCCCGCACCTCACGTGTACAGGTCACGTGAGGTGACGTGGCAGAGGACCTGCATGCAAATACAGAAAGTTCGAGGGCCGTTTTGCAATGTTTACAAAATATTTTTACTACGCAATAAAATTTCAGGACTAAATAAAAATTACAAAACTAGCGGGGGTGTGACTGCAAAATACCCTCGCTGGGACGATCCAACGGCGGAGCAGGCGCTGGTGACGCGTGGCGCGGACCCAACGGCTGGTGGCTAGGCGCGATCCAGCGGTGTGGGATGCGCCACTTATCCACGTGGTGGCTTCTCGAAGGGCGATGACGGTTCGGTGATGGACGTCTACGATTAGATGGATCTTGGCTGATCTGACGGCTGAGGCGCTCGAAGATCCTACGGCTGGTGGCGGATCTGAGCTGGGCCGATGATCGGACGGCTGGCGGCCGATGACGAAGAACCGGGAGGAACTCGCCGCCTGCGAGCTTCCCCGATCTCCTCCTTCCTCCACCGGCACTATCTCGAGCTGCAAAATGGCTCAGCTGGGTCCGCTAGTCCTCCTCCGGAGGCTGGTGGCGGCAAAAATCTCCGACGAGGCTCGGAGGGACATCGCGAGGTCGGCGGAGCATGGGGCTCCAGGTACCTCGGACGGCCGTCAAAAATCGCCCCCAGGTGCTTTGGAGCTTCAGGACCTGCACACAAAAACGTTACGGAGGTCGAGGGCAAAATGCCTCGACCTCCAGTGTCTCTCGAAATGGGGTGAACGATGAGATGGGCACTCGCTGGAGTTGCGCTCCGGTGAGGTGATCAATGAGGTGATTGGATGGTCGAATCGTCGAGGAATGAAGGGCTAAATGATCCTAATTC
This sequence comes from Ottelia alismoides, assembly GCA_037367405.1. Taxonomy (NCBI): domain Eukaryota; kingdom Viridiplantae; phylum Streptophyta; class Magnoliopsida; order Alismatales; family Hydrocharitaceae; genus Ottelia; species Ottelia alismoides. The sequence goes on along the minus strand of JAZKJV010008861.1, from coordinate 294,906 downwards.
TACTAGGGATGCTACGAGGATAAAAAGAAACAAAGAAACTGCCTCAATGGACTGGAGCCAGAGGGTAAATATCACGACAGCGACGCTCGCCGGAGGTGTGGAACTCACGCAGATCAGGAGCCGATCCGTCGGCTTGAAGCCCAGAGCTCGGAGCTGTCACCTCCAGGCACCTTGAGCACGACCAAGGGGGAAGAGATCTGTGGAAATCGCGGTTCCAAATCAAAATGGAAGCATGGGGGATAGTTTTGAAGGGTTGACGAGGGGGTTCCCTGATCGAGGTGCCAGAGGCGGCACATGCATCCATTCCCCGAGGTGATCAATGGGCGTGTAAGAGGAAGTATCGAGGAGAAAAAGTCGTCAAGGGCGCATCAAGTTTTGGTGAAAGGCTTAACCTCGAAAAAAGGATGAAGATGGGGGATCAACACATTCTGACATAGCCACAGGGGTTGGGTCAGAGAGTTGACCGAGGTCAACTCTCAGATGCTCCTGGTTGGTCCACGTGGACCAACCAGGAAAAACCCTGGAAAATTGTATTAATAAATCATTTAAAAATAGTAAATGGTGTTATTTTAATTCGGTGATAAAATGAAAAGTGTTTATAATTTTATCTAGTATTTTATTCCGATTTTTAATTTTTTTTATGAGTTATATTTTTACAAGTTACCTTTTAGGCCCTTTATAGGTATAATATATATAAATTTTAGTATTTTATTTTTATTTTGTGATTTTAATTTCTTTATTTCTTGTTATTATTTTATAAAAATATAACATACTTTTATACGCATAAATATATTTTTGTTTTATTTTTATGATGTGTTTTGTATATTTAATAAAATATAAGTATAAAATATACAGGTATAAGTGTAGGTAAGGTAGCTATGTATTTTATTTACATGTATTTTTATTTTGATTTTTCTTTGCATTTTTATTCTGGTTTTAATGCACATAATTATTATAAGAAATATTTGCAAGATTATAAAAATATAAAAATACAAAAATAATGAATAAATAATAAATTGAATATTTTAATCAGTACAAGTATACAATGTGGGTCCAAAACTCAACTTTCAAACCGTAGCTCCGCTAAATGCAAAACCACCGCCATTAAATAGATTATTTTATTCTATATACAATTAAAGATGAGTTTACTGCATTTGGAGTTTTCATTTGTGAGATACGGGTCTGGGAAGTTGGTATAATGGATTTTTATTCAGACCATAACTTTTTATCTGTACATTATTTTTCAGTGAAATCATTTTTGTAATTTTCTTTATTAAATTATCTACAACTTTCATGTACAAAGTTTCTTTATTTGATGTATAAAAAGTGGAACCAAAAATAGGTCCCAAAATGAATAAAGAATGAATAGAATAATATAGGTATTTGACCCTTATCTCCCCCTACTTTATTCCTTGTCGACCTATTCATCAAGATGCCTAGGTCTCGGGGTTTTGGGTCATAAAATATTTACAATATTTTATTCTTTTTCTTTTCTTTTAATTATTCTATAATTTTGGCTTTAATTACAGTATTTTATACACTAATTGAATGCACATGCATGAATGCTAAGATGCTATATTTAAGGCTATTTATAGGCATTTGCTACGGTTTTTGGTGCCAAAATGATAGAATAAAGATGATGAAATGTGGATTCATCATCCCCCTATACTTTACCTTTGCTAGTCTCTAGCAAACACTTATGCAATAAGTGCAAAAGAAAAAGAAAGAAAAGAAAAAGAGGAACTTGGATTTTATCTGTTTGTCAAACTTGTCTTCACAAAATCAAAGTTTGGAGCTTAAGTCGGACCTTTGGAATTTAGTGCATGTGGAACCTTAGTGAGAACCAAATTTGAAATCCAACAGTCCCTGAGAATCCCAAAACTCTGTCCAAGTCTCCTCAATAGCCAGGTCAGAAATACTTCAATTCATACGCAAACTCTTATGACTATTAATCTGACTCGTACAGTGTAAGTGATGGTGGCTCTCCCCAACTAGAATGACAAAGAAACTGACTTCTCCAGTACGACAACCCAACGATTCCCCAATCTAATAACTCCATCCTCGAGGAGCGGGGTATTCCCTTCTAAGTTAAAGTGGTAACCAGCTCAAGAGGGGAGGGTGAAGAGAAGAATGGACGGTAGCCAGTGTAGCTACCTAACCTTGGATGCAAGTCCAGTGTAGTCAAGTCATCCTACTGCAGGCTCACATATCTGACTTTGGAACTCAAGCTTGCTTATTGACTTTGTACATACTTTGCAGGCTTTTTATTTTTGTACATGCGTGAACTTTTTTTTTAATACTATATACAACAGCATTTACATAAGGAGTTTTTCCTCTTGAGCCAGTAGACTATCCCTCTTTTGAAGCTTTATCGCAACCCACAGCCTCCTGTCTTTAGACTTCCTAATCATTGGACGGGTTGGGGTGCACTTCCCTCCCTAGAGGAGGACAAATGTTTCCACTTGTGTGCGTCTCATACCAGCAAATCCAATCCCCTCACCACTCCAACTGAGTTGAGCCATGTGAAAGGTGCATGTGTCCAAGTTAGGTCATTATCAACAAGAGTCGTGCGTGTGCTCCGAACTACTCTACTTAGGCAGTCTGGAATCCATTGAACCAAGTCCCGTGATCCTCAAAGAATTAAGTCAACTAGACCTGAAGTTCCTCAAACCTAATTCCTATAAGGTTCCTGTTATTAGGTAGATTTTAAGGTACAATCAAGCTCCAATCTCCGGATTTTACTTTGACTTGTTCAACTATCAAACTCGATCCGAAAAATGCTCATGCTATGCAATGCAATGCAGAAAATATTTTTGTGATGCAATTTTCAAGATTTTGAACTTTTTATGGATTTTTGAAAAGATGATGATGATGCATATGCAGATGCATTTTTTTGTACTTTTCAAAAGATTTTTCAAATGTTTTTGGATTTTAATTTTGCAAATGTTTTTGGGATTTTTGAAAACAGAAAGGTTTTGGCTGAAAACTAGGTTAAAAATATTTACACGGGAGTGCTTCTTATATCTACAAGAAGTGGACTTTAAGAATTTACAGGGTAAGTGATCAATTTTATACATATATATATATAGTGGATTTTGTTGAGATGTAAGTATTCCTCAAACTTATTTGACACAGGTTTTTCAAACAATTTTTGAAAACTATAGTCCAAAATAGTTTTTACAAACATTTTACAAACATGTACATACATTTGAAAATCATTTTGCAAAGGCTTTCAAAACATTATATATAGATTTTTCAAAGTATTTTTGCAACCATTTTTCAAACCATTTGCAAATCATTTTTCAAACATGTTTATTTCACACAAAGAAAAGAAATTTTACAAACCACACATTTTTACAAAGGTTGAAAAACATGTAACAAAATATTTTCAAAATAGTTTTCAATAAATGTTCACGAAGATTTTCAAACATTTTGTCAAACATTTTGCAAAAAACATTTTCGCCTGATTTATTAATCAGTATATACAAAAAGAATTTGAGGAACAAAACACCTTTTTATTAAAGATTTTTAATGAATTTTAAAGAATGATTAGCCATATTATTAAGAAAATACGAAAGTACGAGTTATGGCTAAAGTATATACGTAGTATATACGACCCCCCTATACTTAGCTTGAGCTATGTCCTCATAGATCGGAGAGAAAAGAGAAGACATAACTCATACTAAGTATAGACAAGTCTAAAGAATAAAGAACTAATGAATGAATCAACGAATGAGAAGTTGACCGTCCCCCCGATACTTAGGATCAAATCATCCTAAGTATAGCAGACTATACACAACGCGGGGAGGGTAAAAGGTGAGAATGAACAGATCGTACCCAGATTGTCTCCCCCTATACATAGGGTAAGGTATCCCTAAGTATAGACACGAAGAGGAGACAATGGAGAGGATCGAAATAAATGAAAGCTCGGGGTGCAAACCCCCCTATACTTAGGACAAAGTACGTCCTAAGTACAGAAAACTGACAACAAGGAGCGGCACCTTTTTGATAGATAAGGAGAATAGAAAAGGAAAAGAAGAAAAGAAGAAAAGAAGACAAGAAGAAAAATCAATCAACAGATGAAAGAGTGATATGTACAGATGATCTGTACAGCGGAGGATAGAAGTGATCACCATGTATGAGTGCAGATGATGTGAGTCAAAGAACACATCTCATACCAGAAGAATTCGGGCAACTTCAATGGTCGGCGGATCATGATCTAGATATAGTTTCAGGCGTTGACCATTGACACGGAAGGTAGAAGAAGATGACAGTTCGGATATGTCGATGCTGCCATTGTCATGGACCTTCCTGACCACATAGGGACCTTTCCACTTGCTCTGTAACTTCCCTGGAAATAATTTCAGCCTGGAATTAAACAACCATACTCTCTGATCTGGCTCAAACTGTTTATGGCTGATATGCGAATCGTGCCATGTCTTCACTTTCTCTTTGTACTGTAGGCCGTTGGAAAAGGCTGTATCTCTCCGTTCTTCCAGGGCTGCCAATTCTGCTCTTCTCTGTTCTCCTATACTCTCGGGATCTAACAGTAACTCATTGACTGCCCAAAAGGATTTGTGCTTGATCTCTACTGGTAGATGGCACGGCTTGCCATAGACAAATCGAAAGGGAGATGTCCCCAATTGATTCCTGAAAGAAGTCCGATAAGCCCACAAGACCGAGTCCAAAAGCTGTGACCAATCCTTTCGTTCTGGGCGGACAACTTTCTGCAAGATTGTTTTATCTCCCGATTCGAAACTTCGGCAAGACCATTAGTCTGAGGGTGATATGGTGTGGCAACCCGATGGTCAATGCCGAACTCGTCTGCAAGGGCCCTAACCTTGTCATTGATGAAATGAGACCCCTCGTATGAAATCAAGACTCTAGGTACCCCGAACCGTGAAATGTTATTTTTCCTCAAAAATTTGCATACGGTTTTAGCATCTGCGGCTCGGGCGGGGATGGCCTCAACCCATCGGCTGACATAATCAACAGCGAGCAAAATATGCTCGAATCCCTGACTCTTAGGAAATGGGCCCATGAAATCAATCCCCCATGCATCAAAAACCTCACAGAAGTAAACGGGTTGCATGGGCTTCATGTCTCTCTATCCGCAGGTTCCCATTTTCTGACAGTTAGTACATCTCTTCACGAACTCATCAGAATCCTTGACGAGAGTAGGCCACCAATGGCCGGATAGAAGCACCTTCTGTGCTGTCCTTTTTCCGAAATGATGTCCTCCTACCTCAAGCTTGTGGCAGTATGTGAGGACGCTATGATTCTCTTCTTGAGGAATGCACCTCCTCCAGATACTACCCCGTCCTTCATGATAAAGGACGGGATCCTCCCAATTATAAAACTTGGCCTTCGCTAGGAAGGTCTCGAGTCTCTGCCTGGGCCAACCTTGTGGGACTGTCTTGGCGACAAGATAGTTCACAATGTTAGCGTACCACATGAGCGAGGTGATAGCCAAGATCGCCACATCTGGAAACGTCTCTGTGATAGGTGTGCTGGGCTCAGATTCCTCAAGATTCTCCAATCTGGAGAGATGATCTGCCACCACATTCTTGACTCCATGTTTGTCCTTAATCTCAATATCAAATTCCTAGAGCAGAAGGATCCATCTGGTCAGATGTGCTTTGGCATCCTTCTTAGCCATTGAGTACCGGATGGCGGTGTGATCAGTGTAGATTGTTACTCTAGATCCGAGAATATAAGATCGATACTTATCTAGAGCAAAGACTACGGCCAGCATCTCATTCTCAGTCATAGTGTAATTCCGCTGAGCGACATCCAAAGTCCGGCTAGAGTAGTGAATGGCTAAAGGTAATCCATCCCTCCTCTGTCCAAGCACAGCCCCAACGGCAAAATCTAAAGCGTCCGTCATGATCTCGAATAGGAGAGACCATCGGGTGGCTGAAGGAAAGGAGCTGAAAGAACCATACCTTTGAGAGTCTCGAAAGACGCAAGACACTTATCATTGACAATAAAATCGGTGTCTTTTGTCATCAAGTCAGTGAGCGGTCGGGCAATCCGACTGAAGTCCTGAATGAACCGTCGGTAGAAACCGACATGCCCCAGAAAAGACCACAACTGACGCATATTGGATGCTGGATTGAGTTTTCTGATGATGTCCACCTTGGCCGGATCGACCTCCATGCCCCTGTTGGAGACGATACGACCGAGGACCATCCCTTGAGTCACCATGAAGTGACTCTTATCCCAAGATAAAACAAGATTGACCTCTATGCAGCGCTGAAGCACACAGTCTAGGCAGTCAAGACAAGCATTGAACCCGTCGCCATAGATCGAGAAGTCATCCATGAAGACCTCTAAACAGTCACCCACCATGTCCGAGAATATGGACAACATGCACCTTTGGAATGTCGCCAGAGCGTTACATAGACCAAAGGGCATCCATATGAAAGCATACGTCCCAAACGGACAGGTGAATGTCGTTTTCTCCTGGTCTTTGGGTGCAATGGCCACTTGATTATATACAGAGTACCCGTCAAGAAAGCAATAATGACTCTTCCCAGTTAGCCGCTCGATAATCTAATCAACGAAGGGTAGCGGGAAGTGATCCTTCTTGGTGGCCTCATTCAATCGTCTGTAGTCCACACAGACCCTCCAAGAAGTGGGCACTCTGGTAGCTATCTCCTCTCCAGACTCATTGACAATTGTAGTGATACCCGTCTTCTTGGGTACCACATGTAGTGGACTAACCCATTTGGAGTCGGAGATGGGGTAGATAAAATCGGCGCTCCACCACTTCGAAATTTCATTCATGACTACGTCTCGAAGATTCGGGTTCAGCCATCGTTGGAACTCATGCGACGGCCTAGCGTCATCCTCAAGATAGATGTGGTGAGAACACAGAGCTGGACTAATCCCCTGGATATCAGCAATACTCCAACCTATCGCCTTGCGGTTTCATTCAAGAACCTCCATCAGACGAGATTCTTGTTCTCCAGTCAAACCTGCTGAGATAATGACTGGGTGCATGTCTGGCTCTCCTGCAAGGAATCTATACTTCAATGACTGTGGCAGAGGTTTCAGTTCTGGACAACTAGGTGGTGGCAGATCTGGCTTCTGATATGTATGTGCGAAGGCGATCAAGTCTACATGGGAGAACTCTCACTCTACATGAATCTCTGACGAAGGGCGGCCCGCTAAATCATCAATAAACTGCACTGGCTCACACTCTGTCATGGTTGTTGGCTCAGAAGGAATCAGACAAGGCAAATAATCATCGAAATCATCCCAGTCAATGTCTGAATCCGAGGGGTCAGAAGATGATGAACAAGAGTGGAAATCATCGGCACCACTCATCACTACACTTTCAGCCTCAGGTGTATCCTCATCCAGTGATGTGCTCTCCCGGCTCTCGAATGTTTCCATGAGCTTGAGATAGAGTGAATCTGTAGGCAAGACGAGAGTTGGTGCTACCGGATATATCCAGTTGGATTCATCATCAGTCATCACAAAATCACACGCCTGGTGGATGTCTAGCTCTTCCTCTGTCATCTGCGCGGCTTCACTTGACTGCTCTGAGCATGCCAATTCTCTGGCTCTGATCTTGTCGATCGTATCTATTTGTATGCTCTCGCCCTCTACGCGAAAACATACCGTCCCACTGTCATGGTCGGATACCGCCTTGGCAGTGGCCAAGAATGGGCGTCCAAGTATTTTGGGGGCATCAGTTACCGATTCAGGGATCTCCATGTCCAGTACAACAAAATCCACGAGGAATTTCAAGCCCTGAATGGTAACGACAACATCCTTCAACAACCCCTTTGGCCTCTTGATCGACCTATCAACAAACTGAATGACTGTCCTGCTCCGAAGAAGAGGGTCAAACTCGAATCGGTTGAGTAAGGCTGCCGGAAGGAGCATGATTGAAGACCCGTTGTCTAATAGAGTACGATCGAACCGCTGCTCCTGAATCTCGCATCTGACATAGGAATTTCCTGTATCAGGTCTCTTGGCTGGTAATGTGTTCTGAATGGCGCAGCAAGTATCATGAGTGAGCATATGGATATGATCTCTGTACCTCTTCTTCCTTCAGACAGTAGTTATCTCTTTCAAGTTCTTTTTGAAGAAGGGGATATGCTCAAATGCTTCCCGTAGAGTCATCTGAATGTGGAATCTGTCAATCATTTGGTTGCCGAACTCTACCTGTTGCTCTTTTTTGGGATTTTCTCTTTTATTCCCCTTCGCCCGGTGGAGTGCCTCAGGGAAGAGGATGGTAGGGGCCTCCTCAAATGGAGGTCTAGGAATAGGTCCCTGTGCTTGTGAAGGAAGAGAATCCATACAATAATCATCATTCAACACATATGGATCCGCAATGTGAACAGAAACCTTTTCTTTTATTCATATTTTTGTTTTTCTTTTTGTTACCACAGTCCATAGATACAAAAGGTGGTAACATCACAGAGGGAGGCTCAACAAATGTAGATGTGGTGGCCTCAGTATCACCACTAGCACCTGTGTCCGCGGCATCAGCATCGCGCTCCGGCTCAGCATCCAAAATAGTGGCATCAGCACCACTGTCTGCAACTGGTATCACGAGGGCCTCAGTACCGTCGTCTGGATCTCCAACATTGGTGGCCTCAGCACCACCGTCTTCAACATCATCATTAGCGGCATCAGCACCACTACTCTGCTCCTCTGGCGCTCCTAGTTCTGCATCTGGTTGTCGCTCAGAAGAGGCGCCGCCTGCGGGCATCCTACCGCTCCTAGTAGTCACAAAATCAGCATCATAGAAAGAATAAGACATATCACTCAAATAGTCATTAGGAGAGGTGTCCTCTGTAAACTCTACCTGCTCAGACTTCCTTTTCAGATTGTTCGGGTTAGGTTCAATCTGAGCGGGTATGGCGGCCTTGCCTTTGATAATTTCCCTCATCTCCTGCCGGAATTCATCCATTTCTTGCGGGAAGGATGCTCGTTGATCGGAGAGCAAGCGGGCAAGATCATCGAGAGCTGGGTTCTCAAAGGTGGGTCCCTGAGAACCAGATGGTTGTCCCTGCTGGAAATGGGGTTGCTGCAGCTGTGGTTGATACTAGGGATGGTGGGGATAAGATTGCTGAGGCTGCTGACGCTGCCTCCACTGCTGTCCCTGATAGGCGGGACGAGGACCACTCTAATAGTATTGTGGCTAGGCATACTGGGGCTGCTGGTGTTGCTGATGTGGCTGGCTTTTCTGCTGTCCTTGGGCAGGATTCTGCTGTTGGGATGAGGAGCCACCATTGCCCCAACGGAATCCGGGGTGATCACGACGAATCCCGGGCTGAGGGTACTGGTCGTACCAAATCCCATTGACTTCCATCAATGGTTCCTGCTCGAAGGAAGGTGGAGGAAGAACTGCCAGTGGCTGCTCCGGCTGGTAGACCACCATCTGAGTATCTGGAGATGGCGGCGCGCTGGGTAGTATTGTAGCAGTGGAACCGGCTCTGCCTGGGTATGGTTCACCTGGCGGTACGAGGTAGAGGCTTGGTTAGAACTACTACTACTGGGGTCAGCCCGTGACCTAGGAGGTTTCTGGGAATGAGTTTGTGCCTCCTGGATGCAAAGGATCTGCGTCTTCAGGTCACTCATGGTTTTGGCGATCTGGTCCTTCTGGGCCATGCCTTGCATCTGCTTCTTCTCGAGGATCTCGAGACGGTCCAGCTTTTCACTGATGATTCCCATGTCGGCTGCGGCTGATTCAGCTTGGGCTGCGGCTGCCGACACTGTGTTGGGATCGGCATCGATGCGGGCAATCCTCTGGAATGATCCCTCTCCTTGCGGGGGCTTCTGCTGTGTGTAGACTCGGGCTTGGTCCATCACGGTTGAGTTTTCTGCCATGCCCTCATAAATGACCCATACGTCATCTTCACCTTTTGAAAAGTATGACCCACCGTAAGAGGCGTTGACAAGCCCCTGCAGCTCCGGTGTCAGCCCATAGAAGAAATTTTGAATCGGATTGGGCTTGGATATATCATGATGTGGACACCGGTCGATAAGCTCTCGAAGTCGATCCCAAGCTTCATGGAATTGTTCATTAGGGATCATGACAAAGTTACTGATCATGGCTCTGGATGCATTGGTCCGGCCGAGAGGGTAGTACTTCTTCAGATATGCGGTCCGGAGATCTGCCCAAGTGTCAATGAATCGCCCCAGGTGTTTGAGCCAATATGCAGCTCTATCAACCAATGAGAAGGGGAAGGCGATCATCTTGATCGTGTCCTCAGTCATCAACCTGTCATGGATGGTGCTGCATATCATCTCAAATTCTTGGAGGTGGGGGTGTGGCTCTTCAGTCGGCAACACATGGAATTTGGGTAGAAGCTGAATGGTGTGGGGCCGAAGCTCAAAGTCTCCATGGATCGGTGGAAGTCAGATCCAACGGTGAGTGAGGGATGCAGCTGGATTTTGCAATTCCCTCATGATGGTCTGTGGCGGTCTCTCAGCGTCTGGATCACCTCCTCCTGCATCAGGTCCTCCTCCTCCTCCACCGCCACCGCCCCCAGGTCGGTTTTCTCTCATCTGAGCTATCTCTCTCATAAGATCACCCATGAAGGTTCCCTGGTCACGGATCTGCTTCTGCATAGTCTCCAGGGACGCTAACAAGGAATTGTTGATGGCCGACTGATCAAATATGAACGGAGGGTGATCATGGTCATCTGGGTGCTCGTCTCTGTCTGCCATCACTGGATTCTCTGAAAAAGCAAAAGAGGCCATCTCAGGTGCTGTCGAATGATCTGAACTCTGTGATGCACCGAATTCTGAAACTATTGGACTGAGAGAAGGAGAATGGGAAGGGTGGTCGAGGGGGAACAGGGTGGATGTAAACTCAAGCTCAGAGAGCGGACTCTTCGAGGTAGTCCTAGATGAATAAGGAGGAGTGTTGGATAGCGGTGCCGACAAGGTCGGCCTAAGAGATCTCCGTCCCATCATCTTGATTATTGGAAAGAGCAGAGGGAATGCAGAAGAAGAGGAATGAAAGAAAAGCAAAATTGCGCACAATTGTGCTATGTTGTTGATCTTGACCTAAATAAATCTAGCAATCAAACACAAAACAGGGGTGAGTTCACCAACTCAACACATGAAGCCGTGAAGGTTCGGCTTTTATCTTGTCAATTTTAGCTTGATTCAGGAATTAATCTTTTTACGAGTCCTTAGAGCGCTACGCCTAAAGGAGAGAGAGTGTTGCCGGAAAAGTATTCTCGTACTTGTCCTCCTCCTGTGTAACCTGTAACTTGCACTTTTTAAGGTCCTTGTAACCCTTCCTGGATCCCTACTCAGCCAAAGAAATAGAGGGAGGAAGCCGATAGGCGAAACCGATACTTCGGATCTCGCTCGAAACAGAATCACCCGTGAGCGTGCAGGATCCTACTCGGACGCAGCCGGTGAGACAGACACACCTGTGAAGGCGTGGCCTATGCTCGGTACTTCGGACAAGGTCGATGCTCACACAATAGTGAGTCACCAATGGCGACCAAGCCCTACTCGACAACGTACGATAGTAGCGCCAATACTTCGGAAATCCAGGCGATACACAAGGCAGCCACAAGTTGGGTTTTTGGCTCTAATCCTTACGAAGCACTCACCTCACTTGGAAGGAGACCTTCCCAGGCAACCTGAATACAAGTGAGGGTGTTACTCTCCCCAAACAATGAATCCAATTACCAATTTTATTTTTGGTCAAGGTTTTCTTAGCAGTCCCTTTTTTAATTTTTTTAGTGTTATCGCTTCTTTTGAGTGAATTCAAACAAGCGCCTAATGATTTTTGTATTTTCTTGATCCTACTTTGTTCCAAAAACAGAGGGAGAATAGAGTCAGAAAAGCCGTGCAAGTCGGCACCAAGGTGGAAATCTCACCTTTGTGCCTAGATGATGGATGCAAAGTGAGAAGACTTACAGCGAGTCCCAGCTCTCTCCATGCGGGATGGAAAGCAGAATTTATAAACCTAGCTACATGACGGTATGCAAAGCGGAAATTGTCCTAAGGTAGGCAGCTTTTAGCGTGAAGAACCTCAAGCTAACCACTAACCCTCAATCCTAATGTCCGGTCTAGGCTCACCCCTCCTCTGTTCAACACACTTGAGTTAGGAGAAAGCGCTTGTGTGGGATGAGCTCGCGGCGCGCGGATCGAAAGCTAATAGCCAACTGTTTAATTAGTCTAAGTCCAAATACGATCTATAGGAGCATGCAAAGCTTATTAGTGTGTTTGGACCTATTCTAATCGAATCAAGCAAGGCCTACAAGTAAGGGCTCAATACACAAAAGAAATGAAAAAGGAAAACAAAACCGAAAAATAACAACGGAAAACGCGAGAAAAGCCATGCTCGAAGAGGTATTCCTATGTCTTGTATGTGTTTAGATGAAACGATCCAAGAAATGTTCTTGGATCATGTGGTTACATCGTAGAATTTGTTTTTAAATTCCGCTGCATCGAGCCAGTAGTGCGACTAGTCGCTATTCATCGTCTACGATACGATGCACACAATTCTGTGATGCGCTTGACAATCATCCCATGTCCTTCAAGTGGTATCATAGCCCGGTTGAAGGTTTTGGATTGGATCCATAAACTGAAGAAGATTTGGGCTCGTGAGGGCTCGTGAAGTTTTTATCGCATTTAATTTTTTCGTAACCCTGTTTTGTGATAAATTTCATCCCTGTTTAAAATTTTTAAACACAACAATATCACTTGGATAATGTTTCCCATTAAATAAGGAAACCGTGGAACTTGGGTTTGCGTGATTTGGATTCCGTTTGCTCAAGTCATGATCCTTTTAGTGACCATATATCCACTTTTTCGGGGATAGCGAATAATGACGTAATTAAGGGGTAAATTACTATTTTAAAATGCCTGAAAATACATTCTTATCACATGATTTCTATTTTAACTCAAGTTATCAATCTCTGAAAATTGATTTTACTTAATTTGGATTTAAAATGAATGAGATATGCTAATTTTAGTTAGTGAGGGTCACTGCTGGAAATTGCATGTTTTATCAAAAATCTTGCGATTGTCATTTTAGAAACTTGTGAAATTAATGATTAATTTCGTGAAATAATTCTGGATAATATTTGAGAAATATTTGAATAATAATTGTTCCATTAAATGACACTACCTAAAACAGTAAGTGATTAGATTTGATCTAGATCACCAATTGTTTACATGATATACATTCAACAAATATGCTACTTGAATAGGTTTAGGAATTTGTCTAGCAAATTTCCTTATAATCAAAATGGTTTTGATTATTACTATATGGTATAATTTTGGTTGAAAAACCGATGATCATCTCAAGTACACAATGATCGATTTGGCATTATCCTTTCCTGAGGTGGATATGGTGTCTAGTCAGAGAGCGTTGGGGTAGCAGGTTGCACCGTGTGCGGTCTGTCACACTCTCGTCGGTACTGGACATGACAACGGGTAGGGACTCGATAATGCTGGATAAATCATGGTGTATTTTCTAATTATTAAAATTCTAATTAACACGTACTTTGAGATAATACCATATTTTTCAAGTAACAATCAAGTTTGTTGATTGAATTGGATTGATAATTGATTTAATGCGATTAAATTAATTATATCCAAGTAAAACACTCTATTATGAATAGATATGTATTTCCCTTGGAAGAATTAATTATATGAATATGATTCATGATAATTAATTAAAATTTGAATAACGGGTGGAGGATCACATAAGAGACATCCATGATCTCCTGTCAAGGCGATGGGTTCCGTCGCTTGGGATTGTAGCGCATCTGGATCGGGCTCTTTGCTTCTCGAAAGAGTGAGGTCGTATGCGTAGTGACCCCAATAGCGATTCCTCATATTATTGGGGCGATATTGGATTGAGCATAGCGAGTTCTAATCCTGTTGACGGTTGGTTCAATTAACAATGGTTCAACATAACCATAGGGGTGGTCGGCCGGGGTGTTAAAGACCGAATCGGGAAATGCAAGTTCGACATGCAATGCGGAATGTGTTCCCGCTTCTCTTTATTGGAGTTATGGTTTCTCATATTATTGGGATGCGACAATATAAAGAGGAGATCCCAGTTCTTGCTTGAGATATAACAGTAAGTATATCTCTTGCATTGAGAGTGATCAAGGGAATGAACTTTCAAAGTTGACGAAGCAAGACTAATTTGATTAAAAATACCTTAATCAAAGATTTGTAATTGATATATAATTATTTATATATTCTAATTTAGTGCATTGAAGTCGTCTCGTCTACCCATGTTAATTCAAGCGAGTTAACGGTCAAATTAAATGTTAGGTTCGTTGCAGTTGGGTGATAAACACAGATTATCGTAGGTCTAAAGAGTATGTCTCACACAAGGCGGAGACAACCGATGTCGCTGCGATGACCCACAATAAAATGTATTTAATCAACAATTAACCCACACTAAAGATCAATAATTAGAAATAAATGTGGAGTTAAAAATATATTTTTAACTCTGCATAAAATGTATAGCAAGCAAGTATGCAGAGAGTTCGAACACAGGGAGCAAACATGGTAATTCAAATAAATGTGTGTGAATGAGTGTGGGTGATGTCTACACTATGCAAAACAAAGAAATTTTTGTGGGTTTTTATTTTTTATTTTTTTTTATTTTTTTTTATTTTAGTTTTAATCTAATTTTTAATTTTGTATTTTGATTTTTACTTTTCTGATTTTTGTATTTTATATTTTATATTTTTTCCTTTTTTTTAATATTGGAAAATGTAATAAAAGAGAAGATAGAATATTAAAAAAATATGCAAGAATAGCCAAAAATTCAGAACTAAAATCTTTTTGGTATTTTTATGGTTTTTTACTGTTTTTGTGATTTTTGGGTATTTTTCAAATTGTTTTTGGTATTTTTAAACACTGAAATAAATGAAAACAGTGGAGAAGCTACTGGCTGGGAGTAAAATAGAAATTAAAATAGCAAATAACCACAAGATTTTTCCACACTATTTTTCAAAGAAAGATAATAAAAACAGGAGACTACAGGACTTGAGTTTATAATTTTTTGAGTTTTCTATGATTTTATAGATTTTTTTTGAAGTTTTGAAGTATTTTCCAATTTTTAAGGTTTTTCTTTTGAGTTTTTTTAGTGGTTTTTGGATTGACACTAAAATAGGTTAAAATAGACAATAGTGATTTTTTTTGGAATTTTTAGGTGTATTTTACTATTTTTTTGGTTTTTTCTAAGCTAGACAGTGAATAAAAAGCGTGTTTTGATTTTTAATAAATATAAAATGAAATAAAATAAAAAAACTAAAAATATAGCGTTACAGTACAAGTACACAGGAGCTTAAGTTCAATTTTTTAGAATTTTTGGAATTCAGATGAAGCCCTAATTAATTATTACAAGCGCACAAAAATATCACAGCCTGGCAGGGGTATAAGTGCAATTATTAGAACATCCAGGGACATACATGCAATTTTCCACAAAAGTTTGAACTGAATATTTAATTTACAGGACTAAAAATAAATTACAAAAGCCGCAGGGGTGTCGGCGCAATTTTCCCACCAGGGCACGTGACTTGCATGCGCCTTGCAAGGACTGAAAAGTAATATTCCAAAACCCGGGGGCTAACTTGCTATTTCTCCAAGAGTTTTAATACTTAAACTGAAGGTTCTAGGATTAAAACGAAATACAAAAAGGGACGAGGGCCTCAAAGCAAAATGCCCGCACCTCACGTGTACAGGTCACGTGAGGTGACGTGGCGGAGGACCTGCATGCAAATACAGAAAGTTCGAGGGCCGTTTTGCAAAGTTTACAAAATATTTATACTACGCAATAAAATTTCAGGACTAAATAAAAATGACAAAACTAGCGGGGGTGTGACTGCAAAATACCCTCGCTGGGACAATCCGACGGCGGAGCAGGCGCTGGTGACGCGTGGCGCGGACCCAACGGCTGGTGGCTAGGCGCGATCCAACGACGTGGGATGCGCCACTTATCCACGTGGCGGCTTCTCGAAGGGCGATGACGGTTCAGCGATGGACGTCCGCGATTAGATGGATCTTGGATGATCTGACGGTTGAGGCGCTCGAAGATCCTACGGCTGGTGGCGGATCTGGGCTGGGCCGATGATCGGAAGGCTGGCGGCCGATGACGAAGAACAGAGAAGAACTCGCCGCCTGCGAGCTTCCCCGATCTCCTCCTTCCTCCTCCGGCACTATCTCGAGCTGCAAAATGGCTCAGCTGGGTCTGTTGGTCCTCCTCCGGAGGCTGGTGGCGGCAAAAATCTCCCGCAAGGCTCAGAGGGACATCGCGAGGTCGGCGGAGCACGGGGCTCCAGGTACCTCGGTCGACCGTCAAAAATCGCCCCCAGGTGCTTTGGAGCTTCAGGACCTGCATACAAAAACGTTACGGAGGACGAGGGCAAAATGCCTCGACCTCCAGTGTCTCTCGAAATGGGGTGAACGGCGAGATGGGCACTCGCCGGAGTTGCGCTCCAGCGAGGTGATCAATGAGGTGATTGGATGGTCGAATCGTCGAGGAATGAAGGGCTAAATGATCCGAATTCTACCAAGGAAGCTACGAGGATAAAAAGAAACAAAGAAACTGCCTCAATGGCCTGGAGCCAGAGGGTAAATACCTCGATAGCGACGCTCGTCGGAGGTGTGGAACTCGCGCAGATCAGGAGCCGATCCGCCGCCTTGAAGCCCAGAGCTCGGAGCTGTCACCTCCAGGCACCTTGAGCACGACCAAGGGGGGAGAGATCTGTGGAAATCGCGGTTCCAAATCAAAATGGAAGCATGGGGGTTAGTTTTGAATGGTTGACGAGGGGGTTCCCTGATCGAGGTGCCAGAGGCGGCACATGCATCCATTCCCCGAGGTGATCAATGGGCGTGTAAGAGGATGTATCGAGGAGAAAAAGTCATCAAGGGCGCATCATGTTTTGGTGAAAGGCTTAACCTCGAAAAAAGGATAAAGATGGGGTGTCAACACATTCTGACATAGCCACAGGGGTTGGGTCAGAGAGTTGACCGAGGTCAACTCTCAGACCCTCCTGGTTGGTCCACGTGGACCAACCAGGAAAAACCCAGGAAAAATGTATTAATAAATCATTTAAAAATAGTAAATGGTGTTATTTTAATTAGGTGATAAAATAAAAAGTGTATATAATTTTATCTAGTAATTTATTCCGATTTTTAATTATTTTTATGAGTTATATTTTTACAAGTTACCTTTTAGGCCCTTTATAGGTATAATATATATAAATTTTAGTATTTTATTTTTATTTTGTGATTTTAATTTCTTTATTTCTGGTTATTATTTTATAAAAATATAACATACTTTTATACACATAAATATATTTTTGTTTTATTTTTATGATGTGTTTTGTATATTTAATAAAATATAAGTATAAAATATACAGGTATAAGTGTAGGTAAGGTAGCTATGTATTTTATTTACATGTATTTTTATTTTGATTTTTCTTTCCATTTTTATTCTGGTTTTAATGCACATAATTATTATAAGAAATATTTCCAAGATTATAAAAATATAAAAATACAAAAATAATGAATAAATAATAAATTGAATATTTTAATCGGTATAAGTATACAATGTGGGTCCAAAACTCAACTTTCAAACCGTAGCTCCGCCAAATGCGAAACCACCGCCATTAAATAGATTATTTTATTCTATATACAATTAAAGGT
Source organism: Ottelia alismoides (assembly GCA_037367405.1). Classification (NCBI taxonomy): domain Eukaryota; kingdom Viridiplantae; phylum Streptophyta; class Magnoliopsida; order Alismatales; family Hydrocharitaceae; genus Ottelia; species Ottelia alismoides. Next base: position 277,239 of record JAZKJV010008861.1, on the reverse strand, counting down.
GAGTTTGCAGCATTTGAAGTTTTCATTTGTGAGATACGGGTCTGGGAAGTTGGTATTCTAGAATTTATTCAGACCATAACTTTTTATCTGTACATTATTTTTCAGTGAAATCAATTTTGTAATTTTCTTTAATAAATTATCTATAACTTTCATGTACAAAGTTTCTTTATTTGATGTATAAAAAGTGGAACCAAAAATAGGTCCCAAAATGAATAAAGAATTAATAGAATAATATAGGTATTTGACCCTTATCTCCCCCTACATTATTCCTTGTCGACCTATTCATCAAGATGCCTAGGTCTCGTGGTTTTGGGTCATAAAATATTTACAATATTTTATTCTTTTTCTTTTCTTTTAATTATTCTATAATTTTGGCTTTAATTACAGTATTTTATACACTAATTGATTGCACATGCATGAATGCTAAGATGCTATATTTAAGGCTATTTATAGGCATTTGCTAAGGTTTTTGGTGCCAAAATGATAGAATAAAGATGATAAAATGTGGATTCATCATCCCCCTATACTTTACCTTTGCTAGTCCCTAGCAAACACTTATGCAATAAGTGGAAAAGAAAAAGAAAGAAAAGAAAAAGAGGAACTTAGATTTTATCTGATTATCAAACTTGTCTTCACAAAATAAAAGTTTGGAGCTTAAGTCAGACCTTTGGAATTTAGTGCGGGCGGAACCTTAGTGAGAACCAAATTTGAAATCCAACAGTCCCTGAGAATCCCAAAACTCTGTCCAAGTCTCCTCAATAGCCAGGTCAGAAATACTTCAATTCATACGCAAACTATTACGACTATGAATCTGACTCGTATAGTGTAAGTGATGGTGGCTCTCCACAACTAGAATGACATAGAAACTGACTTCTCCAGTACGACAACCCAATGATTCCCCAATCCAATAACTCCATCCTCGAGAAGCGGGGTATTCTCTTCTAAGTTCAAGTGGCAACCTGCTCAAGAGGAGAGGGTGAAGAGAAGAATGGACGGTAGCCAGTGTAGCTACCTATCCTTGGATGCAAGACCAGTGTAGTCAAGTCATCCTGCTGCAGGCTCACATATCTGACTTTGGAACTCAAGCTTGCTTATTGACTTTGTACATACTTTGCAGGCTTTTTATTTTTGTACATGCCTGAACTTTTTTTTAATACTATATACATCAGCATTTACATAAGGAGTTTTTCCTCTTGAGCCAGTAGACTATCCCTCTTTTGAAGCTTTATCGCAACCCACAGCCTCCTGTCTTTAGACTTCCTAATCATTGGACGGGTTGGGGTGCACTTCCCTCCCTAGAGGAGGACAAATGTTTCCACTTGTGTGCGTCTCATACCGGCAAATCCAATCCCCTCACCACTCCAACTGAGTTGAGCCATGTGAAAGGCGCAGGTGTCCAAGTTAGGTCATTATCAACAAGAGTCGTGCGTGTGCTCCGAAATACTCTACTTAGGCAGTCAAGAATCCATTGAACCAAGTCCCGTGATCCTCAAAGAATTAAGTCAACTAGACCTAAAGTACCTCAAACCCAATTCCTATAAGGTTCCTGTTATTAGGTAGATTTTAAGGTCCAATCAAGCTCCAATCTCCGGATTTTACTTAGACTTGTTCAACTATCAAACACGATCCGAAAAATGCTCATGCTATGCAATGCAATGCAGAAAATATTTTTGTGATGCAATTTTCAAGATTTTGAAGTTTTATGGATTTTTGAAAAGATGATGATGATGCATATGCAGATGCAGATGCATTTTTTTTGTACTTTTCAAAAGATTTTTCAAATGTTTTTGGATTTTAATTTTGCAAATGTTTTTGGGATTTTTGAAAACAGAAAGGTTTTGGTTGAAAACTATGTTAAAAAAAATAACGGGAGTGCTTCTTATATCTACAAGAAGTGGATTTTAAGAATTTACAGGGTAAGTGATCAATTTTATACACATATATATAGTGGATTTTGGTGAGATGTAAGTATTCCTCAAACTTATTTGACACAGGTTTTTCAAACAATTTTTGAAAACTATAGTCCAAAATAGTTTTTACAAACATTTTACAAACATGTACACACATTTGAAAATCATTTTGCAAAGGCTTTCAAAACATTATATATAGATTTTTCAAAGTATTTATGCAACCATTTTTCAAACCATTTGCAAATCATTTTTCAAACATTTTTATTTCACGCAAAGAAAAGAAATTTTACAAACCACCCATTTTTACAAAGGTTGAAAACATGTAACAAAATATTTTCAAAATAGTTTTCAATAAATGTTCACGAAGATTTTCAAACATTTTGTCAAACATTTTGCAAAAAACATTTTCACCTGATTTATTAATAAGTATATACAAAAGGAATTTGAGGAACAGAACACCTTTTTATTAAAGATTATTAATGAATTTTAAAGAATGATTAGCCATATTATTAAGAAAATACGAAAGTACGAGTTATGGCTAAAGTATATACGTAGTATATACGACTCCCCTATACTTAGCTTGAGCTATGTCCTCATAGATCGGAGAGAAAAGAGAAGACATAACTCGTACTAAGTATAGACAAGTCTAAAGAATAAAGAACTAATGAATGAATCAACGAATGAGAAGTTGACCATCCCCCCTATACTTAGGATCAAATAATCCTAAGTATAGCAGACTGTACACAACGTAGGGAGGGTCAAGGGTGGGAATGAACAGATCGTACTCAGATTGTCTCCCCCTATACTTAGGGTAAGGTATCCCTAAGTATATACAAGAAGAGGAGACAATGGAGAGGATCGAAATAGATGAAAGCTCGGGGTGCAAACCCCCCTATACTTAGGACAAAGTACGTCCTATGTACAGAACACTGACAACAAGGAGCGTCACCTTTTTGATAGATAAGGATAATAGAAAAGGAAAAGAAGAAAAGAAGAAAAGAAGACAAGAAGAAAAATCAATCAACAGATGAAAGAGTGATATGGACAGATTATCTGTACAGTGGAGGATAGAAGTGATCACCATGTATGAGATGCAGATGATGTGAGTCAAAGAACACATCTCATACCAGAAGAATTGGGGCAACGTCAATGGTCGGCGGATCATGATTTAGATATAGTTTCAGGCGTTGACCATTGACACGGAAGGTAGAAGAAGATGACGGTTCGGATATGTCGATGCTGCCATTGTCATGTACCTTCCTGACCACACAGGGACCTTTCCACTTGCTCTGTAACTTCCCTGGAAATATTTTCACCCTGGAATCAAACAACCATACTCTCTGATCTGGCTCAAACTGTTTATGGCTGATATGCAAATCGTGCCATGTCTTCACTTTCTCTTTGTACTGTAGGCTGTTGGAAAAGGTTGTATCTCTCAGTTCTTCCAAGGCTGCCAATTCTTCTCTTCTCTGTTCTCCTATACTCTCGGGATCTAACAGTAACTCAGTGACTGCCCAAAAAGATTTGTGCTTGATCTCTACTGGCAGATGGCACGGCTTGCCATAGACGAGTCGAAAGGGAGATGTCCCCAATGGATTCTTGAAAGAAGTCCGATAAGCCCACAAGACCGAGTCCAAAAGCTGTGACCAATCCTTTCGGTCTGGGCGGACAACTTTCTGCAAGATTGTTTTTATCTCCCCATTCGAAACTTCGGCAAGACCATTAGTCTGAAGGTGATACGGTGTGGCAACCCGATGGTCAATGCCGAACTCGTCTGCAAGGGCCCTAACCTTTTCATTGATGAAATGAGACCCCCCGTCTGAAATCAAGAGTCTAGGTACCCCGAACCGTGAAATGATATTTTTCCTCAAAAATTTGCATACGGTTTTAGCATCTAGGGCTCGGGAGGGGATGGCCTCAACCCATCGGCTGACATAATCTACAGCGAGCAAAATATGCTCGAATCCCTGACTCTTAGGAAATGGGCCCATGAAATCAATCCCCCATGCATCAAAAACCTCACAGAAGTGAACGAGTTGCATGGGCATCATGTCTCTCTGTCCGCAGGTTCCCATTTTCTGACAGTGAGTATATCTCTTCACGAACTCATCAGAATCCTTGAAGAGAGTAGGCCACCATAGTCTGGATTGAAGTACCTTATGTGCTGTCCTTTTTCCAGAATGATGTCCTCCTGCCTCAAGCTTGTGGCAGTATGTGAGGACACTATGATGCTCTTCTTGAGGAATGCACCTCCTCCAGATATTGTCCCCTCCTTCATGATAAAGGACGGGATCCTCCCAATGATAAAACTTGGCCTTCGCTAGGAAGGTCTCGAGTCTCTGCCTGGGCCAACCTTGTGGGACTGTCTTGGTGACAAGATAGTTCACAATGTCAGCGTACCACGGGAGCGAGGTGATAGCCAAGATTGCCTCATCTGGAAACGTCTCTGTGATAGGTGCGCTGGGCTCAGATTCCTCAAGATTCTCCAATCTGGAGAGATGATCTGCCACCACATTCTTAACTCCAGGTTTGTCCTTAATCTCAATATCAAATTCCTGGAGCAGAAGGATCCATCTGGTCAGACGTGCTTTGGCATCCTTCTTAGCCATTAAGTACCGGATGGCGGTGTGATCAGTGTAGATTGTTACTCTAGATCCGAGAATATAAGATCGATACTTATCTAGAGCAAAGACTACGGCCAGCATCTCATTCTCAGTCACAGTGTAATTCCGCTGAGCGGCATCCAAAGTCCGGCTGGCGTAGTGAATGGCAAAAGGTAATCCATCCCTCCTCTTTCCAAGCACAGCCCCAACGGCAAAATCTGAAGCGTCCGTCATGATCTCGAATGGGAGAGACCAATCGGGTGGCTGAAGGACAGGAGCAGAAACAACCATACCATTGAGAGTCTCGAAAGACGCAAGACACTTATCATTGACAATAAACTCGGTGTCTTTTGTCAGCAAGTTAGTGAGCGGTCGGGCAATCCGACTGAAGTCCTGAATGAACCGTCGGAAGAAACCGACATGCCCCAGAAAAGACCGCAACTGACGCAGATTGGACGGTGGATTGAGTTTTCTGATGATGTCCACCTTGGCCGGATCGACCTCCAAGCCCCTGTTGGAGACGATATGACCGAGGACCGTCCCTTGAGTCACCATGAAGTGACTCTTCTCCCAAGATAAAACAAGATTGACCTCTATGCAGCGCTGAAGCACACGGTCTAGGAAGTCAAGACAAGCATCGAACCCGTCGCCATAGATCGAGAAGTCATCCATGAAGACCTCTAAATAGTCACCAAGCATGTCCGAGAATATGGACAACATGCACCTTTGGAATGTCGCCGGAGCGTTACATAGACCAAAGGGCATCCGTCTGAAAGCATACGTCCCAAACGGACAGGTGAATGTCGTTTTCTCCTGGTCTTCAGGTGCAATGGCCACTTGATTATATACAGAGTACCCGTCAAGAAAGCAATAACGACTCTTCCCAGTTAGCCGCTCGATATAATGAATGGTAGTGTGAAGTGATCCTTCTTGGTGGCCTCATTCAATCGTCTGTAGTCCACATAGACCCTCCAAGAAGTGGGCACTCTGGTAGCTATCTCCTCTCCAGACTCATTGACAACGGTAGTGATACCCGTCTTCTTGGGTACCACATGTAGTGGACTAACCCATTTGGAGTCGGAGATGGGGTAGATAAAATCGGTGCTCCACCACTTCGAAATTTCTTTCATGACTACATCTCGAAGATTCGGGTTCACCGTCATTGGAACTCATGCGACGGCCTAGCGTCATCCTCAAGATAAATGTGGAGAGAACACAGAGCTGGACTAATCCCCTGGAGATCAGCTATACTCCAACCTATCGCCTTGCGGTTTCTTTCAAGAACCTCAATCAGACGAGATTCTTGTTCTCCAATCAAACCTGCTGAGATAGTGACTGGGTGCATGTCTGGCTCTCCTACAAGGAATCTATACTTCAACGACTGCGGCAGAGGTTTCAGTTCTGGACAACTGGGAGGTGGCAGATCTGGCTTCTGATATGTCTTTGCGAAGGTGACCAGGTCTGCATGGGAGAACTCTCGCTCTGGATGAATCTCTGACGAAGGGCGGCCTGCTAAATCATCAATAAACTGCACTGGCTCGCACTCTGTCATGGTTGTTGGCTCAGAAGGAATCAGACAAGGCAAATAATCATCGAAATCATCCCAGTCAATGTCTGAATCCGAGGGGTCAGAAGAAGATGAACAAGAGTGGAAATCATCGGCACAACTCATCACAACACTGTCAGCCTCAGGTGTATCCTCATCCAGGGTGTGCTCTCCCAGCTCTCAACTGCCATGAGCTTGAGATATATTGAATCTGTAGGCAAGGCGAGAGTCGGTGCTACCGGATCTATCTAATTGGATTCATCATCAGTCATCACAAAATCACACGCCTGGTGGATGTCTAGCTCTTCCTCTGTCATCTGCGCAGCTTCACTTGACTGCTCTGAGCATGCCAATTCTCTGGCTCTGATCTTGTCGATCGTATCTATTTGTATGCTCTCGCCCTCTACGCGAAAACATACCGTCCCAATGTCATGGTCGGATACCGCCTTGGCAGTGGCCAAGAATGGGCGTCCAAGTATGATGGGGGCATCAGTTACCGATTCAGGGATCTCCATGTCCAGTACAACAAAGTCCACAGAGAATTTCAAGCCCTGAATGGTAACGACCACATCCTTCAACAACCCCTTCGGCCTCTTGATCGATCTATCAGCAAACTGAAGGACTGTCCTACTCCGAAGAAGAGGGCCAAACTCGAATCAGTTAAGTAAGGCTGCCGGAAGGAGGTTGATTGAAGACCCGCTGTCTAATAGAGTACGATCGAACCACTGCTCCTGAATCTCGCATCTGACATAGGAATCTCCTGTATCAGGTCTCTTGGCTGGTAATGTGTTCTAAATGGCGCAACAAGTGTCATGAGTGAGCATATGGATTTGATCTCTGTACCTCTTCTTCCTTCGAATAGTAGTTATCTCTTTCAAGTTCTTTTTGAAGAAGGGGATATGCTCAAATGCTTCCCGTAGAGTCAGCTGAATGTGGAATCTGTCAATCATTTGGTTGTCGAACTCTACCTATTGCTCTTTTTTGGGATTTTCTCTTTTATTCCCCTTCGCCCGGCGGAGTGCCTCAGGGAAGGGGATGGTAGGGGCCTCCTCAGATTGAGGTCTATGAATAGGTCCCTGTGCTTGTGAAGGAAGAGAATCCATACAATAATCATCATTCAACATATATGGATCCACAATGTGAACAGAAACCTTTCCTTTATTCATATTTTTGGTTTTCTTATTGTTACCACAGTCCACAGATACAAAAGACGGTAACATCACAGAGGGAGGCTCAACAAAAGTAGATGTGGTGCCTCAGTATCACCACTAGCACCTATGTCCGCGGCATCAGCCCCGCGCTCTGGCTCAGCATCCAAAATGGTGGCATCAGCACCACCGTCTGCAACTGGTATCACGACGGCCTCAGTACCGTCATCTGGATCTCCAACATTGGTGGCCTCAGCACCACCGTCTTCAACATCATCATTAGCGGCATCAGCACCACTACTCTGCTCCTCTAGCGCTCCTGGTTCTGCATCTGGTTGTCGCTCAGAAGAGGCACCGCCTGCGGGCGTCCTACTGCTCCTAGTAGTCACAAAATCAGCATCATAGAAAGAATAAGACATATCACTCAAATAGTCACTAGGAGAGGTGTCCTCTGTAAACTCTACCTGCTCAAACTTCCTTTTCAGATTGTTCGGGTTAGGTTCAATCTGAGCGGGTATGGCGGCCTTGCCTTTGATAATTTCCCTCATCTCCTGCCGGAATTCATCCATTTCTTGCCGGAAGGATGCTCGTTGTTCGGAGAGCAAGCGGGCAAGATCATCGAGAGCTGGGTTCTCAAAGGTGGGTCCCTGAGAACTGGATGGTTGTCCCTGCTGGAAATGGGGCTGCTGCTGCTGTGGTTGATACTGGGGATGGTGGGGATAAGATTGCTGAGGCTGCTGACGCTGCCTCCACTGCTGTCCCTGATAGGCGGGACGAGGACCACTCTGATAGTGTTGTGGCTGGGCATACTGGGGCTGCTGGTGTTGCTGATGTGGCTGGCTGTTCTGTTGTCCTTGGGCAGGATTCTGCTGTTGGGATGAGAAGCCACTATTGCCCCAACGGAATCCGAGGTGATTACGACGAATCCCGGGCTGAGGGTACCGGTCGTACCAAATCCCATTAACTTCCATCAATGGTTCCTGCTCGAAGGAAGGTGGAGGAAAAACTGCCAGTCGCTGCTCCGGCTTGTAGACCACCATCTGAGCATCTGGAGATGGCGGCTGCGCTGGGTAGTACTGTAGTAGTGGAACCGGCTCTGCCTGGATATGGTTCACCTAGCGGTACGAGGTAGAGGCTTGGTTAGAACTGCTACTGCTGGGGTCAGCCCGTGACCTAGGAGGCTGTTGGGAATGAGTTTGTGCCTCCTGGACGCAAAGGATCTGCGTCTTCAGGTCACTCATTGTTATGGCGATCTGGTCCATCTGGGCCATGCCTTGAATCTGCTTCTTCTCGAGGATCTCGAGACGGCCCAGCTTTTTACTGATGATTCCCATGTTGGCTGCGGCTGATTCAGCTTGGGCTGCGGCTGCCGACACTGTGTTGGGACCGGCATCGATGCGGGCAATCCTCTGGAATGATCCCTCTCCTTGCGGGGGCTTCTGCTGTGTGTAGACTCGGGCTTGGTCCATCACGGTTGAGTTTTCTGCCATGCCCTCATAAATGACCCATACGTCGTCTTCACCTTTTGAAAAGTATGACCCACCGTAAGAGGCGTTGATAAGCCCCTGCAGCTCCGGTGTCAGCCCATAGAAGAAATTTTGAATCGGATTGGGCTTGGATATATCATGATGTGGACACCGGTCGATAAGCTCTCGAAGTCGATCCCAAGCTTCATGGAATTGTTCATTAGGGATCATGACAAAGTTACTGATCATGGCTCTGGATGCATTGGTCCGGCCGAGAGGGTAGTACTTCTTCAGATATGCGGTCTGGAGATCTGCCCAAGTGTCAATGAATCGCCCCAGGTGTTTGAGCCAATATGCAGCTCTATCAACCAATGAGAAGGGGAAGGCGATCATCTTGATCGTGTCCTCAGTCATCAACCTGTCATGGATGGTGCTGCATATCATCTCAAATTCTTGGAGGTGGGGGTGTGGCTCTTCAGTCGGCAACACATGGAATTTGGGTAGAAGCTGAATGGTGTGGGGCCGAAGCTCAAAGTCTCCATGGATCAGTGGAAGTCAGATCCAACGGTGAGTGAGGGATGCAGCTGGATTTTGCAATTCCCTCATGATGGTCTGTGGCGGTCTCTCAGCGTCTGGATCACCTCCTCCTGCATCAGGTCCTCCTCCTCCTCCACCGCCACCGCCCCCAGGTCGGTTTTCTCTCATCTGAGCTATCTCTCTCATAAGATCACCCATGAAGGTTCCCTGGTCACGGATCTGCTTCTGCATAGTCTCCAGGGACGCTAACAAGGAATTGTTGATGGCCGACTGATCAAATATGAACGGAGGGTGATCATGGTCATCTGGGTGCTCGTCTCTGTCTGCCATCACTGGATTCTCTGAAAAAGCAAAAGAGGCCATCTCAGGTGCTGTCGAATGATCTGAACTCTGTGATGCACCGAATTCTGAAACTATTGGACTGAGAGAAGGAGAATGGGAAGGGTGGTCGAGGGGGAACATGGTGGATGTAAACTCAGGCTCGGAGAGCGGACTCTCCGAGGTAGTCCTAGATGAATAAGAAGGAGTGCTGGATAGCGGTGACAAGGTCGGCCTAAGAGATCTCCGTCCCATAATCTTGATTATTGAGAAGAGCAGAGGGAATGCAGAAGAAGAGGAATGAAAGAAAAGCAAAATTACGCACAATTGTGCTGTGTTTTTCATCTTGACCTAAATAAATCTAGCGATCAAACACGAAACAGGGGTGAGTTCACCAACTCAACACATGAAGCCGTGAAGGTTCAGCTTTTATCTTGTCAATTTTAGCTTGATTCAGTAATTAATCTTTTCACGAGTCCTTAGAGCGCTATGCCTAAAGGAGAGAGAGTGCTGCCGGAAAAGTATTCCCGTACTTGTCCTCCTCCTGTGTAACCTATAACTTGCGCTTTTTAAGGTCCTTGTAACCCTTCCTGGATCCCATATTCAGCCAAAGAAATAGAGGGAGGAAGCCGATAGGCGAAACCGATACTTCGGATCTCGCTCGCAACGGAATCACCCGTGAACGTGCAAGATCCTACTCGGACGCAACCGGTGAGACAGACACACCCGTGAAGGCGTGGCCTATGCTCGGTACTTCGGACAAGGTCGATGCTCACACAATAGTGAGTCACCAATGGAGACCAAGCCCTACTCGACTACGTACGATAGTAGCGCCAATACTTCGGAAATCCAGGCGATACACAAGGCAGCCACAAGTTGGGTTTTTGGCTCTAATCCTTACGAAGCGCTCACCTCACTTGGAAAGAGACCTTCCCATGCAACCTGAATACAAGTGAGGGTGTTACTCTCCCCAAACAATGAATCCAATTACCGATTTTATTTTTGGTCAAGGTTTTCTTAGCAGTCTCTTTTTAAATTTTTTTGGTGTTATCACTTCTTTTGAGTGAATTCAAACAAGCACGTAATGATTTTTGTATTTTCTTGATCCTACTTTGTTCCAAAAACAGAGGGAGAATAGAGTCGGAAAAGCCGTGCAAGTCGGCACCAAGGTGGAAATCTCACCTTTGTGCCTAGTTGATGGATGCAATGTGAGAAGAGTTACAACGAATCCCAGCTCTCTCCATGCGGGATGCAAAGCAGAATTTATAAACCTAGCTACATGGCGGTATGCATAGCGGAAATCGTCCTAAGGTAGGCAGCTTCTCGCGTGAAGAACCACAAGCTAACCACTAACCCCCAATCCTAATGTCCGGTCTAGGCTCACCCCTCCTCTGCTCAACACACTTGAGTTAGAAGAAAGCGCTTGTGTGGGATGAGCTCGTGGCGCGCGGATCGAAAGCTAATAGCCAACTGTTTAATTAGTCTAAGTCCAAATACGATCTATAGGAGCATGCAAAGCTTATTAGTGTGTTTGGACCTATTCTAATCGAATCAAGCAAGGCCTACAACTAAGAGCTCAATCCACAAAAGAAATAAAAAAGGAAAACAAAACCGGAAAATGATAACGGAAAACGCGAGAAAAGCCATGCTCGAAGAGGTATTCCTATGTCTTGTATGTGTTTAGATGAAACGATCCAAGAAATGTTCTTGGATCATGTGGTTACATCGTTGAATTTGTTTTTAAATTCCGCTGCACCGAGCCACTAGTGCAACTAGTCGCTCTTCATCGTATACGATACGATGCACACAATTCTGTGATGCGCTTGACAATCATCCCATGTCCTTCAAGTGGTATCATAGCCCGGTTGGAGGTTTTGGATTGGATCCATAAACTGAAGAAGATTTGGGCTCGTGAGGGCTCGTGAAGTTTTTATCGCATTTAAATTTTTCGCAACCCTATTTTGTGATAAATTTTGTCCTTGTTAAAATTTTTAAACACGACAATATCACTTGGATAATGTTTCCCATTAAATAAGGAAACCGTGGAACTTGAGTTTGCGTGATTTGGATTCCGTTTGCTCAAGTCATGATCCTTTTAGTCACCATATATCCACTGTTTCGGGGATAGCGAATAATGACGTAATTAAGGGGTAAATTACTGTTTTAAAATGCCTGAAAATACATGCTTATCACATGATTTCTGTTTTAACTCAAGTTATCAATCTCTGAAAATTGATTTTACTTAATTTGGATTTAAAATGAATGAGATATGCTAATTTTAGTTAGTGAGGGTCACTGCTGGAAATTGCATGTTTTATCAAAAATCTTGCGATTGTCATTTTAAAAACTTGTGAAATTAATGATTAATTTCCTGAAATAATTCTGGATAATATTTGAGAAATATTTGAATAATAATTGTTCCATTAAATGACACTACCTAAAACAGTAAGTGATTAGATTTGATCTAGATCACCAATTGTTTACATGATATACATTCAACAAATATGCTACTTGAATAGGTTTAGGAATTTGTCTAGCAAATTTCCTTATAATCAAAATGGTTTTGATTATTACTATATGGTATAATTTTGGTTGAAAAACCGATGATCATCTCAAGTACACAATGATCGATTTGGCATTATCCTTTCCTGAGGTGGATATGGTGTCTAGTCAGAGAGCGTTGGGGTAGCAGGTTGCACCGTGTGCGGTCTGTCACACTCTGGTCGGTACTGGACATGACAACGGGTAGGGACTCGATAATGCTGGATAAATCATGGTGTATTTTCTTATTATTAAAATTCTAATTAACACGTACTTTGAGATAATACCATATTTTTCAAATAACAATCAAGTTTGTTGATTGAATTAGATTGATAATTGATTTAATGTGATTAAATGAATTATATCCAAGTAAAACACTCTATTATGAATAGATATGTATTTCCCTTGGAAGAATTAATTATATGAATATGATTCATGATAATTAATTAAAATTTGAATAACGGGTGGAGGATCACATAAGAGACATCCATGATCTCCTGTCAAGGCGATGGGTTCCGTCGCTTGGGATTGTAGCGCATCTGGACCGGGCTCTTTGCTTCTCGAAAGAGTGAGGTCGTATGCGTAGTGACCCCAATAGAGATTCCTCATATTATTGCGGCGATATTGGATTGAGTATAGCGAGTTCTAATCATGTTGACGGTTAGTTCAATTAACAATGGTTCAACATAACCATAGAGGTGGTGGGCCCAGGTGTTAAAGACCGAATTGGGAAATGCAAGTTGGACATGCAATGCGGAATGTGTTCCCGCTTCTCTTTATTGGAGTTATGGTTTCTCATATTATTAGGATGCGACAAATATAAAGAGGAGATCCCAGTTCTTGCTTGAGATATAACAGTAAGTATATCTCTTGCTTTGAGAGTGATCAAGGGAATGAACTTTCAAAGTTGACGAAGCAAGACTAATTTGATTAAAAGTACCTTAATCAAATATTTGTAATTGATATATAATTATTTATATATTCTAATTTAGTGCATTGAAGTCGTCTCGTCTACTCATGTTAATTCAAGCGAGTTAACGGTCAAATTAAAAGTTAGGTTCATTGCAGTTGGGTGAAAAACACAGATTATCGTAGGTCTAAAGTGTATGTCTCACACAAGGCGGAGACAACCGAAGTTGCTGCGGTGACCCACAATAAAATGTATTTAATCAACAATTAACCCACACTAAAGATCAATAATTAGAAATAAACGTGGAGTTAAAATTTAATTTTAACTCTGCATAAAATGTATAGCAAGCAAGTATGCAGAGAGTTCGAACACAGGGAGCAAACAAGGTAATTCAAATAAATGTGTGTGAGTGAGTGTGAGTGATGTCTACACTATGCAAAACAAAGAAATTTTTGTGGGTTTTTATTTTTTTTATTTTTTTAATTCTAATTTTAATCTAATTTTTAATTTTGTATTTTGATTTTTACTTTTCTGATTTTTGTATTTTATATTTTATATTTTTTCCTTTTTTTTAATATTGGAAAATGTAATAATAGAGAAGATAGAATATTTATAAAAATATGCAAGAATAGCCAAAAATTTAGAACTAAACTCTATTTGGTATTTTTATGGTTTTTTAATGTTTTTGTGATTTTTGGTATTTTTCAAATTGTTTTTGGTATTTTTAAACACTGAAATAAATGAAAACAGTGGAGAAGCTACTAGATGGGAGTAAAATAGAAATTAAAAATAGCAAATAATCACAAGATTTTTCCACACTATTTTTCAAAGAAAGATAATAAAAACAGGAGACTATAGGACTTGAGTTTATAATTTTTTGAGTTTTCTATGATTTTATAGATTTTTTTGAAGTTATGAAGTATTTTCCAATTTTTAAGGTTTTTCTTTTGAGTTTTTTTAGTGGTTTTTGGACTAACACTAAAATAGGTTAAAATAGACAATAGGGATTTTTTTTGGAATTTTTAGGGGTATTTTACTATTTTTTGGTATTTTCTAAGCTAGATAGTGAATAAAAAGCATGTTTTTGATTTTTAATAAAAATAAAAATTGAAATAAAATAAAAAACTAAAAATGTAGCGTTACAGTACAAGTACAAAGGAGCTTAAGTTCAAATTTTTACAATTTTTGGAATTCAGATGAAGCCTTAATTAATTAATACAAGCACACATAAATATCACAGCCTTACAGGGGTATAAGTGCAATTATCAGAACATCCAGGGGCATACATGCAATTTTCCACAAAAATTTGAACTAAATATTTAATTTACATGACCAAAAATAAATTACAAAAGCCGCAGGGGTGTCGGCGTAATTTTCCTACCAGGGCGCGTGACTTGCATGCGCCTGGCAAGGACTGAAAAGTAATATTCCAAAACCCGGGGGCTAACTTGCAATTTCTCCAAGAGTTTTAATACTTAAACTGAAGGTTCTAGGATTAAAATGAAATACAAAAAGGGACGAGGCCCTCAAAGCAAAATGCCCGCACCTCACGTGTACAGGTCACGTGAGGTGACGAGGCGGAGGACTTGCATGCAAATACAGAAAGTTTGAGGACCGTTTTGCCAAAGTTTACAAAATATTTATACTACGCAATAAAATTTCAGGACTAAATAAAAATTACAAAACTAGTGGGGGTGTGACTGCAAAATACCCTCTCTAGGACGATCCGACGGCGGAGCAGGCGCTGGTGACGCGTGGCGCGGACCTAATGGCTAGTGGCTAGGCGCGATCCAGCGGTGTGGGACGCGCCACTTATCCACGTTGCGGCTTCTCGAAGGGCGATGACGGTTCGGCGATGGACGTCCGCGATTAGATGGATCTTGGCTGATCTGACAGTTGAGGCGCTCGAAGATCCTAAGGCTGGTGGCGGATCTGGGTTGGGTCGATGATCGGACGGCTGGCGACCGATGACGAAGAATAGGGAAGAACTCGCCGCCTGCGAGCTTCCCCGATCTCCTCCTTCCTCCTCCGGCAATATCTCGACCTGCAAAATGGCTCAGCTGGGTCCGCTGGTCCTCCTCCGGAGGTTGGTGGCGGCAAAACTCTCCGGCGAGGCTCGGAGGGACAGTGCGAGGTCGGCGGAGCACAGGGCTCCAGGTACCTCGGCCGACCGTCAAAAATCGCCCCCAGGTGCTTTAGAGCTTTAGGATCTGCACACAAAAAAGTTACAGGGGTCGAGGGAAAAATTCCTCGACCTCCAGTGCCTCTCGAAATGGGGTGAACGACGAGATGGGCACTCGCCGGAGTTGCGCTCCGACGAGGTGATCAATGAGGTGATTGGATGGTCGAATCGTCGAGGAATGAAGGGCTAAATGATCCTAATTCTACCAGGGATGCTACGAGGATAAAAAGAAACAAAGAAATTGCCTCAAAGGCCTGGAGCCATAGGGTAAATACCTCGACAGCGACGCTCGCCGGAGGTGTGGAACTCGCGCAGATCAGGAGCCGATCCGCCGCCTTGAAGCGCAGAGCTCGGAGCTGTCACCTTCAGGCACCTTGAGCACGACCAAGGGGGGAAGATCTGTGGAAATCACGGTTCCAAATCAAAATGGAAGCATGGGGGTTAGTTTTGAATGGTTGACGAGGGGGTTCCCTGATCGAGGTGCCAGAGGCGACACATGCATCCATTCCCCGAGGTGATCAATGGGCGTGTAAGAGGAAGTATCGAGGAGAAAAAGTCGTCAAGGGCGCATCATGTTTTGGTGAAAGGCTTAACCTCGAAAAAAGGATGAAGATGGGGGGTCAACACATTCTGACATTGCCACAGGGGTTGGGTCAGAGAGTTGACCGAGGTCAACTCTCAGACCATCTTCGTTGGTCCACGTGGACCAACCAGGAAAAACCCTGGAAAATGTATTAATAAATCATTTAAAAATAGTAAATGGTATTATTTTAATTAGGTGATAAAATAAAAAGTGTTTATAATTTTATCTAGTATTTTATTCCGATTTTTAATTATTTTTATGAGTTATATTTTTACAAGTTACCTTTTAGGCCCTTTAAAGATATAATATATATAAATTTTAGTATTTTATATTTATTTTGTGATTTTAATTTCTTTATTTCTGGTTATTATTTTATAAAAATATAACATACTTTTATACACATAAATATATTTTTGTTTTATTTTTATGATGTGTTTTGTATATTTAATAAAATATAAGTATAAAATATACAGGTATAAGTGTATGTAAGGTAGCTATGTATTTTATTTACATGTATTTTTATTTTGATTTATCTTTGCATTTTTATTCTGGTTTTAATGCACATAATTATTATAAGAAATATTTGCAAGATTATAAAAATATAAAAATACAAAAATAATGAATAACTAATAAATTGAATATATCAATCAGTACAAGTATACAATGTGGGTCCAAAACTTAACTTTCAAACCGTAGCTCCGCCAAATGTGAAACCACCGCCATTAAATAGATTATTTTATTCTATATACAATTAAAGATGACTTTGCTGCTTTTGGAGTTTTCATTTGTGAGATACAGGTCTGGGAAGTTGGTATTCGTGATTTTTATTCAGACCATAATTTTTTATCTGTACATTATTTTTCAGTGAAATCAATTTTGTATTTTTCTTTATTAAATTATCTACAACTTTCATGTACAAAGTTTCTTTATTTGATGTATAAAAAGTGGAACCAAAAATAGGTCCAAAATTAATAAAGAATGAATAGAATAATATAGGTATTTGACCCTTATCTCCCCCTACTTTATTCCTTGTCGACCTATTCATCAAGATGCCTAGGTCTTGGGGTTTTGGGTCATAAAATATTTACAATATTTTATTCTTTTTCTTTTCTTTTAATTATTCTATAATTTTGGCTTTAATTACAGTATTTTATACACTAATTGAATGCACATGCATGAATGCTAAGATGCTATATTTAAAACCGCTCCACGGACACCGAATACCTCGCAAGAAAAATAAGAGATATTTGTGTAAGAGAGTGACACAAAAATAAATCAAAAATAAAATAAGAAAAATAAATGCTGAAAATAAAATAAATATAGGAAAAATTTAGATTTTACAATGAAAAATTTGGGTGTCAGACTACCCAAATGCGGAAAACCGAACAAAAAAATTTCAAGACAAAAACTAAGTTGTTTGCCTCCGTGGAAACGGCGCCATCTGACGAGTCCGATTATTCGCTGGCTAAAAAGATGTTTATATCGTCGTGCGTAAAAAATATAATTTTTTTGTTTGTGCATTGTAGGTGGTAATCGAAATCGGTCAAGAAAATAACCACACAAAATATTCGTTAATTTCAAGCAATGTGGTTTTTATGTTTATTTTGATTGGACAAGTCCCAAGGTCGAACATAAGGAGGCAAAGGAACAACCTAGAATTATGTCTATCAAAGTTTGTGTATGGTTTTCGAGTTGGTCTTTTTTTTGTTATTTTTAATGCAATAAAGGGTGCAAAATGCAAATTCAGCCTATTTTAGGTACTAGAATGTAAATATCGATCAAACGATGTTCGAAAAATACGAAACTTGGCCGAGATGATAATTATGACAAAATGAATGCATTGTAATTTTTTTGGAATTTTTGGATGCAATATGAATTTTTTTTGGAATTTTTAAATGCAAACAAAATGAATTTCAATATTTAATTATAATAAATATTAAACCTAATTATTTTCAAGGAATAAAATTTTCTAAGATCTATTACTAGGTAACGGACCTCAGAAAAATCCTAAACCTCGAAAATAACAGTTTTAATACCTATTAAAAATCAAACACTGAAATATGCAAAATTTATTTTACATAACAAATTATGCATGCAAATGCAATTCTTTTTGGGCAAGGCACAATTAATTCTACAATATGTGATTTTTCGGGAATTTTTAGAGCAATGGTTAATCAATAACAAATTTAAGAGCATAAAATGGGCAAAGTTTGCCATTTTCCACAAAATAATTAATTATTATATAATCACTATCACAAAAATGTCCACCAAAAGTAGAGAATTAATGGAATAACATCATGCTATTTTTGGATAATTAAATAAAGTCATGTAGAGGTCCAAAATGACTGGGGAACACAGGGGTATAAATGCAATAAATAATACAATAAATAAAATGCAAAGAGAACCTAGGTGAAATTACCAGTGCTGGTGGGGGTTGCGTTGCAAAACCTCCAGAGGGCACGTGTGTGTCACATGCCCCTTTGGTCGGCTGGGGCAAATGAGTAAATATGAAAAACTAGGGGGGGATTCTGCAATTCTCCACTCGGCTCATGTGCAGGCCACGTGCAGGGGTAGGCTCGGGCAAGAGGCTTGGTGCGAGCCTCCACGTGTCACTTTCTGTGGGCCTTGGGCCACCCGAAGCTCCTGGTAAAAGGGTAGCTCGGATGAAGGCTCGGTCGCGAATCAGAACAGTTGATGGAGATGTGTCTGATGTTGATCCAACGGTTGATGCTCAAGGATGCTTCAATGGCTTGGATCTTCATTGGCAAGCTGATCGAACGGCTACGGGTGGCCGACACACAGCCGGCGGACGTCGAGGGAGAGGCGGAGTCCAGCAAGCTTTGGAGGCGACGGTGTGGTCGAGGTAGGTACGGTGTGGACGCAGTGGATGTCGGCGGTGGAGTCGTTGGTAGTCGTGGACGGTGGCAGAGGTGCAGCTGAAGGTGATGATGGAGTTGATGCCGGTGGTTGATGAAGAAGGCAATGTTGATGGCAGCAGTGACGTCGTTGAATGGAGTCGTTGTCGGTTGGAGGAGCACGGCGGTGGCGGCATAGGAGTCGGTGATTAACAAACGAGAGAGCGAGAGATAGATCGGAGATGGGGAGTTTGATGGTCGGGAAGATGAGAGGTGCAGCGGAGAAGGGTGGAGTGGTACCTGAGCTGTAGAGCTCGATGGTGAACACACCGGAGCAACTGCCAGAGGCGGAGCTGCGACGAGGTGGAGGGCACCTCCTGTCACGCCGGATGGAGGGTTGATCGGTTGTCACGCCCGAGGGGAGGCTCATGCTGATGAATCGGCGGATGACGATGGTCGAGTGCGGAGGAGGTCTTAAATAGGGTTAGGAAGATAGTCGGATATGGAAGGTCGGGTTGCTTGGTGGCGGCGAAATCTAGGGGATGCGACATGAAGAGGATCGGGGTGCTATTGGGGTTGACAAGATTCGAAGATCGACGAAGATACGCGACGAGGCGGTGATTGGCAAAGATTGGGAGATTTTATCAAGGCGGCGTGGCGGAGAAATATGCGGTGGAGATTTCAAAGGGAGGCGGTGGCACTCGATTGGGTAGGAAGGGGGAGGAAGATGAAGTACAACGGTCGTCCGATCGGTTGAGATCGGACGACCGCGATTAAGACACGTGGCAGGGGGCTTGAAAGGGCGAACACGTGCGAAGCACGTGCCTGGGAGGCAGTGGATTTTTATTTTTTTTAATTTATTTTTTTAATAAAAAGGAATTATAAAAAGGCAAAAAATGGCTGACACATGGCGGCCCCAGGAGCTGCCACATGTCAGCACTAGAAAAATCGAAAAAGAACTATTTTATAAAATGCAAAATAAATAGCTAACGACCTCGGATCGAAAAAGTTCCTTCACAAAAAATTCTCATCCTGATGAGATTTACAACTTTCATGAAGACATCAAAACCAAAATAGATAAATGCACAAAGTGAAATTTTTGGGGTATCCCATGTACGTAGAATACCTTGATTTTTGGGTTTTGTAATTTTTATGTCCTTTTTAAACGAGATAAAAAATCCAGAAAAATATGGTAAAATTAAAGATAAATAATTACAAACTAATTTAATTTTTTGGATTTTTATTAATTGATAAAATATGTACATAAAATATCAGGTCAAAAACTGTTAAAATACAAAAAGTACAAAAGAGGCCCAAAACCCAACTTTCACATATGAGCTCTGATTCACTTGAACTTGGTCTTGTTTTAAAGGTAACTGAATGTACATTAGTTCAAAAGTGAGTAGGATCAAAACAGATACTAGATGGGGAAGATAAAGGGTTTTTTGTCCGGAAATCCTGAAACTAGGGTTCGGGTTTTTGGTCCACTTATTTTGGTTAGTTATTCTTTGTAGTTTTCATTTATTATTGTGAGTGATATGTACACAATGGAGTGGTTTTGGGTTATTCGGAGTTAGCATGAATGAGTTAAAAATTGGGGAAGTTAGGCTATTTACAGGTCATTTTTGGCTTGATTTTTGGCTTCTTATCTTGTCAGAAAATAGTGCTAGAATGTTATTCTTATGAGAACATGCATGAATACTAATTATGCAGAATAAATACAGAAATGCTATTGATTTTGAGGGATTTGAGCTTAATAAATGAGATTTAGAGTGATGAATCCGAGATTCGTCAAGGAGTAGGAACAAGATTCCATGTACCTCTCGACTGAAGAGCCGCATTTCTTCCTCTATAGCTTATCTCCATATGTCGTCCTGTAAGGCCTCCTTGTAATTCTGCGGAATATCCACAATAGATAGAGCAATAGCAAAGCTCCTGAATTTACCCTTCAAATGATCAAAGAATCCACCGATGTTATAGGATATGATGCACAGCTTCGCTTCTGTTTGAGAAGCGTAATAGGCAGATCTAAATTAGTGACCTCCTCATCTGTCCCCTGTAACACAGCCTGCTCAGGTAAACCATTAGATCCATCGTTAGAAGTAATATTCTTAGAACATACCTCATGCGAGCTAGATGATAAGCGATGACCATGAGCAGATGTAGGTCTACGGGTATAGTGATGTGGCAGCAAAGGAACAAGAACAGAAATGGGGAGGGAGTCATGCATAGGAAGAGGTGGTGGTGGTGGTGGAGGTGTTGTTGATGCCGAAGATGGAGATGTTGGTTGAGGAGGTGGCATGTATATGGAGTCATCATTTTCAGAGGACATCAACCTATCACCTAAAGGAGAAGAGTACATAACAGATTCAAAAAATGTAACATCAGCACTAACATAATATCATAACACATGTACCCTTTTTGTGTCCTGGAGTACCTAACAAAGACACATTTGACAGCTCCAAGAGAGAGCTTGTCAATACCTGGAGATAGCTGGTGGACAAGGCAACCGAGCCAAACACTCTAGGGGTAAGTGAGAATAGTTTCTTTTCAGGAAAAGCCACAGAGAAAGGAATCTTCTCACCCAAGACAGATGATGGCATACTATTGATAAGATAGCAAGCAGTAAGAACAACATCCCCCCAGAAGGAATGAGGAGCACGACTCTGTATGAGAAGTGTCTTAGGGACATCAAGCAAATGACTATGTTTTCTTTCTGTAACCCCATTTTATTGGGAAGTATAGGCACAGGTTGTTTGGCGGATAATTCCTTGGGTTGGAAAATAACTAGAAAAATAGTTGGTACAAAATTCCAAGGCATTGTCAGTCCTCACAATTTTTACATGAGCAGTAAAGATATTGTGAACTTCATTTATGAAATTTTTGATAACATGTCCAGCTTCAGATTTATTCTTTAATAAAAATACCCATGACAAACGAGTAAAGTCATAAAAAATGACAAGATAAAACATGTGCCCCTGATGATCAGGAACACGACTTGGACCCCAAATGTCAACATGAAACAACTCAAAATTGGAGGTACTGCTCCGACTCTGACGACTGGGAAAGGTAGACCGGTGATGCTTTCCAAATTAACAAGCCTTACATTGAAAGGATGTGTGAGGTGAAACCTGAGGAAGAACACAACATAACTTCTGAAGCGGTAGATGACCAAAGCGTAGGTGCCACAGAAATGGAGAATCAGGTCCAGCAGGTAGAGAGGAGATTCCAACATATGGAGGTCGAGCAAGACGATAGAGAGCCCCCTGCTCACAGCCATGACCAATCATGTTGCCCGTAAGGATGTCCAAAAAAATAAGAGAAGATGGATAAAAAATGGCTCGGCAATGTAAATTATTCGTAATCTGGCTAATCGACAATATTTTCAAAGAAAAATCAGGTGCATGCAGCACATTCTTTAGATGCATAGAAGGTGTCAAACTAATCTCCCCCTGACCATTAATAGGGGGTGGGTTCGTGTAATAACTACAGTGCGTCCAGGAGAAACCTGTCTGTAAGCTGGAAGTTGACCCGGTCTCTACACAAGTGATGTGCAGTGCCAGAATCCATAATCCACTCCATAGTATCAGAACCACTACTGCAAGTGAGAGAATAAGTACTACCTGAAGTACTAGAGGAGGTTGAGGCTGCAACATCTGGGTGACTCTCTGGAACTGATGAAGGCATCACAGGACCGGATGGAGGTATAATGCCCCTCAAGCGGGCTACAAGATCATCAAATCGTTGTTCCAAGGAAGACGCAGTTGGAGGATCTATCTTTTTAGCCACTCGGGCAGAAGCCGAAAATCCATGCTTGGAGTAGCATGTATCCTCAGTATGTCCAAGGCGATGACAGAAAGTACATGGTTGGCAAATACGACCCTCCCTTCCTCGAGGTCCACGTCCACGGAATGAAGAGGAACCACCACGACCTCGGGAACCTGCCATTGCTGAAGATGTCTGATTAGTAGAAGATGGGATAGTTATACGACTGAGTTTGCGAAAAGCTTCCTTTATAGGATGAATGATAGAGTCTGCCAGTATCTGAGACCGTGCTGCCTCGTATTTTGGGTCAAGTGTTGCCAGAAAAACGCCAACCATGGTAGCGTTCCTATAGGTATTCTGCTACTCAGGAGTGGACGTGAGAGGCATAAAGCTATACAGCTTCCCAAATATCCCACGAAGGGATGTATATAAAGAGTGTAATGGACGACCATTCTGTTTGATGGTGAAGATATCATGTTGGAGCTGTAAAATCTTTGTCTCATTCTTATCTTGTGAATATGTTACAGCAATAATATCCCACATTGCTTTGGTTGTGGGCTGATGTAATATATCGTTGGCGATCTCTATTGCCAACGTACCTGAGAGCCATACTTTGACATAGGCATCATCTGCCTCCCATGAGGCGTTAACCCCAGTCTTCTCAGTCAGTTCTTCCTCGATAAGAATGTGTTTCTTACTAGTGAACTTCATCATACTCGTGAACTACATAGCCCACAATTCATAATTCGACCCATCCATCTTGACTATGGGCACTGGACCTCTGAAGGCGCCTGTGGAGGGAATATCCACCTTGTTCTCTGACATATTGGCTTGAGAAGACTAGGGTTGAATACTTAACTGGATTGTGTCTACACCAACATAAAGAGGTTGGATTGCATGTGTAGACTCATGCACCCAATCTCAACATGTGATAGGGCTAGTCGAAGAAGATGCACTGACTTACGGGTCTCAGGAGTGCACTCTTGCGCGAGGTGGTGCACATTATCTCACCACCATTGTGCTCGTGAGATGTGAAACACGAGCCGCATGCTAGCAGCGCTCATATGGAGCATGGGTGGCACGCGAGCAGTGCGTAGATGAAGCATAGGGAGCACACGAGCATGGCGCAAGACCGGCGATGCATGGAAGGCACTAGACCACGTGTAAGCGGTGCGTAAGGCAGGAGGCGCCGGCGGTGCGTGGAAGGCACGGGCGGTGCATGGGACGTGCACTGGCTGCACGTAAGGCTTGTAGCACCGGCGATGGCGGGAGGCTAGAGAGAGAGGCCGGCGGGTGGGGATTAGGGTTAGGGTTAGGTATTCGACCTCCGGTCTAAGACCGCCGCTCTGATACCATGTTGGAAGAAAATGATCGGGATGTTTATTCCTCAAACCCTATGCTCTCTTATATAGGAGAGGTGTGATAAATCCATATTTCATCATCTTTATTCTATCATTTTGGCCTCAAAAACCCTGGCAAATGCCTGTAAATAGCATTAAAAAGAGCATATTAGCATTCATGCATGTACATGTAAATAGTGTATAAAATACTGTGATTAAAGCCAAAATTATGGAATAAATAAAAGAAAAGAAAAAGAATAAAATATTGTAAATATTTTATGACCTAAAACCCCAAGACCTAGGCATCTTGATGAATAGGTCGACTAGGAATAAAGTAGGGGGAGATAAGGGCCAAATACAATACATATTCCATTCATTCTTTATTCATTTTGGGACCTATTTTTGGTTCCACATTTTATACATCAAATAAAGAAACTTTGTACATGAAAGTTGTAGATAATTTAATAAAGAAAAATACAAAATTGATTTCGCTAAAAAAAATAATGTACAGAATAAAAGTTATGGCTGAATAAAAATCCAGAATCCCAACTTCCCAGACTCGTATCTCATAAATGAGAACTTCAAATGCAGCAAACTCACCTTTAATTGTATATAGAATAAAATAATCTATTTAATGGCGATGGTTTCGCATTTGGCGGAGCTACGGTTTGAAAGTTGAGTTTTGGACCCACATTGTATACTTGTACAGATTAAAATATTCATTTTATTATTTATTCATTATTTTTGTATTTTTATATTTTTATAATGTTGTAAATATTACTTATAATAATTATGCACATTAAATTCAGAAAAAAAACCTAAATAAAACATAAAATAAAATATATGTATATATAATACATAGGTATCATACATATACTTATACCTATATTACGTATACTTTTATTTTATTAAATAAACAAAACAATTCAGAAAAATAAAATAAAAATATATTTATGTGAATAAAAGCATGTTATAATTTTATAAAATAAGAAACAAAATTTAAAAAATTAAAATTCCAAAATAAAAATAAAAATAATATAATATATAGGTAATATACCTATAAAGGGTATAAAACCAAACTTGTAAAAATATACCTCTTAAAAATAATTAAAAATCAGAATAAAATACTACGTAAAATTATAAACATTTTTTATTTAATAATCTAAAATTAAATAAGTCATTTACTATTTTTAAACTAATTTTTAAATGATTTTTCAGAGGTTTTTAATGGTTGGTCCACGTGGACCAACCAGGTGGTCAGGACTGTTGACCAAGGTCAACAGTCTGACCTTCACCCCTGTGCACCGTGTCAGACCTCGTTTGACCCACTTTCGCGGATTTTTCGAGGCATCCTCGTTCACTCTTTCGTGTATCGTCCTTCATGACTTTTGTTCTTCGACAAGTCGTCTTTTACGCCTAGGTGCTTCCTTGGAGAGTGGATCGAAGATTCACCAAATAATCCTCGTTCTTTGAGACCCTTCGGTCAGCCATAAAAAAAACCATCCTTCTCTTTCCTTTTGAATTCGAACAGCAAATCATCCAGATTTTCCCCCCTTGGACCCGCTCGCGCACCCTGGAGGTGACAGCTCCAAGTTCTCTTCTTCAAGGTAGCGGATCGACACGATTTGTGCGTGTTCCACCCCCACCTCCGGTGACCTTCCTGTCGAGGTACATCAACCTCGGGTATCCCCCTTGAGGTGTTTATTAACTCCATTTTCATTCTCGTTTCATTCCTTGTAGTCTTAGGATCATTTAGGTCCCCGTTTCGCGTCCAATCATCCATCGATTCGCTAAATCGATTCACCTCGCTGGAGCAAGCTCCAACGAGTATCCACCTCTCCGTTCACCCCATTTTTGAGAGCCACCGGAGATCGAGGTAGTTTGCCCTTGACCTCCAAAACGTTTTTGATACAGGTCCCTGCGCTCGGAAGCACCTGGGGTCGATTTTGACCTCGCCGGAGATACCTGGGCCCCTCCTCCTTCTCCGACGTCGCGTAGGAGCTCTGGTGTCTCTCGCCGCATTTTGAGACCCCCGGCGTAGAGAGGACCCTCACAGTAACCACCTGGGGCCATTTTGAAGCACGTCGACCGCCGGAGAGAGGAGCTATCGCTGGAGGAAGGTTGCCACGGCGGACCTTCTTCCCTGTTCGTCCACCCCATGTCTCTGCCGTCAGATCATCAAGGAGCCCCAGGCTTGACCTGATCCGTCCGATCAAGCGCACCTGAGCCGCCCGATCATCGACAATCCATCTAATCGCAGCAGCGCATTTTGAAGCGTCATCGCGCAAGGAGAAGTTGCCACGTGGATAAGTGGCTCGGACCACACCGTTGGATCGAGCCCACCCGCCGACCGTTGGATTGGCACCACGCGCCATCAGCATCCACAGCCGTTCGATCTCACCCAGCGTGGGAATTTTACAAGTATACCCATGCCCCTTTTTGTATTTAACTATTAGTATTGAAACTTTCATTTGCCATTTAAAAACTTTTGTAAAATTTATAATTAGGCCCTTGAATTTTCAATATTTGCAACTAGGTCCTCGGCCACGTCACCTCACGTGACCTATTCACGTGTGGCGCAGGGCTTTTTGCAGCGAGGCCCTCGGCCCTTTGTGTATTTCGTTTTAGTACTAGGATTTTTAATTTAAGTGTAAAACTTTTGGAACAATTGCATGTGACCCCTGGGGATTTTTAATATTACAGTTGAGTCCTTCTCTAGCGCATGCAAGTCACGCGCCCTGGTGGACATTTTGCACATGTACCCGTGCAGGTTTGGAAATTTGTGATTGGTCCTTTATATCGAATATACAGTGTTATATTTTGTTGGAAAATTGCATGTATGCCCCTGGATGTTATGTTATTTGCACTTATACCCCTGTCAGGCCATGCATTTTTGCTTGCTTGTTCTATTTATTTCATACATCATATCACTTCCAAAAAATACCAAAAAATTCATATAGGCTCCTGTTAACTTGCACTTTCACGCCATATTTTTGTATTTGCATTTTATTGCATTTTTATATTTATTAAAAATCAAAAACATGCATTTTAGCTGTTGTCTAGATTAGAAAATACCAAAAAAATATTAAAACACCTATAAAAATTCTAAAAACATCATCTAACTGTGTATTTTATTGTCTATTAGTATCAGTCCAAAAATCACTAAAAATTTCAAAAGAAAAACCTTAAATATTAGAAAATAACCAAAAACTTCCAAAAAATCTAAAAAATTCTAGAAAACTCAAAACATTGCAAACTCAAGTCCTGTGGGTTCCCCATTTTATTTACTTTATTTTAAAGTTAGTTTGGAAAAATTTTATGGCTGCTTGATATTTTTCATTCCTATTTTACCTTCATCCAGTAGCTAAGTCATTGTTTTCTCTTATTTCACCTTTTAAAAATACCAAAAAGATTCTGAAAAAAACCCAAAAATCACAAAAACAGTAAAAAATCATAAAAATACCAAAAATATTTTATTTTTGAATTTTTGAGTATTTTTACATATTTTTATAAATATTCTAGCACCTCTTTTATTATATAGTTTATATATTCTAATATTGAAAAAGAAAACAATATAAAATATAAAAAGAAAATATAAAATCAGAAAAAATTAAAAATCAAAATATAAAATTAAAAATTAAATAAAAAATTAATTAAAAATTAAAAACCCACAAAAATATTTGCATTTGCATAGTGTAGACATACATTCACATTCACACACACACACACTTGTGGATCTACCCTGCCTTGCTCCCTGTGTTTGAACTCTCTACGTACTTGCTTCTATATATCATTTATGTAGAGTTAAAAATAAATTTTAACTTCACATCTGCTTGTCATTTCTTGATATCTATAGTGTAGGTTAATTGTTGATTTTAGTCTAGGATTCATAGCGGGTCGTCGCAGCGACACTGCTGTCTCCGCCTTGTGTGAGACACTATTTAGACCCCGTGAATTTTGGCTAAATCAAATGGCATCATTGCTGGGGAGCAACAGTGAGTTGATCATCATTTTTGTTTTATTGTGTTTATTTGTCTACCATTGCTTGCTTTATCTCTCTTATTTTTGATATTTATCTGCGAGCTTTTTGACCATCTCTTTTTGTCTTCTTGCGAGGGACCGCGGAGCAAGGCGGATCGCCTAGGGGATCCGGAGCAACCTTGGGAAGAGGAGCCGGCTTTTCTTTATCCAAGCCGACAGGAGAGAGCAGGAGGAGTGAGAGAGAGTGGTAGCTAGTTTGCATTTTATTTTGTGAGAGAGTGATCATTAATTTGTAATAATACAGGACTTCGACTCTCAGACACTCCGGGCCCAATTTCTGGGTGTTTGTTCACCTGGGGGCTCACCGTGGATTTTGTCGTGTGTTCTGCAGTCATTTTCCAGTTTTGTTTTCATTTTTCATTTCTTTTGTGGATGGAGCCCTTAGTTCTAGGCTTTTGCTTGATCGATTAGATTAGGTCCAAACACACTAATAACCTTTGCATGCACCTATAGATCGTATTTGGACTTAGTTTAATTAAACAATTAATCATTAGTCTTCGATCCGCCGCGTCGCGAGTTCATCCCGCTAAGCGCTTCTCCTGAACTCGATGTGTCGAGAGGAGGAGGGGTGAGCCTAGACCGGACCTTAGGATTGGAGATTGGTGGTTGACTTGTGGTTCTTCACGTAGCAATTGCCTGCTTAGGATGATTTCTGCTTGCATATCGGCATATAGATTAGGTTTATAAATTTCTGCTTTGCATCCCGCATGGAGAGAGCTGGAGGCGCTGTAAGTCTTCTTACTTAGCATTCATCATTTGGGCACAAAGTTGAGATTTCCATCTTGGTGCCGACTTGCACGGCTTTTCCGACTCTTTTCTCCCTCTGTTTTTGGAAAAAGTAGGAATCAAGAAAATACAAAAATTGTTAGGTGCTTGTTTGAATCTACTCTAAAGAAGCGATAACACCAAAAAAATGAAAAAAAGAGAAGAAAGAAAGAAAAATTAAAAAAGGGACTGCTAAGAAAACTTTGACCTAAATAAAATTGGTAATTGGACTCATTGATTGGGGAGAGTAACACCCTCACTTGTTTTCAGGTAGCATGGGAAGGTCTCCTTCCAAGTGAGTTGAGTGCTTCGTAAGGATTAGAGCCAAAAACCCAGCATGTGGCTTCCTTGTGTATCGCCTGGATTTCCGAAGTATTGGCGCTACTATCGTACGTAGGCGAGTAGGGCTTGGTCGCCATTGGTGACTCACTATTGTGTGAGCATCGACCTTGTCCGAAGTATCGAGAATAGGCCACGCCTTCACGGGTGTGTCTGTCTCACCATCTGCGTCCGAGTAGGAACTTGCATGCTCACGGGTGATTCCGTTGCGAGCGAGGTCCGAAGTATCGGTTTCGCCTATCGGCTTCCTCCCTCTTCTTCTTTGGCTGAGTAGGGATCCAAGAAGGTTACAAGGACCTCAAAAAGTGCAAGCTATAGGTTACACGGGAGGAGGACAAGTACGGGAACACTTTTCCGGCAGTACTCTCTCTCCTATAGGCGTAGCGCTCTAAGGACTCGTTATAAGATAAATTCCTGAATTCAAGCTAAAATTGACAAGATAAAAGCCGAACCTTCACGGCTTCATGTGTTGAGTTGGTGAACTCCCCCTATTTTGTCTTTGATTGCTAGTCGATTTTAGGTCAAGATCAAAAACACAGCACAATTGTGCGCAATTTTGCTTTTCCCTTCATTCTTCATCTTCTTCTGCATTCACCTTGCTCTTTTCAATAATCAAGATGATGGGACGGAGATCTCTTAGGCCGACTCTGTCGGCACCGCTATCCAGCACTCCTCCTCATTCATCTAGGACGACCTCGGAGAGTCCTCTCTCCGAGCCTGAGTTAACTTCCACCCTGTTCCCCCTCGACCACCCTTCTCATTCCCCTTCCATCAGGGTACAAGAGTCTCAGAATTTAGTGCATCGCAGAGCTCAGAACATTTGACGGCACCTGAGATTGGTTCTTTTTCTTTTTCAGAGAACCCAGACATGGCTGACAGAGGAGAGCATCCAGATGACCATGATCACCCGCCATTCTTCCTTGATCAAGCTGCCATCAACAATTCCTTGCTAGCATCCCTGGAGACAATGCAGAGACTGATCCGTGACCAGGGAGTCTTTATGGGTGACCTCATGTGAGAGATCGCGCAGATGCGTGAGAACAGACCTGGGGGCGGTGGCGGTGGCGGTGGAGGTGACATTCTAGTTGTACAGAACCAGGGAGGAGAACCAAACCAAGAGAGGCCGCCGTAGACCATAATGCGAGAATTGCATAATCCAACAGCTTCCCTCACCCATCGGTGGATCTG
Source organism: Ottelia alismoides (assembly GCA_037367405.1). Lineage (NCBI taxonomy): Eukaryota > Viridiplantae > Streptophyta > Magnoliopsida > Alismatales > Hydrocharitaceae > Ottelia > Ottelia alismoides. The sequence goes on along the minus strand of JAZKJV010008861.1, from coordinate 247,202 downwards.
ACTCCCTGCTATCCTTGGAGACATCGAGCTTCGGCCCCACACTATTTAGCTTCTGCCCAAATTCCAAGGGCTGTCGACCGAAGAGCCACACCTTCACCTCCAAGAATTCGAAATGATCTGCGGTACCATTCATGATAGGCTGATAATCGAGGACACTATCAAGATGATCGCCTTCCCTTTCTCCTTGGTTGACAGAGCCACATATTGGCTCAAACACTTGGGGCGATTCGTCGACACTTGGGCAGATCTCCGGACAGCATACTTGAAGAAGTATTATCCTCTCGGCCGGACGAATGCGGCACGAGCAATGATCAGCAACTTCGTCATGATCCTGAATGAACAATTCCATGAAGCTTGGGATCGATTCAGAGAGCTCATTGACCGGTGTCCACACCATGACATATCTAAGCTCAATTTAGTGTAGAGTTTCTTTTGTGGGCTGACACCGGAGCTGCAGGGACTTGTAAATGCCTCTTGTGGTGGGTCCTACTTTTCCAAGGGTGAGGATGATGTTTAGGCCATCTATGAAGGCATGGCAGAGAATTCAACCGTCATGAACCAAGCCCGCGTCTACACACAACAAAAGCCCCCGCAAGGAGCGGCATCATTTTAGAGGATCGCCCGCATCGATGCCGGTCCTAACACTTCGTCGGCAGCCGCAGCCCAAGCTGAATCAGCCGCAGCCGACATGGGCATTATCAGTGAGAAACTAGACCGTCTCGAGATCCTGGAGAAGAAGCAAATGCAAGGCATGGCCTAGATGGACCAGATTGCCAAGACTATGAGTGATCTTAAGACGCAGATTCTCTGTGTCCAGGAGGCACAGACATCTTCCCAGCAGCCTTCAAGGTTAGGAGCTGATCCGAGCAGTAGCAACTCATCCCAACCCTCTGCCTTGTACCGCCAGGTCAACCACATCCATGCAGAACCGGTCCCTGTTGCTATAGTACTACCCAGCACAGCCGCCATCTCAGGATACTCAGATGGTGGTCTACTAGCCGGAGAAGCCACTAGCAGTTCTTTCTCCACCATCATTTGAGCAGGAGCCATTGATGGAAGTCAATGGGATTTGGTACGACCGGTACCCTCAGCACGGGATTCGTCGCGATCACCCCGGATTCCGTTGGGGCAACGGTGGCTCCTCATCTCAGTAGCAGTCTCCGGCTCTAGGACAACAGAGCAGCCAGCAACCTCAGCAGCAGCAGCAGCCCCAGTACGCCTAGCAGCAATACCAGCAGGGTCCTCGTCCCTCCTATCAGGGACAACAGTGGAGGCAGCGTCAGCAGCCTCATCAGTCTTACCCCCATCCTCCCTAGTACCAGCAGCAACAGCAACAACCTCATTTCCAGTAGGGAAACCCGTCCGGTTCTCAGGCCCCCGCTTTTGAGAACCCAGCTCTCGATGACCTTGCCTGCTTGCTCTCCGAACAACGAGCATCCTTCCGGCAAGAAATGGATGAGTTCCGACAGGAGATGAGGGAGATCATCAAAGGCAAGGCAGCCATACAAGCTCAGATTGAACCGAATCCGAACAATCTGAAGAGGAAGTCTGAGCAGGTAGAGTTTATAGAGGATACCTCTCCTAGTGACTATTTGAGTGACATGTCTTTTTCTTTGTATGATGCTGATTTTGTGACTACTAGGAGCGGTAGGATGCCAGCCGGCGGTGCCTCATCTGAGCGACAGCCACAAGCTGAACCAGGAGCGCCAGATGAGCAGAGTAGTGGTGCTGATGCCGCTAATGAGGATGTTGAAGACGGTGGTGCTGATGCCACCAATGATGGAGTCCCAGATGACGGTACTGAAGCCATCGTGATACCAGATGCAGATGGTGGTGCTGATGCCACCATTTTGGATGCAGAGCCGGAGTGCGGTGCTGATGCCACGAAGACATGTGTCGGTGGTGGTACTGAGGCCACCACATCTACTTTTGTTGAGCTTCCTTCTATGATGTTACCACCTTTTGTATCTATGGACTGTGGTAACAAGAAAAACAAAAATATGAATAAAGGAAAGGTTTATGTTCACATTGCGGATCCATATGTGTTGAATGATGATGATTGTTTGGATTCTATTCCTTCACAGGCACAGGGACCTATTCCTAGTCCTCCATCTGAGGAGGCCCCTACCATCCCCTTCCCTAAAGCACTCCACCGAGCTAGGGGGAACAAAAGAGAAAATCTCAAAAAAGATCAATAGGTAGAGTTCAGCAACCAGATGATTGACAGATTCCACATTCAGCTGACTCTACAGGAAGCACTTGAGCACATCTCCCTCTTCAAACAGAACTTGAAAGAGAAGACTACAGTCCGCAGGAAGAGGAGGAACCACAGAGATCAACTCCATGTGCTCACACATTCCACTTGCTGCACTATTCAGAACAAACTGCCAGTCAAGAGACCAGATGCAGGAGCTCCCTATGTCAGATGCGAGATTCAGGAGCATCAGTTTGATCGTACTCTGTTAGATAGAGGCTCTTCAATTAACCTTCTTCCGGCAGCCTTACTCGACCAATTTGAGTTTGGTCCTCTTCTTAGGAGCAGGACAGTCCTTCAGTTTGCTGATAGGTCGACTAAGAGGCTGAAGGGGTTATTGAAAGACGTGGTCGTTACCATTCAGGGCCTGAAATTTCCCGTGGACTTCGTTGTAATGGACATGGAGATCCCTGAGTCGGTAATCGATGCCCCCATAATAATCGGACGTCCATTCTTGGCCACAACCAAGGCAGTGACCGACCATGATAGCAGGAAGGTATGTTTTCGCGTAGAGGGTGAAACCATACAAATAGAGACGATCGAGGAAACCAGAGCCAGAGAACTAGAATGCTCGGAGTAGTCTAGCGAAGCCGCGCAGATGACAGAGGAAGAGCTAGACATCCACCAGGAGTGTGATTTTGTGATGACAGATGATGAATCCAACTGGACAGATCCTGTAGCACAGACCCTTGTCTTGCCTAAAGATTCACCATATCTAAAGCCTATGGCAGTCTAGAGCCTGGAGAGCACACCCCTGGACGAGGAGACACCTGAGGCTGACAGTGTTGGGACGAGTGGTGCTGATGATTTTCAATCTTGTTCATCTTCTTCTGATCCCTCAGATTCAGACATTGATTGGGATGATTTTGATGATTATTTGCCTTGTCTGATTCCTTCTGAGCCAACTGCCATGACAGAGTGCGAGCCAGTACAGTTTATTGACGATTCAGCAGGGCACCCTTCATCAGAGATTCATGCAGAGCAAGAGTTCTCACATGCAGACCTTGTAGCCTTCATACAGACTTATCAGAAGCCAGATCTGCCACCTCCCAGTTGTCCAGAACTGAAGCCTCTACCGTAGTCGCTGAAGTATAGATTCCTTGCGGGTGAGCCAGACATGCACCCAGTCATTATATCAGCAGGTTTGACTGGAGAACAAGAATCTCGTCTGATGGAGGTTCTTAAAAGAAACCGCAAGGCGATAGGATGGAGTATAGCTGATCTCCAGGGGATTAGTCCGACTCTGTGCTCCCACCACATCTATCTGGAGGATGATGCTAGGCCGTCGTGCGAGTTCCAGCGACGGCTGAACCCGAATCTTCGAGACGTGGTCATGAAAGAAATATCGAAGTGGTGGAGTGCCGATTTTATCTACTCCGACTCCAAATGGGTTAGTCCGTTACATGTGGTGCCCAAGAAGACGGGTATCACTATCGTGGTGAATGAGTCTGTAGAGGAGATCGCTACCCGAGTACCCACTTCTTGGAGGGTCTGTGTGGACTACAGACGATTGAATGAGGCCACCAAGAAGGATCATTTCCCGCTGTCATTCATTGATCAGATTATCGAGTGGCTAGCTGGGAAGAGTCATTACTGCTTTCTTTACGGGTACTCCAGATATAATCAAGTGTCCATTGCGCCCGAAGACCAGGAGAAAATGACATTCACCTGTCCGTTTGGGACGTATGCTTTCAGACGGATGCCCTTTGGTCTATGTAACACTCCCGCGACATTCCAAAGGTGCATGTTGTCCATTTTCTCGGACATGGTGGGTGATCGTTTGGAGGTCTTCATGGATGACTTCTCGGTCTATGGCGGCGTGTTCGATGCTTGTCTTGACTGCCTAGACCGTGTGCTTCAGCGCTGCATAGAGGTCAATCTTGTCTTGTCTTGGGAGAAGAGTCACTTCATGGTGACTCAAGGGACGGTCCTTGGTCATATCGTCTCCAACAGGGGCATGGAGGTCGATCCGGACAAGGTGGATATCATTAGAAAACTCAATCCACCATCCAATTTGCGTCAATTGCGGTCTTTTCTGGGGCATGTCGGTATCTACCGATGGTTCATTCAGGACTTTAGTCGAATTGCCCGACCGCTTACTGATCTGCTGACTAAAGACACCGAGTTAATTATCGATGATAAGTGTCTTGCATCTTTTGAGACTCTCAAAAGTATGGTTGTTTCGGCTCCTGTCCTTCAGCCACCTGATTGGTCTCTTCCATTCGAGATCATGGCGGACGCTTTCGATTTTGCCGTTGGGACTGTGCTTGGACAGAGGAGGGATGGATTTCCGTTTGCCATTCACTACGCTAGCCAGACTTTGGATGCCACTCAGCGGAATTATACTGTAACTGAGAAAGAGATGTTGTAGTCTTTGCTTTGGATAAGTACAGGTCTTATATTCTCGGATCTAGAGTGACAATTTATACCGATCACACCGCCATCCGGTACTTAATGGCTAAGAAGGATGCCCAAGCACACCTTACTAGATGGATCCTTCTGCTCCAGGAATTTGATATTGAGATTAAGGACAAGCTTGGAGTTAAGAATGTGGTGGCAGATCATCTCTCCTGATTGGAGAACCTTGAGGAATCTGAGCCCAGTGCACCTATCACGGAGACATTTCCAAATGAGGCGATCTTGGCTATCACCTCGCTCCCATGGTACACCGACATTGTGAACTATCTTGTTGCCAAGACAGTTCCACAAGGTTGGCCCAGGCAGAAACTCGAGACCTTCCTGGCGAAGGCCAAGCTTTACCATTGGGAGGATCTCGTCCTTTATCATGAAGGAGGGGACAACATCTGGAGGAGGCACATTCCTCAAGAAGAGCAGCATAGCATCCTCACATACTGCCACAAGCTTGAGGCAGGAGGACATCATTCTGGAAAAAGGACAGCACATAAGGTGCTTCAATCCGGCCTTTGGTGGCCTACTCTCTTTAAGGATTCTGATGAGTTCGTGAAGAGATGTACTGACTGGCAGAAGATGGGAACCTACGGATAGAGAGACATGATGCCCATGCAACCCATTCACTTTTGTGAGGTTTTTGATGCATGGGGGATTGATTTCATGGGCCCATTTCCTAAGAGTCAGGGATTCGAGCATATTTTGCTCGCTGTAGATTATGTCAGCCGATGGGTTGAGGCCATCCCCACCCAAGCCGCAGATGCTAAAATCATGTGCAAATTTTTGAGGAAAAATATCATTTCACGGTTCGGGGTACCTAGAGTCTTGATTTCAGACGGGGGGTCTCATTTCATCAATGACAAGGTTAGGGCCCTTGCAGACGAGTTCGGCATTGACCATCGGGTTGCCACACCGTATCACCCTCAGACTAATGGTCTTGCCGAAGTATCGAACCGGGAGATAAAAACTATCTTGCAGAAGGTTGTCCGCCCATACCGAAAGGATTGGTCACAGCTTTTGGACTCAGTCTTGTGGGCCTATCGGACTTCTTTCAAGAATCCATTAGGGACATCTCCCTTTCGTCTCGTATATGGCAAGACGTGCCATCTTCCTGTGGAGATAAAGCATAAGTCACTTTGGGCAGTAACTGAGCTATTATTGGATCCCGAGAGTATAGGAGATCAGAGGAGAGCAGAGTTGGCAGCCTTGGAGGAACTGATAGATACAGCCTTTTCAAGCAGCCTACAGTACAAAGAGAAAGTTAAGACATGGCACGATTTCCACACCAGCCATAAACAGTTTGAGCCAGATCAGAGAGTATGGTTGTTTGATTCCAGGCTGAAATTATTTCCAAGGAAATTAAGAGCAAGTGGAAAGGACCATATGTGGTCAGGAAGGTACATTACAATGGTAGTATTAACATATCCGAACCGTCATCTTCCTCTACTTTCTGTGTTAATGGTCAGCGCCAGAAGCTATATCTAGATCACGATCCGCTGACCATTGATGTTGCCCCCATTCTTCTGGTATGAGATGTGTTCTTTGACTCATAGCATCTGCATCTCATACATGGTGATCAATTCCATCTTCCGTTGTACAGATCCATCTATCTATATCATGCTTTCATCTGTTAATCTCTTTTCTTCTTTTCTTCTTTTCTTCTTTTCCTTTTCTATTTTCTTTATCTATCAAAAAGGTGTCGCCCCTTGCTGTCAGTTTTCTGTACTTACGACATACTTTGTCCTAAGTATAGGGGGGTTTGCACCCCGAGTTCTTTCATTTTTTTTTATCCTCTCCATTGTCTCCTATTCTTGTCTATACTTAGGGATATCTTACCCTAAGTATAGGGGGAGACAATCTGAGTACGATCTGTTCATTCCCACCCTTGACCCTCCCTGCGTTGTGTACAGACTGTTATACTTAGGATTATTTGATCCTAAGTATAGGGGGGACGGTCAATTTCTCATTTGTTGTTTCATTCATTCTTTAGACTTGCCTATACTTAGTACGAGTTATGTCTTCTCTCTTCTCTCCGATCTATGAGGACATAGCTCAAGCTAAGTATAGGGGGGTGTATATACTGTGTATATACTTTAGCCATAACTCTTACTTTCGTATTTTCTTAATAATATGGCTAATAATTCTTTAAAATTCATTAAAATCCTTAATAAAAAGGTGTTTTGTTCCTCAAATCCTTTGTGTATGTACTGATTAATAAATCAGGTGAAAATATTTTTTGCAAAATGTTTGAAAACTAGTTTGAAAATCTTTGTGAACATTTATTGAAAACTATTTTGAAAATATTGTTACATGGTTTCAACCTTTGTAAAGATGTGTGTTTTGTAAAACTTATTTTCTTTGTGTGAAATAAAATGTTTGAAAAATGATTTGCAAATGGTTTGAAAAATGGTTGCAAAAATATTTTTGAAAATCTATCTATACTGTTTGAAAAACCTTTGCAAAATGATTTTTAAATGTGTGTACATGTTTGTAAAAATGTTTGTAAAAATTATTTTGGACTATAGTTTTCAAAAATTGTTTGAAAAGCTTGTGTCATATAAGTTTGAGGAATCCATACATCACACCGAAATCCAGTATATTTATAAAATGGATCACTTACCCTGTAAATTCTTAAAATCCACTTCTTGTATAAAAAGCACCCATGTGTACATATTTTCACCTAGTTTTCAGCCAAAATCTTTTTGTTTTCTAAATTCCCAAAAACATTTGCAAAATTAAAATCCAAAAAAACATTTGAAAAATCTTTTTGAAAAAATACAAAAAATTGCATATGCATCATCACCATCTTTTCGAAAATCCATAAAAAGTTCAGAATATTGAAAATTGCATCGCGAAAATATTTTCTGCAGAGCATTGCATAGCATGAGCATTTTTCGGATTGAGTTTGATAGTTAAACAAGTCTGAATAAAATCCGAAGATTGGAGCTTGATTGGACCTTAAAATCTACCTAATAACAGGAACCTTATAGGAACTGGGTTTGAGGTACTTCAGGTCTAGTTGACTTAATTCTTTGAGGATCACAGGACTTGGTTCAATGGATTCTTGACTGTCTAAGTAGAGTATTTCGGAACACACGCACGATTCTTGTTGATAATGACCTAACTTAGGCACCTGCACCTTTCACATGGCTCAACTCGGTTGGAGTGGTGAGGGGATTGGATTTGTCGGTATGAGAATCACACAAGTGGAAACATTTGTCCTCCTCTAGTGAGGGAAGTGCACCCCAACCCATCCAGTGATAAGGAAGTCTAAAGACAGGAGGTTGTGGGTTGCGATAAAGCTTCAAAAGGGGATAGTCTACTGGCTCAAGAGGAAAAACTCCTTATGTAAATGCTGTTGTGAATAGTATTTCAAAAAAAATGTTCAGGCAAGTACAAAAATAAAAAGCCTGCAAAGTATGTACAAATGTTGTAAAGCCAATAAGCAAGCTTGAGTTCCAAAGTCAAATATGTGAGCCTGCAGCTGGATGACTTGACTGCACTGGTCTTGCATCCTAGGATAGGTAGCTACACTGGCTACCGTCCATTCTTCTCTTCACCCCCTCCTCTTGAGCTGGTTGCCACTTGAACTTAGAAGGGAATACCCCGCTCATCGAGGATGGAGTTGTTGGATTGGGGAATCATTGGGTTGTCATACTAGAGAAGTCAGTTTCTTTGTCGTTTCAGCTGGGGAGAGCCACCATCACTTACACTGTACGAGTCAGATTCATAGACGTAAGGGTTTGCGTATGAGTTGAGATATTTCTGACCTGGCTATTGAGGAGACTTGAGCAGAGTTTTGGGATTCTCAAGGACTGTTGGATTTCAAATTCGGTTCTCATTAAGGTTTCGCCCCCACTAAAATTCCAAAGGTCCGACTTAAGCTCCAAACTTTGATTTTGTGAAGACAAGCTTGATAATTAAAGTAAATCCAAGTTCTTCTTTTTTTTCTTTCTTTTTCTTTTTGCACTTATTGCATAAGTGTTTGCTAGGGACTAGCAAAGGTAAAGTATAGGGGGATGATGAATCCACATTTCATCATCTTTATTCTATCATTTTGGCCTCAAAAACCCTGGCAAATACCTGTAAATAGCATTAAAAAGAGCATATTAGCATTCATGCATGTACATGTAAATAGTGTATAAAATACTGTAATTAAAGCCAAAATTATAGAATAAATAAAAGAAAAGAAAAATAATAAAATATTGTAAATATTTTATGACCTAAAACCCCGAGACCTAGGCATCTTGATGAATAGGTCGACCAGGAATAAAGTAGGGGGAGATAAGGGCCAAATACAATACATATTCCATTCATTCTTTATTCATTTTGGGACCTATTTTTGGTTCCACTTTTTATACATCAAATAAAGAAACTTTGTACATGAAAGTTGTAGATAGTTTAATAAATAAAAACAAAAAATTAATTTTACTGAAAAATAATGTACATAATAAAAGTTATGGTCTGAATAAAAATCCAGAATCCCAACTTCCCAGACCCGTATCTCACAAATGAAAACTCTAAATGCAGCAAACTCACTTTAATTGTATATAGAATAAAATAATCTATTTAATGGCAGTGGTTTCGCATTTGGTGGAGCTACGGTTTGAAAGTTGAGTTTTGGACCTACATTCTATACCTGTACAGATTAAAATATTCATTTTATTATTTATTCATTATTTTTGTATTTTTATATTTTTATAATGTTGTAAATATTACTTATAATAATTATGTACATCAAAATCAGAAAAAAACCTAAATAAAACATAAAATAAAATATATGTATATATAATACATAGGTATCATACCTATACTTATACCTATATAAAGTACACTTTTATTTTATTAAATAAACAAAACAATTCAGAAAAATAAAATAAAAATATATTTATGTGTATAAAAGCATATTATAATTTTATAAAATAAGAAAAAAAATTAAAATAATTAAAATTACAAAATAAAAAATAAAAAGAATAAAATATATAGGTAATATACCTATAAAAGGTATAAAAGCAAACTTGTAAAAATATACCTCATAAAAATAATTAAAAATCAGAATAAAATACTACATAAAATTATAAACAATTTTTTTTAATAATCAAAAATTAGACAAGTCATTTACTATTTTTAAACTAATTTTTAAATGATTTTCAGAGGTTTTTCCTAGTTGGTCAACGTGGACCAACCAGGTGGTTAGGACTGCTGACCAAGGTCAACAGTCTGACCTTCACCCCTGTGCACCGTGTCAGACCTCGTTTGACCCAACATTCACGGATTTTTTGAGGCATCCCCGTTCACTCTTTCGTGTATCGTCCTTCATGACTTTTGTTCTTCGACAAGTCGTCTTTCACGCCTAGGTGCTTCCTTGGAGAGTGGATCGAAGATTCACCAAATAATCCTCATTCTTTGAGACCCTTCGGTCAGCCATACAAAAACCATCCTTCTCTTTCCTTTTGAATTCGAACCGCAAATCATCCAGATTTTCCCCCCCTTGGACCCGCTCGAGCTCCCTGGAGGTGACAGCTCCAAGTTCTCTTCTTTAAGGCGGTGGATCGACACGATCTTGGCGTGTTCCACCCCCACCTCCGGTGACCTTCCCGTCGAGGTACATCAACCTCGGGTACCCCCCTTGAGGTGTTTATTAACTCCATTTTCGTTCTCGTTTCATTCCTTGTAGTCTTAGGATCATTTAGGTCCCCATTTCGCGTCCAATCATCCATCAATTCGCTAAATCGATTCACCTCGTCGGAGCAAACTCCGGCGAGCATCCACCTCTCCGTTCATCCCGTTTTTGAGAGCCATCAGAGGTCGAGGTAGTTTGCCCTCGACCTCTTTAACGTTTTTGATACAGATCCCTGCGCTAGGAAGCACCTGGGGTCGATTTTGACCTCACCGGAGATACTTGGGCCCCTCTTCCTCCGACGTCGCTGAGGATCCCTGGTGTCTCTCGCCGTGTTTTGAGATCCCCGGCGTAGAGAGGAACCTCGCAGTAACCACCTGGGCCATTTTGAAGCACGTCAACTGCCGGAGAGAGGAGCTATCGCCAGAGGAAGGTCGCCACGGCGGACCTTCTTCCCTATTCGTCCACCCCCTGTCTCTGTCATCGGATCATCAAGGAGCCCCAGGTGTGACCTGAGCCGTCTGATCAAGCGCACCTGAGCCGCCCGATCATCGATGATCCATCTAATCGTAGCCATGCATTTCGAAGCATCATCACGCAAGGAGAAGTTGCCACGTGGATAAGTGGCTCGGGCCACACCGTTGGATCGAGCCCAGCCGCCGACCGTTGGATTGGCGCCACGCGTCATCAGCATCCACAGTCGTTCGATCTCGCCCAGCATGGGAATTTTGCAAGTATACCCGCGCCCCTTTTTGTATTTAACTATTAGTATTGAAACTTTCATTTTCCATTTAAAAACTTTTGTAAAATTTATAATTAGGCTCTTGAACTTTCAATATTTGCAACTAGGTCCTCCGCCACGTCACCTCACGTGACATGTTCACGTGAGGCGCGGGGCTTTTTGCAGCGAGGCCCTCGGCCCTTTGTGTATTTCATTTCAATACTAGGATTTTTAATTTAAGTGTAAAACTTTTTGAACATTTGCATGTGAGCCCCCGGGGGTTTTTAATATTACAGTTGAGTCCTTCCCAGGCACGTGCAAGTCACGCGCCCCGGTGGACATTTTGCACCTATACCCGTGCGGGTTTGGAAATTTGTGATTGGTCCTTTAAATCGAATATATAGTGTTATATTTTGTTGGAAAATTGCATGTATGCCCCTGGATGTTTTGTTTTTTGCACTTATACCACTGCCAGGCCATGCATTTTTGCTTGCTTGTTCTATTTATTTCACGCATCATATCACTTCCAAAAATTACCAAAAATTTCATATAGGCTCTTGTTAACTTGAACTTTCGTGCCATATTTTTGTATTTGCATTTTATTGCATTTTTATATTTATTAAAAATAAAAAACATGCATTTTAGCTACTGTCTAGCTTAGAAAATACAAAAAAATATTAAAACACCTAGAGAAATTCTAAAAAAATCACCTACTGTGTATTTTATTGTCTATTAGTGTCAGTCCAAAAATACCTAAAAATTTCAAAAGAAAAACCTTAAAACTTAGAAATACCCAAAAACTTCCAAAAAATCTTAAAAATTCTAAAAAAACTCAAACAATTGTAAACTCAGGTCTTGTAGGTTCCCCATTTTATTTCCTTTATTTTAAAATTAGTTTGGAAAAATTTTGTGGCTGTTTGATATATTTCATTCCTATTTTACCTTCACCCAGTAGCTAAGTCATTGTTTTCTCTTATTTCACCTTTTGAAAATACCAAAAAGATTCTGAAAAATACCCAAAAATCACAAAAATAGTAAAAAATCATAAAAAGACCAAAAATATTTTATTTCTGAATTTTTTAGTATTTTTACATATTTTTATAAATATTCTAGCTCCTCTTTTATTATATAGTTTATATATTCTAATATTGAAAAAGAAAAAAATATAAAATATAAAAAGAAAATATAAAATCAGAAAAAAATAAAAATCAAAATACAAAATTAAAAATTAAATAAAAAATTAATTAAAAATTAAAAACCCACAAAAATATTTGCATTTGCATAGTATAGACATACATTCACACACACACACACACACTTGTGGATCTACTCAGCCTTTCTCCCTATGTTCGAACTCTCTACGTACTTGCTTCTATACATCAATTATGTAGAGTTAAAAATAAATTTTAACTTCACATCTGCTTGTCATTTCTTGATATCTATAGTGTGGGTTAATTGTTGATTTTAGTCTAGGATTTATAGCGGGTCGCCGCAACGACACTGATGTCTCCGCCTTGTGTGAGACACTATTTAGACCCCATGAATTTTGGCTAAATCAAGGTGCCTATGGGTAAATTACATAAAGAGTTCATAAGTAAGCAAAAAATAAGAAATAGTACAATATAACAGGAATGATAGCATAGAATAATATATATCTCTACAATGATCATACAATTGTTGTTTTGAATCATATACGTTGGTGCTTGGATGAATATCTAAAGCATTAGATTGAGGACTCATCAAGCATCATCAAATGATTATTAAGGGAGGATCTCCATCCTGAGAAGGAGATGGCAATCCTTTCTCTAAAGGCTGATATCTAACCGACCTCTTGATGCAGGTCCTCCACATAGGAATAGAGATTCGGAGGTGTTAGATAAGTTAGGTTAAAGAGGTGACTTAACGAGATCGAGATAACCAAAGTCCTATGTCGTACGTTGTCACGATATAGGCACGCATCCTCTGACCGGAGACAAATGTGTTAGTATATGTCTGAGTATGTACATTTGACAGACCAATAGGTTGATGACCTAATCAAGGTCTATACACCGGCGTGTTGGTATGCATACAAGGGCATATGAGTAATACGATCTCTCAAAGGGATCATACAGGTTCATAACTGAACCGGAAGACGTGAGCTCACTCATGAGATATTGGGAAGAATCAAATTCCGCACGCGGTCATCTCGCTTTGGAAGTTTGACTGATTTTCTAGGGATTGATATATGCTTTTGGAAAGTATATGATGAACACCTAGGTATAACATATGCTTTTCGAAAAGTATATGATCGATACCGACTCCCAATGATCGAATGAGAAACTTAATGATAAAACCCTTAAGTAGACAGTGTAAAATTGATCTTATACTTCGGGATTATTCTGGGTCTTCCAGTATGCAGGATGTACATGTATTAGGGATACATGAGGGTGACGTGATCATAAACGATTATATAATCATGACGATTCCATTCCTAGGGAGTGATGAAACAGATCTGGATTTTAGTGACTCCTCTTAGTAGAGAAGTGATCTAATCTTGGTCCAAGTGTTAGACATTGATCTAAATGTGATTCAGATGCAATGAGAAGATTAGATCTACGGCTTTGATTTATCAAACCTCTATGGGAGGTCCGCTAGATCTGGATTTGAGATGTGATCTCAATATCCAAGTCAATATACATAGAACAATACAATTGCCCTGTCCTTATCTCCCAGTATCCGCGGAGAAAGCGCATTATCCTTGAAAGAGTTCATGGAAAATTTCATTATTGATATATGTATCCGAGCATTGAGAAAATGGATAATTAAATATGACTTATTTATCATGAATAATATGAATTTGATTCATTTTATATGGAGATTTATCTAAGATATATAAATGAGATTTGATTATCAAAGATAATGTGAATGTGATTCATATTATTTGGGCACATGAGAATAGAGATCCAAGATGATTAAATGTGATTTAATTATCATGGATATGAATAATGTGGATAGCACTATCCATATTAATCACATATATTATACATATGATTAATAATATATAAGAGAGAGCTAATTTGTCATTTACATTTTTTAATTAAATGTTGATGTAAATTGGATTCATGTTGGACAAATAATTAAAATGTGATTCACATTTTATTTTGGGTTGTGAATGTGATTCACATTTTTTCAATGGCAAGATTGCAATATTCACAAAATAATTATGAATTATTTTGTAGAATAATTTACAACCGATGTTATTGTAAATATTGGAGATACATGGAATCATGCAGTCTTGGAGATTGCATTGAGATCCCCCTTTCCTAATAGGAGAGGGGGATGAAGGCCAATTCCTACAAGGAAAGGGTGGCCACCCACTCTTCCTATATGGAAGGGGGAAGCCTCCTTTCCATTATCTCCAAGATTAGTTGATTTAATTTGAGGATAAAATTATGGTGATTTATCAATATATATTTAATCAAATTAATATAATTGTTGTTGGTTTTTTTACCAACAAAATCTTAGACATTAAAAGAAATACAAATCAATGAGAGTCATTGGATTTGTGTTGTACATGGATTGAGATCCATGGATCTCAAAATATTATAAAAGGAGAGACACCCCTTGCTCTTCTTAGTTATAACACAACACACAAGTTGTAAACAATAACTTCTCTCTCTCCCTCTCTCTCTCTCTCTTTCTCTCTACATGCCCTCTCTCTCTCTCATATGGTTGTTCATCATGGAAGCTCTAGAGAGAGTCTCCATTGTCGCAGCATCGTTGTTATGCTGCACGATCATTTACTCATGGATCTCTGTCTCCTTTGGTGTGCCTTGCTCATGAAGAAGACATCGTATCTCGTGTGACAAGATCAAAAGATTCGTCGCTTGGATCAACATGGATTGCGAGGAGTATGCGTCTCATCCACGCGCTCGCAAGCGTCTCCTCCGTCAGATCGGACTTGAGACAGGAGGTCTCTTCGTTTAGAGACTTGATCGCAACCACACTTCAAGAGGTAACCCTAATACTTGTTTGTGGTTTAGATGAAAAGATCCGAGAAGTGTTCTTGGATCATGTGGTCTCATCGCATGACAAAATTTTAAATTTTGTTGCATCGAGCAACTAATGCTACTAGTCGCTCCCGATCGCATACAATGCAATCATCATGCTTCTGTGATACGCTTAAGGATCTCACCATATACTTCAGGAGAGACTTATGGGCAAATTACATACGGTAGACAAAAAGAAAGAGAAATAGATAAAAGATACAAGAACATAAAATAAACTTCTACACTAGTGATCTTAGGAACCCTCCTTTTCTTTACCAACTCTTTTATTTGCACATCCAGGACTAACAAGAGATGTTGGGTTGTCAAACTCTCTACTGGGGTTACTTTGCAGTCTTTACAACACAACTGATCTCTTCTCCTCAATGCAAAGTAGTCTATCTGTGTTCTAGATGGCCCACTCTTCTCCTCGACACAACCCAATTTGAACCTATCGAGCCAACCCAACATGGTTACATTATTTCTACCTAGTGTGACTTGTTGAAATCTAGAAATGTGGAAGCGGATTGATAAACAAGAAAGAATAAAATATTGAACACTAGGGAATTTACGTATAACCCTAATATAAGGGAGTAGTATGAAACCATGGGAGAAGTCCTCAAAAGGTTGGATCGTCTATTGCAATCTCTCAATGAGTACAAGGGGTGTGGGTTTTCTTACATAACCCCATAGACTGACCGCAGTCCCACGTCTATTACATACTTCAACACTCCCCCTCAAGCTAGAGTTGAGAATACTGCAACTTGCAACAAAAAGAAAATGTACACAACTCATCTTCACTCAATACATCTGAGAGAGATGGAGATAGAGACACCTCATTTGAAGAACTGTTGCTAGAAGACCTCGCACAAGGATGGGTCAGTAACTTTCAAGTTATTGAGAAAGATCCTCGGTCATGCATGTAGTGGTCATTGCAATACCAGGTCATGCCTAGAAAGGAGTTGTTGATCAAGAAAGTCCAACGTAGAGCAGGATTCGATGCTCAGTAAAAATGTCATGATAACAAGTAATAGTTTGGAGTGCCAATTTTTCAGTCGTGGATGAGCAGTAGAAGTCCTATAGATACATCTCAAGAAGAAGATTGTGTCCTCTCTCACTCCACCTTTCTCTCATACTTGATAGAATAAGAGTTTGGATCATCAAGTTGGGAGAATCAAACTGAAACATGCATTTTCCCCTTTTTTGCATAAATCATTTTTTGTAGCCACCTTTTTTCTCGACTATTACATTTTTTCGTACGTCTTCTTTTTTCCTTCTTTATATGATTTCCTTTCCCAAAAAAAATCCTTTTATTTTTGAAACATGGCCCAAATGGGGCCCAAACTCCTCCCTTTCTTTTTAAAATATTGTTGAAGACCAACTTTGGTCCCACATTTCATGCCCTCTTCTTAGGTTGAAAGCAAATCAACATCCCTGTTTCCTTTTCTTTGTAATCGAAGAGAAGAGAACAACCCTCGATCGAGCTTCCACTATTTAGAGTCCCCATTTGGGGAAGCTCTTTCTCCCAAAGAACCTCATACAGAGGCTACGCTGGAGATTACCGCTTCCTGGGATTGTCGACACTGCTTGGAGTGTGTGGCGAGGTGTACTGGATGTGTGTAGAAATAAAGATAGCCTGCCTGCTAGAGTCGATCGTCGGGAACATATGAGATAGTTGGGGGTCTGATAACCAGTTGTTCGCGAGGGTCTCCATGAATAATAAAAAGTGTGTCGCTGAGGCGACCGCTCACAAATCATCTAGTCAACCAGCAATTAACCCACAATCCAAAGAATACAACAATCAAGCTCAAAACAAATGTGACTTAATCTTTATTTACTCTACCATAAAATGTATAGTGACAAGTATGTAGAGGTCGAACCACAGAGAGCAACTCAAAATGCAATAGCCTACATGTCAATCACAGTCATCCTGGTGTGGGTTTTTTTTATCATTATTTTTTATTTTTTTATTAATATTATTAAAATATAATAATTAAGTATTATATATATAGATGTATATAATACTAATATATTAGTTATATGTATATATACCCATAGAGGGTAAGTATATAGCTTATAATACATATAATATATATATATATATAAATATAATAAAATAAATGTATATATAGATTTTTTTCCTCTTTTTTTATATGTTAAGATTAATGAGAATACATATAACTAATCACTTATATATAATATATTTTTTTTTCTTTTTTTAGGACATATAGATATATATACATAAAGGGGGTATTAGAATATTCACAAAAATACTCAAAAATAGTCAAAAATTCAGGAAAAGGGTCTTTTTGGTATTTTCATGGTTTTTTACTGTTTTTTATGATTTTTGGGTATTTTTGCAAACATTTTTAGTAATTTTAAATAACTAAATAATAGCAAACAGTGGACTAGATACTGGCTGTCACAAAAATAGAGATTAAAAATAGCTAACAGCCTCAAAAATTTTCCACCCTAATTTTTTAATAACGATAATAAAATATAGCATAAATAGGGCCTGAGTTTATATTTTTCTGATTTTTCTTTGATTTTTTATATTTTTTTGAAGTTTTTGGGTATTTTTGAATTTTTAAGGTTTTCTTTTTGAGATTTTTAGGAATTTTTGGACTGACACTAATATAGGTCAAAATACACCATAGGTAATTTTTTTGGAATTTTTAGAGGCATTTTCATATTTTTTTTGGATTTTATAAGTTAGACAGGGAATAAAAGACATGTTTTTTATTTTTAATAAATGCAAAAATGCAACAAAATGCAAAACTAAAAATATGGCGTTCAAGCATGACCAAACAGGAGCTTAAGTCTATTTTTGCATGATTTTTCGATTTAATATGAAGCTTAAAATAAATAGACAAAGCCTTCAAAAATTAAATGGCATGGCAGGGGTATTTTTGCAAATAAAATAGTTGGCAGGGGTATACATGCAAAAATTACAACAAAAATACACTTTAACTTTTATTTTCAGGACCATTTAATAAATACAGGAACCCGGCAGGGTTTAGATGCAAATTTTCACGCGCCTCACGTGGTTGTTGCACGTGAGGCGCAGAGGGACTAAAGTGTAAATATGAAAACATCAGGGGGTCCAACTGCAATTTTTACAACTTATTTACAACTAAAACTTTTATTTTTGGGATTAAATACTAAATACAAAAAGTAAGGGGCTTGGTATGAAATTTACCCCTAAACAAAGCTTTTCATCCTGCGGCGCTGGAGGCGCCACTTATCCACGTGGCGGCCATCGGACGGCGGACATCGGTTCGGCGATGAAGGGCCAGGATTAGAACCTCCTGGCTGATCTGATGGTGGAGGTACATCTTCATCGAATGATCGGCGTCCAATCTGGGCCGCCCCTCTCGATCCAACGGTGCGGAATGCACCTGGAAGAACTGGGAAGAAGCTCGCCCCCGGCGAGCTTCGATCGGGTAGCTCGGGCTCCTCCGGGCACCTCCCGCGCATCTGAAGCTCTCTGATCGTAGCTGGGAGGCTTCCGCATCGTCTGACGGTGGTCTCATGGCTCCTGCGGGTCCGAGTCGATGGAGCGAGGTCGGAGAAGAAAGGGGCCCCCAGGAACCTCTTCCCGGATCTGTGCGAGTCCAGTTGGGCTCGATTCTTCGAAGTACCTGCACAGGAAGAACCGCGGGCGAGAGAGCTTGCTCCTCAACTCGGGGTTTTGAAGCTACGGTGCACAATGGAGATGGGCGGAGGGGCTCCGACGAACGGCGGAGGAGGAGCCCCTATTCGCCAGGACCTAGGGTCCTGGGTTGAACAAATGCGTGCGACAGATGGAGAAAGCGTTGGGCTTCGAAATGGGGTGAACAGGGCGGCCGGATACGGTCAGATCCACAGTGGAGAAGTCGCCGGAGCGGAGCTCCGGCGAACTTCGAATTTTGGATTTCTAACTACGGTGATTAACTAACCACTAATCTAACTACTGGAATGAAATGCTAACATTAAAAGATAACTAAAAACGCATTAAAAGGGCAGCTCTTATACCTGGGGGCCTCCAGGGAGCAGGGCGGACGCCGGAGCTCCGCCGCGACAAAATCCTCCTCTCTCCGGCCGATTCGAGGCACCAGCTCACTCCCCCTGTCACGAGGAATGTCCTAGGACTAGAATTAAGGCTTGAGATTGGATAAAAAGTGGCCAAATTCGAGGAAGGAGGCGGAGCTTTTTATTTATAAGCATTGGCGAGGGGCCTTATTACCCGGCGATTATTGGCTGATCCAATGAACATCTCGTTGATCTTTGATTTCGGCGGGCATCATGGAAGATTAGGGAACAATTCTTGCGAAGGAAGCGTTGTCGATTGATGGATGGTGTGCCCGGGAAAAAGGCATGAAATCGGGGGAGTAGACAGTTCAGAGACGCCAGGCGAGGGATGGGACAGTTGACCTGGGAGTCAACGTTGGCCGGCGCCTTATTGGGCCACGCAGGGCGCTACGAGACAAAATAGCAAATCTAAAGGAAGATTGATTTATTTGACGCCTTAAATTATTTTATTAATTTTTTCTTATAAAATAAAAAATGTGTATTATTTCATCTAGTATTTATTTATGATTTTTATTGAATTTTTCGAGGTGTTTTGTTATAGTTTTATTTGGATAATATGTATATGTATGTATTTACATGTATTTTCATGTATTTTATTTTTAATTTGTTTATTTTCTTTTATTATTTTCTTGTCTTATTTTATAAATTTATAATTTATTTTTGTGAGTATAAAGCTATTTTTATTTGATTTTTATAAGTTTATTTGTATTTTCAAATAAATGTGTTTGTGTATATGTAAGTATACTTATATGTATTTTACCTGTATATTATATACATTGTATTTATTTAATGGATTTTATTTATTTTTATTTTAGCTTTGTATTTTATATAATATATACATTATTGTAAAAATATAAAAGAATGAAATAATTAAAGAATGCTTTTCTCTTTTTAATTATGTTCATCCTTCTCATAGGTATTTTGCCTATATAGACTTATTTTATTTTACATATTCTTTTTGGTTTTATTCTAAGGCTAATATGTATGTGAATTAGATACATTATTTACAAGATTCTAAAAATAGTAAATTATAAAAATAGTGATTAGTGATTATAGTGAATATTTTAATCAGGTATTATATACAAGAAAGGCCAAAAACCTAACTTCTGCATAAGGACTCCAAAAATTATGAAACCCATTTTATAAAATAGTTTATGAAATGCTATATACAATTAAAGGTGAGTTTGGGTGATTTGGAGTTTTTATTTGCAAGATATGGGTCTGTGAAGTTGAGATTTTGGCTTTTTATTCTGTGTATAAAATGTACATTGAGTATTATTTTTGTACAAACTCAATTTTGTATTTTTATTCACATTATTATCTACAACTTTTATGAACAAAGTTTCTTTATTTGATGAATAAATAAATATGTACAAAATAGGTGCCAAAGATGCATAAATGGATGAAAAATAAATGAGGTATTTATTGTATATCGGCCCTTATCTCCCCCTACTTTATTCCTTGTCGACCAATTCCATGCTGGCCTTGGTCTCGGGGTTAGGGTCATAAAATATTTGCAATATTTTATTCCTTTTTCTTTTCTTCTCTTTATTCTATAATTTTGGCATTAAAAACCTTATTTAATGTACAATAAATACAAGAAACAATGAATGCTATTATATATAAATTAATGTTATTTACATGCATTTGCTGGGGATTTTGAGGCCAAAATGATAGAATAAAGGTGATGAAATGGAGATTCATCACCCCCCTATACTTGCCTTTGCTAGTACCTAGCAAACACTTATGCAATAAGTGCAAAAAGAATAAAGAAAAGAAAAAGGAAAATGCACGAAAGATAGAGTGAATAGGGATGCTTTCAGTGCAATGCATGTCCTTTCAAAATCTGAATTTGGAGCTCCTGTCAGACCTTGGGTGTGAAGGTGTGTGGAACCTAGTCAGGAACCAGCTCTAAAATACAACAGCCTTCGATAGTCACAGAACTCGGTTCAACCCACCTCAATAGCCGGGTCAGAACTAGTCTACATCATACGCAAACTCTTATAACTATGAAGCTGACTTGTACGGTGTAAGTGATAGTGGCTCTCCCCAACTGAAATGATAAAGGAACTGACTTCTCCAGAATGACAACCCAATGATTCCCCAATCCAACAGCTCTTTCCTTGACGAGCAGGGTATTCCCTTCTAAGTTCAAGTGGCAACCAGCTCAAGAGGAGGGGGTGAAGAGAAGAATGGACGGTAGCCAGTGTAGCTACCTATCCTGGGATGCAAGACTAGTGTAGTCAAGTCATCCAGCTGCAGGCTTACATATTTGTCTTTGGAGCTCAAGCTTGCTTATTGACTTTGTACATACTTTGCAGGCATTTTATTTTTGTACAAGCCTGACCATTTTTTTTTCAACATACTATTCACAGCAGCATTTACATAAGGAGTTTTTCCTCTTGAGCTAGTAGACTATCCCTCTTTTGAAGCTTTATCGCAACCCACAATCTCCTGTCTTTAGACCTCATTGCTATTGGATCCGGTTGGGGTGCACTTCCCTCTCTAGACGAGGACGAATGTTTTCACCCGTGTGCGTCTTAGTCTGGCAAATCCAACCCCCTCACCACTCCAACTGAGTTGAGCCAAGTGAAAGGTGCAGGTGTCCAAGTTAGATCACGGTCGGCAAGAGTCATACGTGTGTCTCGAAAAGTTCTAGTTAGTCCACTGAGGTGCCTTGAACCCAGCCCTGATTTCTCAAAGAATTAAGTCTGTATAGACCTGAAGTACCTTAAACCTAGTTCCCATAAGGTTCTAGTGCAATTAGGTGCGGTAAGGTCTAACCGAGCTCCAATTTGAGACTTTCTTAGACTGATTCAATCATTAAGCTTCACTCAAAAAGAATATCAATGGTATGCTTATGCTATGCACAATGAATGATGCAATTTTTCACAAAAATTTGAAAGGATCAAAGAATGTTTTTACAAAAAGAATTTCTGCACAGGAAGTACGAACTGAAAATATTTAAAAAGTATATACACTTATTTACACGGGCGTGCTGCTTTATTTAGGAGTTTTTAGCAACTTTACAGGTGTGAATGAAATAGTTTATTTGGGTATGTACAGAAAGAATTGTATGTGTCTTGTTTCTGATTTACTAGTATCTGCAATGGTGTTCTTATTAGCTTTTTGAAAATAATTTTACAAAGTATAGTACATGATAATTTTTGCAATCCTTTACACACATTTGAAAACTATTTTTGCAAAGATTTTTCACACTATATGTATATATACACAATGTTCACAATAAGTTTGACAAGCATTTTTCAAAACATTTGCACATAGGTTTTTGAAATCCTTTCTTTCACACAAAGAAAAGTTTTGCAATCAACACAGTTTCACACATTTGAAATCATTTCTCGTCAAATTTTTCAAAACTGGTCACACTATTTTTCAAATCATACTGTCTAGGTATCTGATTTATTAATCAGTAGATACAAAAGAAGAAAGATTGTATTTGATGTACAATATGGTTTTAGTTCTTATAAACTTTATTTGGCTTATTCCTTATTTACAAATGAGAGATTTTTGTGCGGATTCCTCAGACTTACTCGAGAATCATTTTCACAAGGGTTTTTGAAAACTCTAGTCCAAAATAATTTTGCAACATGTACACGCATTTGAAAATCCTTTTACAAATGTTTTACACAACATAGATAGATTTTTCAAAACAATTTTTGACAATCAAATTTTCACAATCATTTGCACACTAATTTTCACAAAGTTTTTGCTTTCACTCAAAGAAAATAAGTTTTACACACAAACTAATTTTTCAAACATTGAATACTTGTTCACACTATTTTCAAACAACTTTCACAAGAATTTTCACAGAAAAATGTTTCGTACAAAACACTTTTCTGACTCAATAGTCAGTACAATTACAATGAGTCTGAGGAAGCCACAATCATCTTTCATTATTATGAAGCTACTTTTTACATTTTATTTTGTGTTGTAGTGATATTTTATTTTTCAGTATGAGTTATGGCTTTTAGTATATACATGGTATATACGACCCCCCTATACTTAGCTTGAGCTATGTCCTCATAGATCGAAAGGAAAAAGCAAAGACATAACTCGTACTGAGTATGGATAGATCTAAAGAATAAATATGAAAGAAATGAATGAATGAGAAGTGGACCGTCCCCCCTATACTTAGGATCAAATAATCCTAAGTATAGCAGACTGTACAAAAAGCGGGGAGGGTCAAGGGTGGGAATATACTGATCGTACTCAGATTGTCTCCCCCTATACTTAGGGTAAGATACTCCTAAGTATAGAAGAGGAGACAATGGAGAAGATCGAACTGAAATCAAAAACTCTAGGTGCACATCCCCCTATACTTAGGACAAAGTACGTCCTAAGTATAGAAAACTGTCTACAAAGGCGGCACCTTTTAGATGGAAAAAGAAAATAGAAAAGGAAAAGAAGAAAAGAAGAAAAGAAGAAAATCAGAGAAATAGTGGTTGGAGTACATCGTCTGAATCTTTTGGTGCTGCAGGTGCTGTAGAGGTGTCATCGTGGTGCACTAGTTGAATTGAGTCAACAATGGCCAAGAATGCATCGGGCTCCAAGTAAGGCTTCAGTAGTTGGCCGTTGACGACGAAGGGCTGTGCGTCAGGGGACAATTCTGATATCGCGATGCTTCCGTTGTCACGCACTTCACATATTCGGAATGGCCCTGTCCACTTACTTTTTAATTTACCTGGGAATATCCGCAACTTTGCATCAAACAACCACACTTTCTGCCCAACGTCGAAGGTCTTTCGTCTGATGTGCCGGTCATGCCAGCGTTTCACCTTCTCCTTGTACATTAAGGTGTTATCGTATGCGCAGTCTCGGAATTCCAAGAGCCTGTTCAGATCGTCTTTTCTCTTCTGACCACTTTTTCGTGAGTCCAAGTTACAATTACTAATTGCCCAAAGAGATTTGTGAATTAATTCCACGGGCAGATGACATGGTTTTCCATATACAAGACGGTAGGGCGACATGCCCAAGGGAGACTTGTAGGTCGTACGGTAAGCCCAAAGAGCTGAGTCCAAGAGTTGAGACCAGTCTTTTCTGTTTGGCCTGACAAGTTTCTGCAATATGGTCTTGATTTCTCTATTGGATAACTCCGCCATGCCATTGGTCTGCGGATGATAAGGAGACGCGACATGGTGATCGATGCTGTACTCCTTCGTTAACTTCTTGACCTCTTTGTTGATGAAATGGCTACCCCCGTCTGAGATGAGAATCTTTGGTATCCCAAACCGCGAAATGATGTTCTTCTTCAGAAACTGGCAAACTGTTTTGCTGTCGGCGGCTCGGGCGGGAATAGCTTCAACCCAACGACTCACGTAATCTACGGAAGAAGGATGTGCTCAAAACCTTGACTGTTAGGGAAAGGTCCCATGAAGTCAATGCCCCATGCGTCGAAAACATCTGCTATCTGAATGATTTTCAGAGGCATTGAGTCTTTAGCAGTGAGTGTCCCTTTCAGTCGCTGACAGTCAATACATCTTTTAACAAATTCTGTTGCATCCTTAAATAAAGTGGGCCACCAGAGGCCACACTGCAATACTTTTGCTGCCGTACGATCTCCAGAATGGTGCCCACCAGATTCGAGCGAATGACAATGCTCGAGGACACTAGATTGCTCCGTCTGAGGAATGCACCTACGCCAAATGCAATCTGCCCCTTCTCTGAATAGAAGAGGATCTTCCCACTCGTAGAAGTGGATGGTCGACATGAATTTGTTCTTCTGATTCTTCGTCCAATCCGAAGGTATTACCCCAGAGGCGAGGTAATTGACAATGTCAGCATACCAAGGGAGAGCATCCACGGCTAGGATAGCTTCGTCAGGGAAGGTCTCTGTGATAGGTGCGTTGCTCAGAGGAGAGTCATGCTGCTCTATTCTGGAGAGGTGATCTGCTACCACATTCTGAACTCCAGGTTTGTCTTTGATTTCCAGATCGAATTCCTGGAGGAGAAGGATCCAACGAATCAGTCTGGGCTTGGCATCCTTCTTCTGCTGTAGGTACCGAATAGCAGAGTGGTCTGTGAAAATTGTGACCTTCGACCCCAACAAATAGGATCTGAACTTCTCTAAGGCGAAAACCACAGCCAGCAGTTCTTTCTCTGTCACTGTATAATTTCTTTGAGCTTCATCTAACGTTCTGCTGGCATAGTGAATGGCATAGGGCGCCTTGTCTTTCCTTTGCCCTAGAACAGCTCCGACTGCAAAATCTGACGCAGCGGTCATTATCTCAAATGGAAGAGTCCAGTCGGGAGGCTGTAAGATTGGAGCCTGAGTGATAAGCTCCTTCAATTGATTGAAAGCAAGGAGAACCGGCTGATCAACAATGAACTCCGTCTCCTTGCACAAGAGTTCTGTCAGAGGTCGGGCAATGCGGCTGAAGTCCTTAATAAATCGTCTGTAAAATCCCACATGCCCCAGGAATGACCTCACATTCTTTACTGACTGAGGTGGCTGAAGGTTTGAAATGACATCCACCTTGGTTGGGTCGACTTCCATGCCACGTTTGGAAACGACATGGCCCAGCACAATACCCTCTGTGACCATAAAGTGGCTCTTTTCCCATGAGAGCACTAAATTGACTTCCCGGCATTTCTGAAGCACTCTGTCTAGGTGCTCAAGGCAAGAATCGAAACTATCA
This sequence comes from Ottelia alismoides, assembly GCA_037367405.1. Taxonomy (NCBI): domain Eukaryota; kingdom Viridiplantae; phylum Streptophyta; class Magnoliopsida; order Alismatales; family Hydrocharitaceae; genus Ottelia; species Ottelia alismoides. The sequence continues at coordinate 221,446 of JAZKJV010008861.1, read as the reverse complement.
CCATAGACAGAGAAATCATCCATGAACACCTCGAGAAAACTGCCTACCATCTCGACGAATACAGCTAGCATGCATCTTTGGAAGGTTGCGGGTGCATTGGATAATCCAAAGGGCATCCTCTTGAAGGCGTAGGTACCGAACGGGCAAGTGAAGGTAGTCTTCTCTTGATCCTCAGGGGCGATCGCCACTTGGTTGTACCCGGAGTACCCATCCAGGAAGCAGAAGAACTCCTTGCCTGCTAATCTCTCCAATACTTGATCAATAAAGGGCAACGGGAAGTGGTCCTTCTTGGTTGCTGCATTAAGACGGCGGTAGTCAACACACACCTGCCAGGATGTCGGTACCCGAGTTGAAATTTCCTCTCCTTTTTCATTTGTGACCACGGTAAGCCCAGATTTCTTGGGAACTACATGCAAGGGGCTTACCCATTTTGAATCGGAGATGGGAAAGATGAAGCCTGCATCACACCATTTTGTGATTTCTTTCATGACCACGTCCCGAAGGTTAGGGTTCAACCTTCTCTGAAATTCGCGGGACGGCTTGGCATCGTCTTCTAGATAGATATGGTGTGAGCACAGAGCTGGATTTATCCCTCGGAGGTCTGATATGCTCCAACCAAGTGCCTTGCGGTTCTTTTCTAGAACCTTGAAAAGTCGAGATTCTTGATCCGGATTCAGCCTGCTGCTGATGATGACCAGATACATGTGTTCTTCACCCGCAAGGAAAGCATACTTCAGGCCTGCAGGAAGTGGCTTGAGTTCTGGTTTTGTTCTGTCCACTTTATCTGTCACTTCAGATACCATGCTGGTGGTGGGATGTACCTTGAGACTGTTACCATCCTCTACATCCTGCTGAGATCCCAGTGATGTACCGAACGGTTCTGCGATGAGCTGATCATGTTCGATCTGCAGTGAATGCTCAAGAAGATGCGCCTGCATCTGAGAATCTGTCCCCCACAAATCATCGGAGCATATGCTGACTGTGCTTTCCAAGTCCTCCTCAAGAGTGAGGATTTCTCGGGTCCATGGATCGTCCAGCGACAACTCTGAATCTTTGATTTCTGCAATAAAATCACAGTCTGCTTCTGATGCTGCTTGACTCTCATCAGTTGTGGCATTATGCTCCTTGTTCATATTAAGCGTGATTTGCTGGGTGTTCGAGGTGAAAGTGATCTTTCCAGACCCGTAATCAACCACGGCACCTGAAGTACGGAGAAATGGTCTGCCAAGGATGATAGGAGTCTGGAGCAGTGGTGCAGGAGAGTCCATATCAAGGACTACAAAGTCAGCTGGGAATTTCATCTCCTGCACGGTAACTATCACGTCTTCCAACAGACCTCGGGGCCGCTTAACGGATCGGTCAGCGAACTGAAGGATCATACGCGTCTGCTTGAGCGGTCCCAGCCCGAATTCTTGCATTATGGACGAGGGCAAAAGGTTGATGGAAGAACCACTGTCAAGAAGAGTACGCTCGAAGACCTGATCAAAAATCACACAACTGATCAGAGGTGCTCCTGTGTCTTGCTTTTTCTGGGGGAGGTTGGTGATAGCTGCAACTGTGGCCATGGATAGAACGTGCTTTTCTACTTCTCGGCGTCTGTTGTCTTGCGCTGGGCGACGCCTGTTAGTACATGCCTCTTTCAATCCTTTCTTCACAGCTGGCATGTATTCCACGGCCTTCAGCAAGGGAATCTCAACAGTCAATTTATCCAAAATGTCCACGACACCTGGATCAGACAATGCAGTTTTTCTTTTTGCAATTTTTTTGGATTTTTGTATTGCATGCGGAAAAGGAATATTCACATTACTGGCAGGAAAATTAGAGTTCTTATTTACATCAAAATCATCGCTCATAGAATGTTGTACATCCGGACTACAAAAAGGAGTACAAGCTGGATCTGAATATGCTGGTGCTGCTGAGCGATCAAAAAGGGTAGCATCTGCTCCATCGGCTGGCAAGGGATCGGCGGCTGCTGGCGGCTCCTCCAAAGCTGGCGCGGCTTCACTTCTGCTACATGCTTCTTTTTTTTGTTTTTGTTTTTGCTGATTTTTTTGTGTTTTTGGCTGAGGCTGATGACATGGCACGACGGCTGGACTGGCTTTTCCTTCCTCTTCCTCCTCACCCGCCCCTGGAATTGGCACGGCTGATGCGGAAGATGACGATCCACCTGTTTCTTTATTCACCCCACATCTGGTAGCAGGCGGAGGCAAGGCCCTACCGCTCCTGAGAGTAACAGCATTAGAATAAACAGTAATATCGTTATCACACGCGGACTGGACATCACATTCTACCTGCTCCTTCTTCTTGAAATTGTTGGGGTTGGCTTCGACCTGCGCCGGAATGGTAGTGCGAGTGGCGGTTAGGTCATCAAGCCGCTTGGTCATCTCCGCTAGCCCTTGAACAAGCTGGGCTAGACACTCCATGGTGGGATTAGCTGGGGGCACATCAGAAGATGCAGCGTGCAGACCACGCTGCTGTTGGTTAGATGAGTGGGGAGGCTGCTGGTGGTGTTGCTGTGGTGGAGCAGGAAGTTGAACTTGCTGGTAGGACGGAGGTGGATACTGCTGGTATGGTTGAGGCTGAGCAGCCGCATATTGGTGATACGGCTGTGGATGGCGATACTGCGGCTGCTGCTGGTACGGAAAGTTCTGCCTCCATTGGTGTGCGAACTGAGGAGGCTGCTGGTGTTGTTGGTGAGGTTGAGAGGTTTGGCCAAAACGACCACCCTGAGGTTGGTGGTACTGTCGGTTGGCAAATTGCTGACCCTGGAGTTGTCCCTGAGGACGGGTCGGCTGTGCATCATTCGTCCATACCCCGTTAACTTCTTGGATCAGGGGTGGTGGTGGAAAAACTGGATCAGGCATGGAAAGGAACTCTGGCTGATAAACGACCATCTGATGTTGCGGCGGGCCCTGGTCGGGCACCTACACGTAGTACACGTGCTGGACTGCTGGTGGCTGCTGGCTCGGCTGAGGCTGATGCTGTGGTTGCGGCTCATCCTTCCTCTCAGCGGGAGCGTCTGATGGTGTAGCCGACTGGACAGAGTTGATTTTACCGACCAACAGCTCGAGGTTCTTGTTGATCTGATCGAGCTTATCCAGGTTCTGGGTCCTCTTCTCGATCACAGCGAGTTTTTCAAGGTCCTGTGATCGCTTCTCGATTATATCAACCTTAGAGAGATGGCCCCCGATGATGCTGAGGTTGGAGCTCTCATCTCTCTCTGCTTCCTTGGATGCAGCCATGTGAACTTGTTTCTGGAGGATCTGGGGCTGCTTCTGGTACGCCTTGGATGAAGAGAGGGCGGCCTCTCCTTAGGCCATTTCTTCGAAAATCTGCCATACAACATCTTCATCCTTGTTGAAATGGGAGCCCCCACATGCTGCGTCCACGAGCCTTTGACTTTCAATATTGAGTCCCCCGAAGAAATGTTGGACCAGGCTGGTCTTAGGGATCTCGTGGTGGGGACACTTCTCCTGCAGATCAGTGAATCTCTCCCAAGCCTCATGTACGGACTCATGTGCTCCTTGGGAGAAATTGCTAATACGGGCTCGCATTTGGTTGAGCCGACCGAGAGGGTAGTACTTGTGCAGGAAGGCAGATTTCAACTCCTCCCAGGTCGTCACAACCTTTCCCATGTGATTGACCCAATAGTGGGCCTTATCCTGTAGACTGAAGGGGAAAGTCGTCATCTTGACAATGTCCAGGGGGACATTCGGATAGTGGGTGGTGCGGCAAATGCGGGAGAATCGCTGCAGGTGAATGTACGGCTCTTCATTGGTGTTGCCATGGAATGCAGGGAGAAGGGCTATGAATTGGGGCTTCAGCTCAAAGTGAGCGTGTACCGGTGGAATGAGAATCCACTCGGTCATCTGGCTGTCTCCCGGATTGTATGTTTCTTTAAGTGTCGACTTTGGCGGTGGTGGGAATTCGGGATCATCATTGGGGTCATCACCACCTTCTCCACCTCCGCCTCCTCCTCCCCTGCCTCCTCTGCCTCGGACTCCTCCTCCGTCGTTGCGGTTTATCACATCATTCAACATATCCTGGAAAGCAGTCTGTGTAAGGGCCTGCTCAGTCAGCTGCTGTTGTATGGCCTGGATAGATGCCAGTAACTGTGCATTGACTTGGTTCTGATCTGGCACCTGTCCCTCTGGTATGGGTGGCTGCTGACCCTTGCCCTTTCCTCCTGGCGCCATGTCAGGGTCTGAGTCAGACGAAATGAACTCCGGAGTAGTCTCCAGGGCTCGCACGGTCTTCTATCTGCATAATGAGATGGTCCGAATCAGATCACTTACAATTAATGCTCAGCTGCCGTGATGAAGCTGGAATTCAGGTCAACCCCAGCATGCTGTGAATGGAAAACTGATGTAGAATGTAATCGACTCCCATTCACAACGACGATAGCGGGACAAAAGTCATCCCAGTTTATTGGGTGGCCAAGAGAAAGGTAGAAAAGAGGAGTCTAGAGATCGATCTGCAAAGTCCGGATCGGGTTCTCGGGAATCGCCTCGAAATTATTGGCGGGGTTGAGTCCATGGAATCGATGTAGGTGTCGGCATGGTCCCGACGAAACCATCCATGGATCAACTTCGCGGAGCACAAGAGAATGTCGGATTTTGGAAGAATGATACGATGGTCAACGAGGAACAAAAGGAGTGTAAAACAGTAGAAAGGCTCGGTTGAGCGGGGTGGTCAAAGGAAGACATAACAAAATTTGCGCAAAGGCGCGGGACTTTGATCTTTGAACCTTAATCTAGATCCATACAAACACAAGACAAAATCGGGTTCACCAACTCACGCCATGTGAAGCCGTGAAAGCTCGTCTATTTATTATCTTTTCATTTTTAGAGTTGTGATTTTCAGGCATATCTTATAACAAGTCCTTAGTACGCTACCCTATAGGAGAGAGAGTACTGCCGGAAGAGTATCCCGTACTTGTCCTCCTCCTGTGTAACCTGTAGTCTGTACTTTTTGGAGTCCTTGTAACCCTTCCTGGATCCCTACTCAGCCAAAGAAAAGAGAGAGGAAGCCGATAGGCGAAACCAATACTTCGGTTCTCGCTCGCAACGGAATCACCCGTGAGCGTGCAAGAACCTACTCGGACGCAGGACGATGAGACAGACACCCCCGTGAAGGCGTGGCCTATGCTCAATACTTCGGACAGGGTCGATGCTCTCACAACAGAGAGTCACCATTGGTGACCAAGTCCTACTCGCCTACGTACGATAGAAGCGCCATTACTTCGGAAATCTAGGCGATACACAAGGCAGTTGCAGACTGGGTTTTGGGCTTTCTATTCTTAGGGGTCGCACTCGCTCAAGGGAGTAGGGTTTTGGTCCCCCTCCAAGGTACCTGAAAACAATGAGGGCTTTATGAACCCGGTACAATGATAGTCCATTACAGATTTTAATTAAGGTCAAAGTTTATTTAGCAGTCCCCTGGTTTTAATTTTTTTGGTTTTCACTTTTTTTGGATCTGTTTTCATACCAGCGCCTAACGTTTTTGTAGATTTTCATTTAAGTCCTAGGTGCTCAAAATCAGAGGGAGATAGCGGAAAAGCCGTGCAAGTGGTTCCATGATGGAAATCTCATCATTGAACCGAATGATGCATGCTGAGTTAGAAGACTTACAGTGCATCCCAGCTCTCTCCATGTGGTATGCAAAACAGAATTTTTAAACCTATCTACATGTCGGTATGCAAGGCACAAAATCGTCCTAAACATAAGCTGCTATTAGCGTGAAGAACCATAAGCTGCTAATTCATCTCTAGCCCAAAAGAGTCCGGTCTTGGCTCACCCCTCCTCTGTACTCAACACACTTGAGCTTAGGAGAAAGCGCTTTACAGGGTTTGCTACGGCACAGAGGGCTAAGAGACAAAGTAACAACTTGTTTAAGTTTGACTAGATCCAATCGAAGTAGACTATAGGAACATGCATTCTTATTAATGTTTGGACCTAGCTACCGAGTCAAGCAACCTATATCTAGGGGCTCCAAGCACACAAAACAAATTAAAAGAAAGGCGGAAAGCTCAAAACTGCGGGAAACAAAATAAAAGAAGGCGATGAAAACTCAAAAAAGCCGCGATGAGGCCCCCAGGTGAACAATCACCTGGGCACTGGACCTCATTGTGAAGAGTAGAGTCCTGTTTATATACATGCCAAAATAGTCTCTCTCTCACCATGAATTACAAAAATAATTTTCCTAAATATCTAGCCTATCTAATGCCCCTCTCTTTGCTTCTTTGGTGCACTCTCCAGATGGTCATGAGAAGAGAAGACCATCCTCCTCCAAGCTCGGCTGCCTTGGCCTCCTAGGAAGCCATCCTCGTGTGGTGGTCCCTTGCATCAAAGTCACAAAACGATTGCATTAGCATACTCAGTCAATCAAATAGAGCAGAGAAAAATAATCACAATAAATAAAGAAATGAAGCATGGTGATTAATGGCAATAAAACAATAGCTGCTCACACAAAAATGAATCATGAATCAAAAACTTTATACAAGGATGACAAAAATCAATTTGGCTATGCTCATTGCTCCCCGGCAACGGCGCCATCTGATAACCAGTTGTTCGCGAGGGTCTCCATGAATAATAAAAAGTGTGTCGCTGAGGCGACCGCTCACAAATCATCCAGTCAACCAGCAATTAACCCACAATCCAAAGAATACAACAATCAAGCTCAAAACAAATGTGACTTAATATTTATTTACTCTACCATAAAATGTATAGTGACAAGTATGTAGAGGTCGAACCACAGAGAGCAACTCAAAATACAATAGCCTACATGTCAATCACAGTCATCCTGGTGTGGGTTTTTTTTATCATTATTTTTTATTTTTTTTATTAATATTATTAAAATATAATAATTAAGTATTATATATAGATGTATATAATACTAATATATTAGTTATATGTATATATACCCATAGAGGGTAAGTATATAGCTTATAATACATATAATATATATATAGGTATATATAAATATAATAAAATAAATTTATATATAGATTTTTTCTCTTTTTTTATATGTTAAGATTAATGAGAATACATATAACTAATCACTTATATATAATATATTTTTTTTCTTTTTTTTAGGACATATAGATATATATACATAAAGGGGGTATTAGAATATTCACAAAAATACTCAAAAATAGTCAAAAATTCAGGAAAAGGGTCTTTTTGGAATTTTCATGGTTTTTTACTGTTTTTATGATTTTTGGGTATTTTTGAAAACATTTTTAGTAATTTTAAATAACTAAATAATAGCAAACAGTGGACTAGGTACTGGCTGTCACAAAAATAGAGATTAAAAATAGCTAACAGCCTCAAAAATTTTCCACCCTAATTTTCTAATAACGATAATAAAATATAGCATAAATTGGGCCTGAGTTTATATTTTTCTGATTTTTCTTTGATTTTTTATATTTTTTTGAAGTTTTTGGGCATTTTTGAATTTTTAAGGTTTTCTTTTTGAGATTTTTAGGGATTTTTGGACTGACACTAATATAGGTCAAAATACACCATAGGTAATTTTTTTGGAATTTTTAGAGGCATTTTCGTATTTTTTTTGGATTTTATAAGTTAGACAGAGAATAAAAGACATGTTTTTGATTTTTAATAAATGCAAAAATGCAACGAAATGCAAAACTGAAAATATGGCGTTCAAGCATGACCAAACAGGAGCTTAAGTCTATTTTTACATGATTTTTCGATTTAATATGAAGCATAAAATAAATAGACAAAGCCTTCAAAAATTAAATGGCCTGGCAGGGGTATTTTTGCAAATAAAATAGTTGGCAGGGGTATACATGCAAAAATTACAACAAAAATACACTTTAACTTTTATTTTCAGGACCATTTAATAAATACAGGAACCCGGCAGGGTTTAGATGCAAATTTTCACGCGCCTCTTGTGGTTGCTGCACGTGAGGCGCGGGGGGACTAAAGTGTAAATATGAAAACATCAGGGGGTCCAACTGCAATTTTTACAACTTATTTACAACTAAAACTTTTATTTTTGGGATTAAATACTAAATACAAAAAGTAAGGGGCTTGGTATGAAATTTACCCCTAAACAAAGCTTTTCATCCTGCGGCGCTGGAGGCGCCACTTATCCACGTGGCGGCCATCGGACGGCGGACATCGGTTCGGCGATGAAGGGCCAGGATTAGAACCTCCTGGCTGATCTGACGGTGGAGGTACATCTTCATCGAACGATCGGCGTTCAATCTGGGCCGCCCCTCTCGATCCAACGGTGCGGAAGGCACCTGGAAGAACTGGGAAGAAGCTCGCCCCCGGCGACCTTCGATCGGGTAGCTCGGGCTCCTCCGGGCACCTCCCGCGCATCTGAAGCTCTCTGATCGTAGCTGGGAGGCTTCCGCATCGTCTGACGGTGGTCTCATGGCTCCTGGGGGTCCGAGTCGATGGAGCGAGATCGGAGAAGAAAGGGGCCCCCAGGAACCTCTTCCCGGATCTGTGCGAGTCCAGTTGGGCTCGATTCTTCAAAGTACCTGCACAGGAAGAACCGCGGGCGAGAGAGCCTGCTCCTCGACCCGGGGTTTTGAAGCTACGGTGCACAATGGAGATGGGCGGAGGGGCTCCTACGAACGGCGGAGGAGGAGCCCCTATTCGCCAGGACCTAGGGTCCTGGGTTGAACAAATGCGTGCGACAGATGGAGAAAGCGTTGGGCTTCGAAATGGGGCGAACAGGGTGGTCGGATACGGTCAGATCCACAGTGGAGAAGTCGCCGGAGCGGAGCTCCGGCGAACTTCGAATTTTGGATTTCTAACTACGGTGATTAACTAACCACTAATCTAACTACTGGAATGAAATGCTAACATTAAAAGCTAACTAAAAACGCATTAAAAGGGCAGCTCTTATACCTGGGGGCCTCCAGGGAGCAGGGCGGACGCCGGAGCTCCGTCGCGATAAAATCCTCCTCTCTCCGGCCGATTCGAGGCACCAGCTCACTCCCCCTGTCACGAGGAATGTCCTAGGACTAGAATTAAGGCTTGAGATTGGATAAAAAGTGGCCAAATTCGAGGAAGGAGGCGGAGCTTTTTATTTATAAGCATTGGCAAGGGGCCTTATTACCCGGTGATTATTGGCTGATCCAATGAACATCTCGTTGATCTTTGATTTCGGCGGGCATCATGGAAGATTAGGGAACAATTCTTGCGAAGGAAGCGTTGTCGATTGATGGATTGTGTGCCCGGGAAAAAGGCATGAAATCGGGGGAGTAGACAGTTCAGAGACGCCAGGCGAGGGATGGGACAGTTGACCTGGGAGTCAACGTTGGCCGGCGCCTTATTGGGCCACGTAGGGCGCTACGAGACAAAATAGCAAATCTGAAGGAAGATTGATTTATTTGACGCCTTAAATTATTTTATTAATTTTTTCTTATAAAATAAAAAATGTGTATTATTTCATCTAGTATTTATTTATGATTTTTATTGAATTTTTTGAGGTGTTTTGTTATAGTTTTATTTGGATAATATTTATATGTATGTATTTACATGTATTTTCATGTATTTTATTTTTAATTTGTTTATTTTCTTTTATTATTTTCTTGGCTTATTTTATAAATTTATAATTTATTTTTGTGAGTATAAAGCTATTTTTATTTGATTTTTATAAGTTTATTTGTATTTTCAAATAAATGTGTTTGTGTATATGTAAGTATACTTATATGTATTTTACCTGTATATTATATACATTGTATTTATTTAATGGATTTTATTTATTTTTATTTTAGCTTTGTATTTTATATAATATATACATTATTGTAAAAATATAAAAGAATGAAATAATTAAAGAATGCTTTTCTCTTTTTAATTATGTTCATCCTTCTCATAGGTATTTTGCCTATATAGACTTATTTTATTTTACATATTCTTTTTGGTTTTATTCTAAGGCTAATATGTATGTGAATTATATACATTATTTACAAGATTCTAAAAATAGTAATTTATAAAAATAGTGATTAGTGATTATAGTGAATATTTTAATCAGGTATTATATACAAGAAAGGCCAAAAACCTAACTTCTGCATAAGGACTCCAAAAATTATGAAACCCATTTTATAAAATAGTTTATGAAATGCTATATACAATTAAAGGTGAGTTTGGGTGATTTGGAGTTTTTATTTGCAAGATATGGGTCTGTGAAGTTGAGATTTTGGCTTTTTATTCTGTGTATAAAATGTACATTGAGTATTATTTTTGTACAAACTCAATTTTGTATTTTTATTCACATTATTATCTACAACTTTTATGAACAAAGTTTCTTTATTTGATGAATAAATAAATATGTACAAAATAGGTGCCAAAGATGCATAAATGGATGAAAAATAAATGAGGTATTTATTGTATATCGGCCCTTATCTCCCCCTACTTTATTCCTTGTCGACCAATTCCATGCTGGCCTTGGTCTCGGGGTTAGGGTCATAAAATATTTGCAATATTTTATTCCTTTTTCTTTTCTTCTCTTTATTCTATAATTTTGGCATTAAAAACCTTATTTAATGTACAATAAATACAAGAAACAATGAATGCTATTATATATAAATTAATGTTATTTACATGCATTTGCTGGGGTTTTTGAGGCCAAAATGATAGAATAAAGGTGATGAAATGGGGATTCATCAGGGTCTCCATCGCATTGAGCCTTTGCGCACAGCTTCTCACACTGCCGCCTGAGAATCTCACATGATTTGTATGTTTACGCATGATTAGGTTCATGAGAACCCATTGCTCTGACAGGGATTGGGGCCGCCTGGAGGATGAGGTGACGCTGCTGGGAGAGATATTCCCAGATGAGGGTGGTGATCATGGCCAAAGATGCATCTTGGAAAGATGTAGGCGCATAACCATCTGGATAGATCGTGTCGTAGGTACATTGGTTGAGTATAGATCTAGAGTTTCAGAAACCCTACGAGGATGAAGTCCTAGAGCACTCTCGTGGGAGCTTCTTTGAGAGACCGTTGCCACATATTTGGAGGGAGTTGAAGGAGGCCTGAAGGAGGTGGCTTCATGATTTAGGGTTCCAAAGAAACCAACCGTAATGCTCCCATGGTTTCGTAGGGGTCCCATCGCATGACATGGGAGGAATCTAGTGCTCCATGAGAGGAACCCTAGCCACCATTTGCTGGAGAAGACGAAACCTGCTATGCCAAAACTTGAACAAACTCAAAGAATCAGTTGTTCATCGTGGTAGCATATCTTTAGAAAAATTTAAGAACAATGACCCAATGCTGAGCTTTAAGATTACATAGACAAATACAAAATTCTCAAAGACGAATACCAAAATCAACTTGCTCTGATACCATGCTAAAAACTAGAAATGCAGAAGCGAATCAATAAATACGAAAAAAACATTGAATAGTAGGGATTTTGTGTGGAACCCTACTCCGTGAGCGAGTGGCATGGAACTACATGAGAAGGCTTCAAAGGGCCGGATCATCTATTGCACTCTCTCAATGAGTACAGGAGGTGCAGGGCTTCTTGTATTTCCCAAAAGACAGACTGGAGTCTCATGTCTCATCCATGTGAGACTGAACATGAGTGGGGGTAATTGGATCTATAATAGACTTCAACAGTCGCTATTATTCTCAAGAATATATGTGCATTCTGGAGTGTTGCACTATAGATAATGTGACAGTATCAAAATATTTGTAGTAACCCAGAAATCTATTCGCTAAATCTTAGGGAAATGCTAGTGAAGTCGACAAACTAGCACTTGGGGTAACTGTAGTTGAGACATGAACCTGAGACTTTCCTGCCACAATCAGATTTCAAGTCCGATTGAGTTACGTTGTGGTGGGAAAAGCATGATGATATCAATAGCTATGCAGATATTTCGAGTTCCAAAATGCATGAGTTATGACATTGATATCAGTAAAATAATGAGTTTGGACTGCAAGAGTGTTGATGATATTGTCTACAGAGCTTATGGTCAACCTTGAACGAATAGATAACCTTGTGATGTTGTCTTGGGAGGAGACTTAAATTTGAAAGCAATTACAAATGTTAGTACTGTGGAGTTGTAAGCTTTCCAGCTTTGATCAATAAGCTTACATGTATCAAAGATTGTTCATCATGTCATGAACATGCATATACTAGAGGGTGTTTCAGCTTTTAGGGTGTAAAATAATGAGTCTGGGCGTAAGAGTGTTGATGATATTATCTACAGAACTTATGGTCAACCTTGAATGAATAGATAACCTTGTGATGTTGTCTTGGGAGTACACCTAAATTTGAAAGGAATTACAAATGTCAGTACTGTGGAGTTGTAAGCTTTCCTGCTTTTATCAATAAGCTTACATGTATCAAAGATTGTTCACCATGTCCATGAACAGGCATAAGAGGGTGTTTCATCTTTTAGGGTGTAAAGATATGATTTGATATGTACGTGGGAATCTTAACTATTACTTGATTTGCTATCTATTTTCCTGTACCTAGATGTTACTTTAGAAGAAAGCAGGGACAATCTTGATGTAGAGCTTTCTTAGCATTGCAGTCCCCTTGTCAATAGCATGCATTTGTGATGGATTAACTACGTTGTAAAATAACTGGTGTTGGGAGCACCTTCTTTAGGCCCATCAATTTAAGAGGGAAGTTCAACTGATTGAAAGGAGGTTTTTGCTTTGCATTAGGTGTTGAAGCCTCTGTCCCTTTCCAAGATGTTGCTTGTCATCCTCATTTTTAAAATATTACAGTTTCTGGTAGAGCGGGGGCATAGCATAATTGGTTGGGAGTAGAAGTTTAGTGGGATGAGCAGAATCGAGGTCGGCATGGGATATTTTTTACTTTCCATGAAAATTTCTACCCCATGAAGATGAAATCAATAATGAGTGTACAACTATACAACCAGAGTGAAGGTTAAGATGTCAATGCCATTAACTGAGGTCGTAACTATATGATCACGTCCTAGTACCAGTCAGGTGATTATGTGCTTGTAGTAAGCAACTCATTGTTTTTGAAGTAACTATTTTTTGTTCTAATATTCCATTCAATGATGAACTTGCTGAAGTGTTTTTGAGGGAATTTTTTTTAATCAATTGTGTTGTTTTTGATTGGGCCACATCCATGTGTGGGTTATCTCCTTTGTTATGTTTCTCATCCTAATGCAGCGCCTGACTAATGGTGTCATCAGTCGAAAAGCTGAACCTAATATCTAAAGTTCATGTAGGTCTGTTGTGTATTGGATACACCATGTATCCCTATGATGTACACTAAGGTGACATTCGTTTGGGGAATAAGGTTGGAGGAATAAGTTATTGTTTCTGTTCATTTGGAAGAATAAGAAAATGTGGTATAAGGTGGAATAACATGTGGTTATTTACTATTCTCCATTCGGTTGGCACATGGTGGATAGGGTGGAATAAGGTTTGAAAGTTAGTTAAATCCTTTTTATGAGTTATTCCACACATGTGCAATAACAGGCCGGCAACATAGTTGTATCTGTTATATGCAACTCAAACTATTTAGCCGTATGCTTGAATGTGTATACTCCATTCAATAAAAAAGTAGAACATTTGTTGACTATCTGTTTCATAATCTGACCGCTTCGAAACAACAATGTGTTACGACATAGCATATTGACAATAATATCGAAACAATTGAACTGGCAATCCCAATTTATTAGACGTACGACATGTTAAATGATTTATACATCATATACATGGAATACAGGACACTGCACAACACAAAATCTGCGACGGTACATGCTTATCACACATGATCATTGATGAATCTGTCATTCATCACTCTTAAAGTTGAAAATAGTGTTTTGTTCCCGAGTATTTAGCAGCATATTTCCCTTTATCTTGCATAATTAGCATACTTACATGCACACATAATACATGCATTTTAGCATCCATATTTTCATTAAATAAGAAGCCTAATTCACTTGTAAATATTCACCACTATTCACCTATTTACCTACATTTTATACCCATCCCAAATACAATAAAACTAACACTATACTGTGTATATCACTAACTAATAACACAAGGAAAAGGGGCACGGTTTTTACCTTGTAAAAATACCCAATAAAAATCTCAAACGCTGTTGGAGATTCCAGACTTAGAATGCAAACATCTACCTCATACAATCTTTGATTTAGGTCCACTCACTTTTAGATTAATACACATTCAGAGATCTTCAAAATGAGATCAATTTCATTTAAATCGGAGCTCGTATGCAAAACTTGGGATTTTGGGCCTCTCTGGGTCCTATATGTATGTATATTTGTACGCTTGTATTTTTGTATCATATTTTACCTCATCTCCATTTTTTGTCAACATCAAACTTGTAGATCTTATCGAGATCTACAACTTTCATGTTTTGAGTTTTTCCAAATTCGGCCTTCTTCTCTCTCTAATTTACCATTCTCTTTCAGCCATTCAGAGCAGGCCACGTGGCGCCCTCTGATTGCGCCATGTGGCCCGCTCCATTGCGCGCCACGCGCCCTCCATTCCCCACTGTCTGATCTCGCCCCCTCTCTCGATCTGGGCCATCCAAGATGTAATGCCTCTCGACCATCCGATCAAGCCCAGCTTCAATCTGGGTCATCTGTTAGCGCCTCTCCCACAGGCCGCCACGTGTCACCTCTTCTCCACCCTCCGGATGGCCTCCCTTCTCTCCTCATCGCCACCGTTCATCTCGCTTTGGATCCCTACCGTTTGATCTAAGCCCAGCCATCATCACGACAGTATGTCTCTGCCTAAGTCCTAGTGCGCCACTTGGCATCTCATGGATCGCACGATCAGGTCCTCAAGACTTCATCCTGACCGTACGCTAGCGCCACACCCTCCGCTCACCACCTGGTTCACCCTGCACCCTTGATCTCATCACTTCAGATCTAATCCAACCTCTCATTAGTGCCTAATTCTAAATCGTTGGATCGTGAGATCCAACGGCAAAGACATCATCTTCTACCTCCCGCAAGGCCCGCACCCACGTCGTCCACCTTGCGCGCGAGCCACCACCTTCCTATTTTTGGGACCACTTCGGCCACCCTCTCCACCTCCTGTCACCTCCATTTCGTAGCCCACTCTACCCTCATCCTCGGAGACCTCCATGATCGCCATAACCCGTACCTACGTCGTCCCACGACCTCCACCTCCATCACCTAGACCTTCACTTCCAACCTATAAATACTCCATCTCCGTCGACCGTCGACCCCATTCGCCACTGCAGAGAGAAACCCGAGCTCGACTCCACCTATCAGTGGCAGTAATTAGGCCAGAATCTGAGCGAAGACAGAGTATTTCTCCGGCAAGATCCACGGCTAACCTCGCTGTGCCGCAGCTCCTCCCGTGAGCTGCACGAGCTCGGGACCCCTACCGGCCTTCGAGCGATGACCAAGAGCTCAACTCCGAGCTTCAATCTCTAGCTAGATACCTCCATCTCCCCTTCGATCTTCTTCTCCTTTTTCTTCACTTTTCTTGAATTTTACTCGCCTTCCACGATCGATCTCACGTCCATCTGATCATCCACCGAGCTCCGCCATTGAGCTCTGATCTTCGTGACATACTTCATTCTCTTCAAAGACACCTCGTACCTCACTCCGACGAGAGCTCCGCCACCTTGGCGGAGAAGCACCACCGGATCACCTTCACTCCACTCCAGGCCTCCCATCGCACTCACGTTCACCCCACAAACACTTTGCATGCCTCGGCTATTGAGCTAACTCATGCATGAACTAATTGCTTCATTGGCCAGAAGCCTCACCGGAGCTCCCTCAACCTTCATCGCCTCTGTCCTACGGACCTCCCCAGCCCCATCCAGAGTCTCCAGCGGCTCCCTGATTCTTCCACGATCATTCCGAGCTACACAGGAGCCGTCGGCGAGCTTCATCGACTACTGGAGGAGGAGGCGGAGCCAGGAGGGCTTTGCAGGAGCACAGCCACGTCCGCTGCAGGAGGTGGTGGACCGTAGGAACACGAAGAACATTAATCGTTGGATCCTCATGATCAAACAATTGTGATTGCGCCACGTCGCCATCAACCCAATGCCATCGAATCAGGAGGATCCCATGCTCACGATCACTCCACATTGCTCTCCCCTTCGACCTACAGCAACTGTTCGATCTCACTAGGATCCAACGATCCACATCAAGCCATGTCACCGCTTCCCCGAGCTCCAGATGTGGTTGGATTCATCTTGATCCAACAACCCTCGTTCGTCCATGTCTTCATCTCAGGAGCCATTAGTAGCCGTTGGATCGTCTCGATCTAGCGGCCTGGAATGAGCCACGTTATCTCCTCCGAGCCTCCTCCCCAACTATTAGGCTCGAAGCTTCCGAAGCTGTCCCGAGCCATGCCCGAGCCTACAGTGCCCCCGAGCCAACCTCCGAGCCTCCGACATCTCTTGAGCCTCGCACTGCACGTGTTTCTCATGTGCGATCTGGGCATTATATACTGAGGCCTCTAGAAGTTTTATAAATTACAAATCAGTCCCTGCTAGGAGCACCACGTGAGGCGCACGTGTTTCAGTGGGCATTTTGCACACATAACCCCAGCATTCTAGGTAATTGCATTTGAGTCCATGTCAGTATGTTTAAATGTTAGCAATTTGATTTTCTGTAATTGCAATTTAGTCCCTGTCTTTGCACGCATTTTTAGGTACTCATTCGGCATCATTTTTAAGTTCTAAAAATTGCATTGCGTGGATTAACTTGTCCTCTTTCGTATGTAACACTTATCCCATTTTTGTGACATCAGTGGATTTTATTATTATTAAATTGGTGAAATTGTCCATATTTTACCCATTTGATGCCTTTTAATTCATAGTAAATTCTCCGTTGTTCCAAAAATCATCAAAAATTCACATTAGACTTAGATAATTTAGTTTACATTGTACCCAAAAATTAACACATTTGCACGCATCACGAGGCATGAATAAATTAAATTGTAATTTGCTTAATTGATTTTAAATAGGTCTAATTCACATAGAATTTTAAGTTATCAATTTCCCTGAATTCATCATACTTATATCTATCTAGGATAATTTTTATATCTAGAAATATTTGTTTTGGTATTTATTAAAATTGATTTTGTAAAAATCGCCTTGCATTCATATTTAATTCATAGTAAATTCATAAAGTGTTAGAAAAATCCAAAAAAATAGTGTAGCTTAATTTCATTGTATTACACATTCTGGCCAAGTTTCATAATTTTTGGACTTAGTTTGACTACATTTTTGAATTTACTTGTAAACTGGCCTGATATTGCATTGTATTTCTTTTAAATAGCATAAAAAATGTTGAAAAATACCAAAAATATCTTCTAATAATCCGACCTCTAAAATTTGCTTAAAATTTACCTAAGGAGACAGCTGCCTCTCGGAGTTCGACCTTGAGCTTGCCCAAGTAAAATAAATTTGTCGCTCGTGATTAACTCGACATTAATTAAAAGTGATTTTTGATTAGTCTGTATTAACCTGACTACAACGAACGACACGACATTAATTTGACCATTAATTTAATGGAATTAACAAAGGTAGTGCGCGGCTCTTCAATATGGCACTGTTGTTAGGGAGGCACGACTTAGGTTAATTTCTAAAAAAAAATTGAGTGTCTGATTTTCCATCCCTGGGTAGTCTAATTCCTGGCTTTCTTTGTAATATTTTTCTCTCAGTTAATTTTGAGTATTTTTGTGTAGTCCTTATTTGACCTCAATTTGTTTTTGTACGAGGAACACGAGGAGTCGAAGGCGCTTCGAGGAGCTTGCATTTTAAACTTTTTGAGAGATTGTGAGGACTTGTAAATTTTTATTTTTCATTATTTTTGCATTATTCCAGCGGTTCCTGTTCTGGTTCTCACATGTGTAAAAATAGTGGAAACGTGTCCCTGTGTACTATGTGGATTGAATTTTAGGTTAGGCATGCACTAGCGGCTCCTCGAGCCACTCTAGGATTTGCTTGTGCTCGTAATTTTTAGGACCACACATCACACATAAAAGATGCACTTAGACTGCAGATCTAGTCAAATCAAATCAGTAATTCACTCGCTAATAGAACTGCCTATCTAGAAGTTGTTTTTGTCATCTACATTTGCATATAGTATAAAAGATTTCAGTTATGTTCTGCATCCTGCATAAAAGCGAAGGGATCACTGTAAGTATTCTACAGTCAGCATGCGCATCATTGATTTATCGTGCATCAGCTTTTCTCGACTCCTCTCTCTTGGTTTTTCAAAACTTAAGTAAAAAGGAAATTGGGACTGGATGATAGGCATGCTTCATGGATTGGACTTAATCAATGATAACATAACTTAAAACCGGGACTGCTAAACATTATTGACCAAAAAAATCAATTAAAATGGAAATTCTGCTTGTGGGAGATTAACCCCCGACCTTGTTTTCAGACTGAGTGAGGGTACTTGAGTGTGTGTGAACACCTTAAGGAAGATCCCAAATCCAAACCTTCCACATCACGTACCGAATGATCCTAGCAAATATCACAAGTTGAATTTTTCAGGTTCACTTACTAGTACCAAGTACCCTCTGCCTGTTCACGGGTAGATAGCGGTGAACCAGTGGTACTTCGCGACAAGTTGCTAGTAACCCCCCGGGGTGAAGTTCGAAGCCTTGTCAACCTCCGCCTGCTTGCAGATAGATAGGGGATGGTCTTTGAATCCATCAACTTGGGATAGGAGCGAAGAAAGGAAGGACGCAAGTATCTTAGGCGACAGGTTAAACAGGTAAGACACATCCGGCTTTGATCCGACTTCCCTATAGGCCATGTATCCTTTGCTATTTGCTTGAAAATCACACTTAAAATCAACCAAACTAATCGGACTCGGTTTCGGGTCCTTCACCATGTTGAGTGTGAAAATATAGGGTTTGGATTCAATTGCTTGCTTCAGATAGGAGTAAAATCCTATCTTTACTTAGAATTCCCGAATCTTCTTCTCGCCATCCAAGATGACTGATTGGTGGGGACCGAATCCCGATTTGTCAATCTCTCTTTAAGCCCCCAACAAAGCTCATCTTCACCGGCCCAAGCGCAACTTGGACCAACCAGAACTCATGACCCTCTTGAGTTCTGGATCCCTCAAACCAAGGGTGGTTACTCAAACCAACCCTTTTCTCTCCTCTGATCTTACCGAGGAAGACCATCACCTCGGTAAGAATCCCTTCCTTGATATGTACTCTAACCTAGACCATCTTTTTTTACCCATGACAAGAGGACAAAATGCCAAAGAAAAATCCTGATGAGGAGGAGAACAGAGAGGACCCCATGATTCAAGTCTTAGCTCGGCTGGCTAGAGCCGAACAATTGAATGTGGAATTAACAACTAGGCTGGGACAGGTGATCGAGGCTGAAGGAATACACCGATCGATGGTAGATGCTATAATCCAGTAGAGAATGAGATACATAGCTGGATAGTAAACGAGGTCTGATTTTAATTAGGGGATTAATTTATATACAATATTTACATAATTACTCTAATTTTTATGGATTTTTATAGCTTAGAAAATGGCAAAACAAAAACAACAAAGATAAAATATATACAAATTATACAAAGTCAGATTTTTGTGTTTTATCTTGATTTTCTAATTTTTATGGATTTAAATTCTTGTTTCCATGTTAATTAATTAATCGGAGAACATGATAGAGAAAGAATTAAGTTAGAATAATTATTATCACCTAAAATAATATGCTCAATTTAGGGTTAATTATTTATATATTTTAACCTTAATATTAGTATAATTAGTTATTGATTTATTAAGAGGATTTTCTAAAACATCTGTATAGAGTAGATGATTCATGATTCATCACTGGCGCAGTGGTGCTTCAGTTGTTGTTGTTACTGCTTTCTTTTTGTAATTTTTTATTTTGTTGATTTTTTGGTGTTTTCATTCTGGTGCTTCTCCTCCATCTCTTCTTCCTCACCCAGCTTGGATGCTGGATTGGCTGATGCAGAAGAGGATGATTTGCCAGGTAAATCTTTATTCTTCCCTTTATGGTGGTAGTTGGCTGCAAGGTCCTGCCGCTCATAAGGATAACAACATCAGATAAAAACAAATCATGCACATCTGATTCTGTTGGACGGAGAGAACATCACAGATTACTTGCTCTTTCTTTCTAAAGTTATTAGGGTTGGCCTCCACCTATGCCAGATTGGAGTTTTGGCGGTAGTGAGGTCATCGAGCTTCTGGATCATCTCAACGAGGCTCTTTACCAACTAAGCCAAGCGATCCAAGGTGAGGTTCACAGAAGCTGCCTCGGATGGTTCAACATGCTGACCACGTTGATACTGGGAATAGTGTGGAGGCTGCGAGTATGAATGCTGAGGATTATACTGGAGAGAAGGATGGTACTGTTGTTGGTGTTGAGGAGGTTGCTTCTGATATGGAACAACTGAGTAATATTGATTGTGATGGTACTGGTGGTATTGCGGTTGTTGGTACTGGTTCTGTCTCTAGTTGCCATGATATATGACAAAGACTGCTTGTGGTGTTGAGGCTAGTTCTGGACAAATCTCCCTCCTTGATGCGGAGGGAACTCGCAATTTCATGTAGACAGGCCCTGTTGTTATCTGCCAGGACGGGCCAGTTGTGCATCGTTACTCCACACGTCATTTACCTCATAAATCAGAGGTGGTGGAGGAGAGCATGGATCATGCATAGACTGGGGCTCAGGCTGGTAGACTACTAGTTGTTGATGTGGTCATTTCGGAGATGTCGGCTCGGGGACCTGCACATAATATACATGTTGGAGTACTTGCTGGGGTTGACTC
This sequence comes from Ottelia alismoides, assembly GCA_037367405.1. Lineage (NCBI taxonomy): Eukaryota > Viridiplantae > Streptophyta > Magnoliopsida > Alismatales > Hydrocharitaceae > Ottelia > Ottelia alismoides. The sequence continues at coordinate 200,695 of JAZKJV010008861.1, read as the reverse complement.
TACTGAGGAGGTTGTGGCGAAGCTGGCTCTTTCAAGCTCTGCAAGAGTGGTGGAAGATGCAGACACATAATTGCAGGAGTTGATCGTACTAACCAGTAGCTCAAGCTACTTGGTAATATGGTCCAACTTGTCCAGATGTTGTGTCTTATACTCGATCACATAAATTTTCTCAAGGTCCTGTGATCATTTCTGAGTGATATCTACCTTGGACAAGTGGCTCCCTATTATGCTTAGGTTGGAGCTCTCGTCCCTCTCTAGCTCATGAGAAGATGCCATATGAACTGGCTTCTGAAGATTATGGGGTTGGCACTGATATGCACGGGATGAGATAAGGTGGACTCTCCTTCGTTCATTTACTCGAAGATCTTCCAGACAACATCCTCGTCCTTGTTGAAATGCATGATGCCATAATCAGCATCCACAAGCTTCTGTCTCTCAATTATCAGTCCTCCAAAAAAATGTTGGACCAGGTTGGTCTTAGGAATGTCATGATGGGGACACTTCTCCTGTAAATATGTAAACCTCTCCCAAACCTCATGAATGGACTCGTGGGTGGCTTGGGTGAATTAGCTATGCGGGCATGCATCTGATTTAACCGCCCGAGAGGATAGAACTTGTGAAAGAAGGCTGACTTCAATTCTTCCCAAGTGGTGATGACTTTACTCAAGTGGTTGATCCAATGAAGTGCCTTGTCCTGAAGGCTGATTGAAATGTCATCATTTTGACTACACCCAACTGTATGTTAGGGTAGTGAGTTAAACCGTAAATGCATGCGAACTGCTGTAGATGGATATAGGGTTCCTCATTTGCATTTCCGTGGAAGGTCAGTAGAAGTGCCAAGAGTTGAGGCTTCAACTCAAAAGTGTGCACGGGCCACAAGGATTTGGTTCCACACGGTTATTTGGCCCGCTCTAGGGTTGTAGGTCTCCTTGAGCATGAGATTGGGCCTCTTTGCTTAAGGTTCATATGTTGGGCCACCACGGCCTCCATCTTCTCTATCTTCTCCTCCCCCTCCTCTTGGGTTGTCTATAATTCTCCTCAGATCATTGAGCATGTCTTGGAAGGTGACCTGGGCCATTCCTGGTTGGTGAGCTACTGCTGGATCGCCTGAATGGAGGCAAGAAGCTGGGCATTTGTGACATTTCGGTCTGGCTGGCCCTACTCTGACTGCAGAGGATGCCAATGTCCCTTCCCTTTTCCCATGGGAGCCATCATCTATATCTTTCTCTGAATCTAATTCTAAGAGAATTTCTGGCTCCAAATAAAGCTCATGATCTACACATGGAATGTTACCACGATCAGTCTGAATAGAAGTACCAAATGTAGGTAATCGTTATGTGTTAAGGTCAACACAAAATTTCATTAAGGATGGTGATGTGTAAGGAGTAAAATTAATTGCCATCCAAAATGGGCAGAGTTCAGGACAAGAGTGATCCTAGATTTTTGAAGAAGGCAGGAAGTCTGTAAATCACTTTGCGGAGTCCGAACTGGGTTCTCGAGAATCACCCTGAATTATCAGAGAAGGCGAGCGAATGGAATCGATGTTGTTGTCGATGGAGTTCCAACTAAGCCATCCACGAGTCGCCATCTCGAAGATGAATAGAGAGATCGAGAATGGATGAAAGATATGGTGTCAAACAAGGAATAAATGGAGTGCAAAATAGTAAAAGGCTCGAAGCGAGCAGGGGTCAAATGAAGAATAAAATAAAGGAAAATGAAAAAGGCACACAATGTGTGGGACTGATCTTTGAACTTAACTAAAATCAAAGAAACAACAAACAATCGTGGGTTCATCAACTCAATACATGTGAAGCCATAAGAGTTCAGCTATTTTTATCTTTTCAATTTTATTTTTGTTTTACAGGTAAGATCTTATAACAATTCCATATAAGCACTATCCCTAAAGGAGTGTGTGTACTGTTTGGAAAATTCCCCGTGCTTGTTCCACCTCCTTGTAGCATGTGATTTGCGTACTTTGACTTCCTTGATCTCGTGCATGGGCGACTACTAAGCCAAAGAAATAAAGGAGGAAGCCAATAGGTGAAAACAATAGTTTCCCCACAATTGAGGTACTCGGACGCAAACTGATGAGACAGATACACCTGTAAGGGTGTAGCCTAGGCTCAGTACTTCTGACCAAGTTGGATGCTCTACACAAGGCGGAAGAACCATCGTCAACAAGGCCCTACTCAATCACGCACGATAGAAGAGCCAATACTTATACTTAGGGGTCATGTCTCACACAGTCTGGAAGGTACCTAAAAACAATGAGGGCTTTATGAACCCAAAAATAATGATGTCCATTACGATTTTTGTTAAGGTCAAAGTTTTATTAACAATCCCCTTGTTTTAATTTTTGATTTTTATTTTTTTTGAGTATTTTTCATAGCAAGCCGTCTAACAATTTTTTTATATTATCTTGGAATCTTAATATGTGCAAAAATAGGGGGAGAAGGCGGAAAACCAATGCAAGTTGTCACTAAGATGGAAATCTCACCTTAGTGACTAATGATGCATGCAAAGTTAGAATTACTTATAGTACTTCCCAGCTCTCTCCATGTGAGATGCAAAATAGATATATAAACCTATATTGTATGCACGATATGTAAAGTGGTGAAATCACCCTAAACATGAATTGCTATTAAATGTGAAGAACCAGATGCTAATTATCTAGAGATGAAACCTAAGGGTCCGGTCTTGGAGACTCATCGGTGCTCGCCACAACGGGTCCTGCAAGCGCTATGTGGAGTCTCTCACAGCATGCGGTCTCAAATCTAAATAATCAACAATTAATTTTGACTAAGTTCAAATGTATAAGACTATAGGCACATGCTTCTATTAGGTGTTTGGACCTATTTTACCTAGTCAAGAAAATCATAATGTCCAAGGGCTCAATCACACAAAATAAATAAAACAAAGGCGAAAGCTCAAAACACATGAAATAAAATAAAAGGAAGGCGATAAAAGTATGAAAAACTACGACGAGGCCCCTAGTTAAAGATACACCCGGGTACCAGTCCTCGTTAAGTGTGGTAATGTTAAAATTATTATAATTTAATTTATAATAATAAAATAAAACTCTCTTTCTCAAAAAAATGAAAATAAAAACTAAGGCTCAGTTGCTCTTCTTATCCCTCTACTCCTCTCTCCTGCTCGCTCATGGTTGGCTCACAAGAGAAGGACAACCTCTGCTTGCCTTAGGAGTGTCCACCTCTTAAGAGATAGCCATCGCCAAGTGATTACTTGCAAGAAATATCAACAAAGAAATATGGATCAGAGACAGGCAAATGAATATCAACAATAAGTAGCAGAAAAATAAAAGGATAAATGAGCAGTATAATATACAAAGTGAATGATATACTCCGTTGCTCCCCGACAACGGCGTCGTTTGTTTATCCCAAGTAATATGAGTAACGGTCTTGTGGTCCATACATGGTGGGACCACTGAGTCGTTGCGATAACAGCTCTCAAAGACCAATGGATTAAGCATCGACCAACCCACAATAAAATTATAAAGCAATAAAAGCGAATGATGTGGATCAAAATTTATTATAAGAATAAATGTCTATAGTGCAAGTAGTCTAGGAGTCCAACGTTGGGAGACAAGTCGGTATAGCGGGTATATTAATTATAAATAAATAACGAACAATTAATATAGGTATATTTGTACAATATTCACTCAATAATTAATTAATGTTTTTATGGGTTTTTTATTTTTAATATTTTTTACTTATATATTGTTTTTAGTTCTTTTAATTTTTATTTTCTTTTTATATTTTTTTTTAAATTTTTAATTTCTTTTTATTTTTAATATATAATATAGATATATATAACTATGTGTATGTAATATGTATAGTATGAGTTATATATAATATAAAATATACAATAAATATACAAAAATCAGAAAAATGCCTAAAGAACAATACTTTGTATTTTAAAGGAGTTAAGATATTTATGAGGTATTTATAAAATCTAAAAGTAATATATATATAACTATATATTTATATACTATAAAATAAAAGGTATTATGATTATAAATATATCTATATATACTAACAAATTACAAAATAAAATATTTTTGTGTTTTTAATATTTTCTAATGTTTTTATGATTTTCAGGGATTTTTGCTAATTTTAGGTATTTTTAAAGTCTAAAATATACAAAATCAGGGATTTTTTAAACGGGTTGAATTGTTTTGAGATTTAAAATACTAAATAAAGTTGAACATTATCAAATCAAAGTTTAATACTTAGTTAATATATATAAATAAAAATATCAAACAGAAACTAATATTTTTAGAGTTTTGTGAATTTTTTATAATTTTTATAAGTATTTTGGAGTTTTTAAATTTTTTGTGATTTTCTTTTTTTTAGTGATTTTTTATCCGGAGGTACAAAATATAATAATAAGAAGTATTTTTTTGGAATTTTTTAATATGATTCTATAATTTTTTAGATTTTTAAGTTAAATAAGGAATACAATAGCTCTAAATGATTTTTAATAAATATTAAATGCATGCAAAATGGTAACTAAATATTCCAACGTTAATCAGTATCCAATCATGCATTAACAACTATTTTTCAAGAATTTTTAGAGCACATGAGTTATTTTAAAATAAAAAGAAATGAAAAAATAAAATTACATGCTGCTAGTAGGGGTATTTTGCAATTAAAATAAAAGACATGGGACACAATGCAAATTTACCAGGAACTTTGAACGATGAATTGATTTTTATGAACTATTTTGCAATTTGCAGACTCACAGGGTTACATGTGTAAATTAAGCAGCTCACGTGGGGAACCACGTGAGCTGCACTAGTAGGAGATTAACTTGTAATTACAATAAGGTTTAGTGTTTTTAGTGCAATTATTCCACTACTTTTTGAACTTTATAAAATATTCACAGGACCTTTTAACTATTACAAAAATGCAGAGGGGGTATTCGATATTTACCCACATATGCGCCTTGGATCATAATGCCATTGCGCTGCCACATGGAGGATCGAGTAGCTGGTAAAGGGCAACCCTTTGGCTGGATTCGGCAACCAGGATTAGACCTGGCACATGTTATTCATCGGACGACTGAGATGCGTGGTAGATGAACAACCCAAGAACAAGGCCTGGGCATACTTTGATTGGTGATTCCCGACATCTTTGACGGCTTCTCCACGTTGATGGTGGCTATGGTTCGCTGCAACGCCTCCGCAGGTGCCAAGGGCCTCTGATAGGCACGATGAGGCTCGGAAACCCATGATAGCTCCAGGTGACCTAGACCCTCGTCCAGACGCTTCCACCACTCCAAGAGGGTCTGCAAAACCTGATACATGCACCAAAAGCTTCATGGGGCTTGAGACGACGATCCTCGACTCAGGAATTGATCTAAATAGTGGGAGAATGAATGGGGCGGAGAGCTCCAGCGATGCGACGGATGGAGGAGCTCCACGCCCCTCGATTTGAACAAATTTGAAGGGGCAAATGGGTGGATCGGATGGACAATGTGATGAGAAATGTGAGGGGTGTGGAAGCGGGTCAAAACAGTGGATGGTTTATGATAAAATCGACCTGGACCTCGAGCTCCAGGTCAACGAAGATCTGTAATTTAATGCTAAATCTACTTTTAGAAACTAAAATGGAGATGCAGAATTGAAACCTACAAATTAAACTAACCTAATGATGCAAGGAACGAGCCTTGATATGGTCCAAAAATCAAAGAGGCGGAACCTCCGACAAACTTGGCCGGAGATGGTTGGATCACTCTGCTCCTCTTCGTTGCAGCTTCACCTCGTGGTTTGTTGACACCAAGAATGGAAGGTACACATGAGCTAAGGGGTTCAGATCAACCAAGGAAGGATCAAAACCACAAAAATGGCGGAGAATGTGATTTTATAGGTGAGGTGGTAGGTGGAGATGGTTAGAGGTCAGGTAGAGCTGGAGTGATCGATCGGGTAATCAAAAGTGTGGGCGGAGATCAGGGAGGTGAGATGAACAATATTGTAGAAGAAATCGAGGCCTCTCGAGCCTCGAATCATAGTCGAAAAATGGAGAAAATATACGTTCACGAGGCTCTGACAAGGGCTGTGGCTTGGACGTACAGTTGACCTAGGTCAACAAGCAAACACACCTAGTTGGTCCACGTGGACCAATCATGAAATTTCAAGGCAAAATGCCTTGGAAAATGAATAGAAAGAATAGATGATTTAATTAATTTATAATTAACATAGAAAATATTCCTAATTTTACGTAATATTTATTGCCTATATTTATTTATTTATTCAAGGTGTTTTATTACAAGTTAATATTTACATGTATATTAATAAGTAGATATACCTGTATTTTAAATATACAAATTTTATTTTGTACTATATATTTTATTATTTTATACATGTATTTTGTATAATTTTTATTTAATTAATTTCATAATTAGATATATTTGTTGTGTTTTTATGAGCTTATTCGTACACTCAAATAATTATGCATAAATTCTTTATAAGTATATATAGCTATATTTCATATATGTATTGAACTATGTGATTTATTTTTATTTTATTTTGATGGTTTTAATTTATTTTAACTATGGATTGTGTTTTAAAAAATATTTACAATTTTATAAAAATAAAAAAAATGAAAAATATAATGAGTAAATATATTGATTAAAATATACATGTATATTGCACACTATGGGCCCAAAACATAACTTTTTGCATCTTAGTTCCAAATCAAATGAAACCACTTTATTAAATAGCTAATTAAAATTTATATACAATTAAAGGTGATTTTGATCCATTTTGACACAGTATGGAGAAGATACATGTTTGTGAAGTTTTTATTTTGACTTTTTATTCTGTGTGTCCCGGGCACACTTGACATTATTTAATTATGAAATCAATTTTTCATTTTTCTTTGTATTTTTATCTACAATATTCATATAGAGGATTTTATTATTTTAAGTGTACAAATAATTAAATAAAATAGGTGCTAAAAAGCAATATTTGGGCAACTAAATTAGGGTTTCGTTTGTGGTTTTATGTGCATTTTCTATACAATTTCTCTGCCCATCTCCCCGCTACTTTATTTCTTATCGACCAAGTCATCATGATGACTGGGTCTCGGGGTCTAGGTTATTTTAACACATATGGTGTTTCATTTTTTCCATTTTTTTCATTTATTCTTTTTTTGTTGGAGTTATATAAAATAAATGGATAATATATTACACAATATTATGTGCAAATTATAGAGTATTTATTTTGGCAAATTAATGAAATATGCATGTATTTATCTTGAATTTAAAGGACAAAATGAGAATAAAGGTGATGAAATAGAGATTCATCACCCGCATGGATGGAAGATTATCATTTCTATGGATGGATAGGCTTCATGTTACACCGTAGACAAGGATGTAGTGGATTGTACAAATCCTATATCCTTTAAAGAAGCAATGGCTTCAAACGAGTCAGAATCATGGACAACCTCTTTGAGAGTTGAGTTGGACTCAATTGAGCGAAATTTTTTATGGGAGTTATGTGATTTGCCAAAAAGTAGACAATCCATAGGATGTAAGTGGGTAAAGTACCGAGTTGATGGTACTGTCGATAAATATAAAGTAAGTTTAGTTGCCAAGGGTTATACTCTGTAAGTTGGAATAAACTTCTAGGGAACCTACTCTCTGGTTACTAAGTATGCATCGATTAGAATGATCTTAGCTATAGTCGCATATATGGATTTGAAATAATTCCAAATGGATGTGAATACAACTTTCCTTAATGGTTAATTAAGAGAGGAGATTTATATGCGACAACATGATGAGTTTCAGGTGGAAGGTCAGGATGAAAGGTTTACAAGTTAAGAAAGTCATTATATAGTTTAAAACAAACAATCTTCACGACAATGGTATCTCAAGTTTTATGAGAAAATTATCCAATTTGTTTTTTTTGCAAATAAGTTGGATAATTGTGTATATGTCATAAAGAATGAGAGAAAGTTTGCTATTATGTCATTGTATGTAGATGACAATCTACTCGTGGGTAATGACATTACGAATGCTCAATGAAATTAAAGAGAAATTGAGCAGTGAATTTGAGATGAAGGACATGGATGAATCATCATATGTTTTAGGAATTCAAATTATAAGAGACAGAGACTCAAAGACATCGAGTCTTATTCAAGAAAAATATTTGCATATTGTATTAAAGATATTTGGAATGCACAATAACACTCCATCTACTACACTGATTGTGCTTGGAAAGAGATTCGGTAAGAGTCAATGTTCTGGAAAGGAGCAGAAACCTTTAGAAGTTCCATATACGCAAGTAGTGGGAAGTCTGATGTATGCAATGATATGCACTCGACCTGACTTGACTTATCCAGTTAGCCTAGTTAGTAAATATTAAATTAATCACAGACTAACACATTGGGAAGCTATAAAAAGGGTTCTTCGATATCCGAAAGGGACTATGCATCTGAAATTGGTATATCAAGCTGAATCACTTGAAGTAGTAGGATATTCCGATGCAGATTTCGGAGGAGATGTGGATGATAGGAAATCTATATCAGGTTACCTTTTCATGTTTGATGGAGCAGTCGTTTCGTGGGGTAGTAAGAAACAAGGATGTATATCAGATATACATAGGAGGTAGAATATATTGCATGTAGTATGGTAACCACTCATACGGTTTGGATTAAATATTTTCTGGAAAACTTAAACCTAGAATTGGTCAAAGGATCAATTGAACTATATTGTGGTAATCAAGCTGCAAAAAGTTTTGATTAATAGTGGAGATAATTGTTCTAAAGGAAAACACGTTGAAATCCAGTATTGTTATACACAAGATATAGTGGCAAAACAAGAAATTATTGTAACATATATACCTAATAGTGATACGTTAGCGATTCTCTAACCAAGGGAATAGTAGCTAGTATCTACATTAAACATGTTGGTTTAATGAGACTTATGAATGCACGAGCCACGCAAGAAGTTTTCATGAATAATGAACCTCAATATAGACATCTCTATACACTACAAGAATGATGAGAGTGTAAAAGCTTTGACCACTACGGTCAAGTGGGAGATGTTAGAAAAAGTCTAGCAGATGACCAAGTGGTCAAAACTACCGACGGCGGTTGCGCAAGACCGGGTCTAGTAGAGAGCCTAACCACTCGAGCGTGGAGGAGGGGGGCAAACGATGCGAGGTCTTACACCCTATATAAACCTCCCATAGGGAGGGGGAGACAAATAACCTCGACATCGGAAGCCCACTTCCCACTCTCACATCCCTCTCTCTCTTACGAAGGAGTCGGTTGTCGAAATACCTCGATTCTTAATCACACCACGAATCTATAATCTTTTGTAATTAAACCATGGCTGTTATAGGCTTGCTCTATTAACACTTGTATTCTGACATATAATCACAGTAAAATTTGCATGAGCCGTATGTAATTTATAAATATTATAGGAATTGCGGTATAATTGAGCAATATTTTAGGAACAATGGTGTAAAATAAAAAAAACAATAATTGACTAATATTTTAGCAGACATGTTGGAGCACTTTAAAGGAAGAATAAAAAAAGTTCATTCGAATGGAATGCGGTCCTCAAATTTGAAACTTAAGAGCCTAGCGATTAGGGATGAGCATGGGTCGGGCTGTGCCGGGATTTGAAGGGCCCAGGCCCAAGCCCGCTTAAAAAATTCGGGCCTTGGGCCGGGCTTAGGCCCGCAAAATTTTTTTTTGTTCGGCCCAAGCCCAGGCCCGGCCCAATTCCTTTGGGCCGGGCTTGGGCCGGGCCGGCCCATCTCCCAGTTAGATATTATTAACTTTGACTCTTTTATTTCAAGTTAATCTCAACTCAAGTTACACAAGCCAAAATTGATTAAAACATGTACCATAATACTTGTGAAACTAAAATTCAATTCTACCAAATCCGAATTTACACGTGCACTCAATGCTAGATACCATGAATGTCTCTCATTTATAGAAATTGAAAGAGTGAACCAAACTTACCCAGTTAACAATAACATGTGCACCAAATCCTACATATTAAAAAATGGGCATAAGACCCATATTGGATAAATGTACAATAACAGAAAATGTTTTGATTGAAAAAAATAAATATTAACAAATTCAAGAATAACCAAAAGAATCTAAACCAAATACTAATTAAGGAAAATTAATTCTTAATTGAAATACATTGATCATCAACTCATGTCACACACTTGACTTTCATGATTTATAAACATTGTATGAAGACATGATACAGGAAGAGAGTGCACATGAAATAGGTGGGAATTTTCATACATGTAGGATGTGAGAAAGGATTCGGACCCTCTTCGGGTTGGGCCCTTTGGCCGGGTCGGGCTGGGCCGAGCCAAGCCCGAGCCCGGCCCAAAAAAATATTGGGCCTAAATATTGGGCCCAAGCCCGGCCCGATATTCCTTTGGGCCTGGATCGGGCCGGACTTTTTGGGCTGGGCTTCGGGCTGGGCCGGCCCGCTCGGCCCAGCCCAATGCTCATCCTTACTAGCGATGGTCTGGTTCTTTCCCAAAGAAACAACGAGCTCATTCTTTTCCATTAATACTTTGTATAAAAAAATTGAAAAAATTAAAACAAAACTAGCAATCCCGATTTTTCTTTTGAAAGGCCTATTAAAGGTTGGCCCAGCTTTCTTGGTGAAGTCAAAATCGTCTTCATATCACATGGAAACTAAGGAAAATCGAACTATTCCGCCCCATAGAATTCATCCAAACGTAATTAGGTATAGTTTCTCATGGAATACTTGTAAAATGTGTGAGAGTAAATTAACAGCTAAAATTATTATTTAATTAATTGTGTTTAAATATTTTGGATGGTTACCGATAAATCTAATTGCATCCGAACTTCAAAGGTTGAAAAGTCAATTTTCCTTATCAGTGATTAGTATAGTATCTAATATTAAAAAGTTACACTATATCACTTTCACATCTTTAAATATTCACATTTGATTGTTCTTTTTAATATACAAATATAGTTGGAAATAATTTATACAAGTATGCAACTGAATCCAATACTTTTTTCGTATTTTATACAATGGTTTTAATGTGGCTACCTCGAGAGACAACGTGGCTACTCATCTCCTTATTTTTTGTACTTCTTAAGTTATGTTCTGAAAAAAACCTCAAGGGATTTAGTCTACTATATGATAACATGTTATCATTCAAATTTCATGCGAAAACAAACATTCCTAACATGTCCATCTAAGGAGCCGATTTTAGCAATTCTGTTATTGTTGAAAATTTGACAGTCTTGATGGATGGTATAGAAGTCTCGATCAGGGTTTAAAAAATTGGGCCGGACCGACCGGTCGAATCGGTTGGACCGGAGCCGGCCCCGACTCAGTCGGTTCGGCCGGTTCTTTGTAATTAATTTCAAAAAAACTAAAAAATAAAAAACGGGGTCCAACCAATGGTCGAACCGGGTGACCCGGATGGTCGGATCAGGTCGACCTAGATCGACCCAGTTTTGATGGTTTGGTAATTTTCAAAAAATAAAAGTTTAAATAATATAATAACAGGGTTTTATGATGTATGCCCTTCTTAACTTCTGCGATATAAGGTACGTCCCTCTCTTTTTTGGAATATACGTTATGTCAATTCTTTTTTAGAGTAATTTTCTTGAAACAACTATAAATAAATGATTACGATATTATATTCATATATAATTCTAGAAAATGCGACTAATTTTGTAGAGTTTTACTCCAAATAGGCAATCATGTTATTCTTTTAAAGATCTGAAATTTCTAACGATTATTTCATCGATATATAAATACATACTTACATATATGTATCCAATTTTATTGGTTCAAAAAATCGGTTCGGCCGGCCTGACCAGTAAATTAAGCCCGGTCTGATTTTTACGAGTCGATAAGAATGATGATGTCATGCTGACGTCATCATCGGTCCGACTGGCTTGGACCGACGGTACGACCCGGTTGGACCAAACCGAAGACTGATCGGTTCAATGTCTGATCTGATTTTTAAAACCTTGATCTTGATTGAATTGAAATTTGAATGACATCATGATATCATATAGTGATATCAATACCCTAAGTGTTTTTAGAATATTCCTTAAGAAATTAGAAAAATGAAGGTGGAGATAACCAAGTTATCTCCCCTCCCTCGAGTAACTCCATCAAACCCTTTATATAATTGTTATTAAACAATTATATTTTGTATATTTATTTAATGAATAAATCTCCACTACATGTATATTCAAGGTAATGTAAGTTTTTTTCTATCCATATCCGACAAGGTAATGAAAGTTTTTTCCTATCCATATCCGACATGTATTTGAGGAGGATATTGTGCGTTTGCTTTTTTATTTGTCAATATTTGTATCGATATCTTCATTCATATTTTAAAATATTTATATCAGCATCTTCATTCATATTTTAAATAAAAAATGATAATATTATTCGACCACATGTATCGCTAGTTGTAGGTAAAAATACTTACGGAGTCGTTGGAAGTTTAGCAAATTTATGTTTATTTAGTTCTTTAGCAGAAAATCGAAATGGAAGTTTAAGTTCCTGGATAGCCTATTATTTTCAAATTGTTCTGATTAATAATACGATATTGTTATTTAATTCAAAGAAACTTGCTTGGAAACAGATCAAAACAATTTTTACTGGCCTTTTTTCAACGTAATAAAAGACAGCAGTTGCACAAGCGATTTACACAGACGTCGCTTGTTTCTAAATAAAATTTGTTCTGCATAAGTTTTGTAATTTGAAAAAATTTAGACACGTTTTTTCACATGGTATCAAACCAACATATACTATAGGCACCGAGCAAAAAAAAGAACATATACTATAGGCACGTGATGACGGCACAGATAGATGCAGGAGGCGGCGAGCTGCTTGTCAGGAAGGGAAGTCAATCTGTTCGGTTAACGGGGGATTACGGATTTCAGATCGGTGGATCTTCATCCAACGGTAAAAAGCAGCAGATCCACGCTCAAGACAAGAAGGTCGAGCTAAGCAATCTCAAAACCTCTGCTCTAGAACCCCCATGAACCCTAATCCCCCTCCTTCCGCTCCCAATCGCCCGCCGCCGCCATTGCAGATGACCACCCAACCTCAACCCCACCCCCCCCCCCCCCCCCCGACCCTCCCCATTCCATCTTGGAGGGATGTCTGTGGCGGTGCCCCTACTCCTGCCTCCGAAGCCCGTCCCTTGTCCTTCTCGTCGCCAGTCCTCCTTGATGGCGTCGAGGTTGCTTTCGTCTCCGAAACGGAGGCTCGTTCCATCGCAAGCATTTGGGATAATCAACGTCTTCTACGTGCTGGGTAAGCATCCGTTCCTCAAGCATCTCTCGGCTTTCATCAGCAAGGTCTGTAAACCTACCGGTGAATACAAGCTTCTTCCTCGTCCCAACGGATTCTTCTATCTGAAGTTATCCTCATCTGAAGATTGCGACAGAATCATAGCAGCTGGGCCCTGGCTATTCCAAGGGCGGTTCATGGTATTGCGCAAATGGGATGCCGCCTCTTGCCTGGAGCGGGATCTCCTATCGGAGATCCCGCTTTGGGTCAGTTACCATGGACTCAGTTTAGGTCACTGCAACGAGCTTATTCTGAATAAGCTTGCTAGCCTAATCGGCGTCCCGCTGTTTATGGACGCGGCAACTTCTTTGGGGAGGAACCTGGAATATGCCCGGTGCTGCGTTTCCGTTCATGCGTCGAAGGTCATTCCTAAGACCCTACCCTTGCTTTTCTTCTCCGGTATCCGTCAACTTGTGGAGGTGGAGTTGGAGTGGGCTCCTCCTAGATGTGACTCTTGGAGTGGGCTCCTCCTAGATCGGCTACCTTGGCGTCTTCTTCTTCTTCTTCTCCCCAATTCCTCGATCTGAACAACCCGTCGATTGAGGTTGACGGACAACCTCCACCTTTGGTCGCAGGAAATCATTCCATCGCAGACATCAACCAAGCTTGGGTCACGACCACCCATAGAAAAAAGAAACCTCCTAAGGTCCCTAGCAAGACTAAAGGGTGGGCTGAGCCCTCCACTTCTATCTTTTAATGTCTATTGTGGTGTGCAATACTCGTGGGCTGAACAAGCCCTGGAAATTCAAAGCTATCTTGAAGGAACTACTTGCGAATAATGCGGAGTTGATCGGCCTTGTTGAGACCAAAATCAGACCTCCCAACAGACAGAGATTCGAGGAATCACTTCCTCCTGGTTGGAATTTGGTTCACAACAACACTGTCCTTGGTAGTGGAACACCAACTCTTGGTCTTGCGAGATTGTTGGGATCCACAGCCAAGTCATCTCCGTGCGCTGTTCTAGCCATGGGGGTTTCGCGTTCTACCTCTCTGTGGTATACGGGGAGAACTATCCAAGATTAAGAAAGGATCTCTGGCAGTAATTGCGTAAGGTCAACTCGTGCATTGCGGGGCCTTGGGTAATGATGGGGGACTTCAACGTAGTCAGATTCTCCGATGAAAGAGCCGGTGGACGTGTGACTGCGAGGGCCCCAATGGATGACTTCAACAATTGTGTTGTTGATTGTGGCTTGTCCGATATTGAAGCCAATGGCAACCATTGGTCCTGGACCAATGGTTCGGTTGGCTCGGGGCGTATTGCGGCTCGTCTTGATCGGGCCCTCTCTAATGAGGAGTTCTTATCCTCCCTCCCTACTGCAAAGCTGTGCTACTCCCCCTATCTCAATTTGACCACTTGCTCCTGAAGATCCCAATCTGCCCTAGCCCCCCTAAGTGGACCCCCTTTCGCTTCTTCGACTACTGGACTCTTCGGTCGGGATATCTTGAGATGGTGATGCAAGGTTGGGCGACCCCAGTCCTTGGTAACCCTCTTTTTTCCCTTGTTCGCAGAATTAAAAATGTTAAGCGTGCATTGAAGAGTTGGGCTTTTGGGGAAGCTAATGCTTTGATTGATTCAAAAAGTTCCAAGGCCTTCCTCGATGCTATATCGGTTGCCCTTGAGGATGCGCCCCTTGATCCTTACCTTGCTCAGCTGGAGTCAGATGTCAAAGGTTGTATGCTATGCCTTGAGGATGATATTGAATCCTTATGGAAGCAGAAAAGTAGGGTTGATTGGTTAAACCTTAGTGATCTCAACACTCGTTACTTCCACCTTTCGGCAAAAGCCAGGTGCTCCAGGAATTACATCACAAATGTTTTGGATTCACGTGGTTGTGTCATCGAGCGTCAGTTAGATGTGGCTGCGGCGGCTGTTGAGCATTTCATGGGTCTGTTATCCCCCTCTGACTCAGATTTTATGAGGCAGGTGTTGCCTCCTCCGAATAGATGCCTTACGGAGAATGCAAAGAATTGGCTGGTCAGGCCATTTTGACGATGATGAAATATGGGCTGCCTTATCCTCTATCGGGTCCGCTAAGGCCCCGGGCCCTGATGGCTTCAACTCATACTTCTTCAAACTTCATTGGCCCATGTTCAAGGACTCCATCAGGGCCGCCATGCATTTCCTCTACAACGGAGGGAGGATGGTCAGGGAAGTGAACCATACATTCCTTACTCTTATTCCCAAAACCCAAACTCCCTCTAACATCGAAGATTACCGGCCTATTTCCAGGCGTAATGTGATTTACAAGATTTTTTCGAAGCTCCTGGCCAACAGGCTTGCGGCCGTTCTCCCGTCACTCATCTCGCTCAACCAATCAGCTTTTATCAAAGGGAGATTGATTAGTGATAACATTTGCCTTGCAAATGAAATCCTTCACGGTTTCGACAAAAGAGCTTCCCGCAACAAAGCATGCCTAAAGGGCGATCTTTCCAAAGCCTTCGATTCGATCGACCATTCTTTCATTCTTGCTGCCTTATCTGCCATGGGGTTCTGTTCTAAGTGGGTTTCTTGGATTAATAGAACTGTATCTCCACAACATCTTTCTCCATCTTAATCAATGGTTCCCCCCACGACTTGTTTAAGGGTTCTAGGGGCTTGCGTCAGGGGGATCCCCTTAGCCCGCTGCTCTTCACGATTGGAATGGAATCCCTTACCTCTCTTGTTGATATTGCTGCTACGGCTGGCCGTTTCCATCCTTTGGGGCGTGGCCGTTGCATACCTCCCTCCCATCTTATCTATGCGGACAATTTGCTCTTCTTTTGCAAGGGATCTCTTCGCTCCCTCTCGACTGTTAAGGACATCTTGCAAGAATTCGAAGCGGTATCCGGGCTCAAGCTGAACCACCGTAAGAGTAAAATCATCAGATCTAGATGGGTCATCCCAGACTTTGCTTCCACCCTTCATATGGGTATGCTCCAGCAGAAACTTCCCACCACGTACCTCGGTCTCCCTATGGCCTCTACTTAGGGCGTTGCAGTGACTCGAGAGCTCTTGAAGACCGAATCTGGAACCTTATCAATGGATGGAACGCAAGAAGTTTGACAATGGCTGGTAGGGCGCAACTTTTGAATACTGTGATTCGTGGTATTTTTCTTTATTGGTCCGCTGGTGATATCGTCCCAATTTCTAACATCATGCGCCTTGACAAGATGTGCGCCCATTTCCTTTGGGGGCGGCCGCGCCACAACATTGCATGGAGTTGTATTTGTCTCCAGAAAAAGGAGGGGGCCTGGGATTGAAGTCCCTCGTTTTTCTCCACCATGCTATGATTGCCTCCTGGGTTTGGAGGCTCCTTACGGCCGACTCTTCTATTTGGGTTGTGTTTATGGGTTCTAAATACCTTAGCAATGGCTCGTTTTGGGATATTTTGCCCGTCTCCTCCTGCTCTATTCCCTAGCGTAAGATGCTGGCAAGCAGACCTGCCTTGCGTGCTGCTATTAAGGGTGATATCCATTCTACGTCGTGGGCCCTCTCTCCCTCTGGTTTCTCCTTCGCTAGTGCCTATGGCCTCCTTAGACCGTGGGCTTTGCAGGTCTCGTGGTTTGCGGTTATTTGGGATCAGCACATCCCCCCTTGCTATGCTTTCACCCTCTACCGGGCGTTTCTCGGTAGGCTCCCTACGATGGACAGGCTCATCACATTCGGACTCGCCCTTCCCAGCACTTGTGGGCTCTACTACTTGGAGGCTGAATCGCACGAGCACTTGCTGCTCCGGTGCTCCATTTCTACAGTTTGGCTGGGCTCTTGTAACTCGATTGGCTTGCATCCCCCCCTTCGGAACTCCTTCATCTGAATCTGCCCTCTCCGACCGGTCGTTCCTCTCTTGCCACCCTCCTTGCGATTGTGGTTTGGCACATTTGGAGGGAACGAAATCGGCGATGGTCTAGCTCCTGCCGCTGGTCTGCCGAGCGCACTATCGCTGATGTTGTTTCTGTTAATGCACTCTAAATTGTCCATTTCCAAATCAGGCTAGTACTGTTAGCCTTCTTGTTTTTTGCAAGTCTTCTTACATTTCATTTGAAATATATAGCTTACAATTTACATAGCAAAAGAAAAGGTCGAGCTAAGCCTTTTCCGAGGAATGGTCGGTACTTTTCCCAATTTCAAGTGAAATTAATCGTCGCCTCCCTCCCATTCACTGCACTCGGAAAAAGGAAAAAGGCGGAAAGAGAAAAGCTGCAAACGTGTGGGCAGTACTGGCACTACCACTTTCCACACTATTACAGCCACTTTCTCCATGGATTAGTCCTGAACTCCTCTTTCTTCCGTAGATAGTCCAGTCACACACACACAGAGCCGGGAGACAAGTAGAGCAGAGACAAGGGATGTTGTCGTTCGCGGAGTCCTCCTCGAACTCGTCGTCGATCAGCTCCAACCGGCGACTTGGGCACTCCATGAGGACCTTCCGCCCGAAGCTCCACCGCCCGGATCCGTTGCCATCGGGCGAGCTCTCGGACTCCCTCGTGGACCTCCATCTCCACAACCTGGCCTCGGCGGATCTCCTCCGCCCTCCCGATCCCTCCAACGACCTCCTCCTCCTCGACCTCTCCCAAGACGACGACGACGATCTCTCGGACCTCCATTCCTTCTCCTCCGACATCTCCGGAGAGCTCCGCCGTCTCGCCCTCGCTCCATCCCCGTCCCCGTCCCCGCGCTCCCCTCCCCCTCCGCCCTCCCCCGACCTCTGCAACTCCCTCGATACACTCGAGCCCCTCGTCCTCTCCGACGTCTCCATCCTCACTACTTCCACCGACGTCGACTCCAAGCGCTCGGCCGCTGCGCGCCTACGCCTCCTCGCGAAACACCGGTCCGACTTCCGGTCCCTCATCGGTTCGTCGGGTGCCATCCCGGCGCTCGTGCCACTCCTTCGCAGCCCCGACCCGGTGTCGCAGGAGATTGCCGTCACCGCCCTCCTCAACCTCTCCCTGGAGGACTCCAACAAACGCCCCATCGCCGCCGCTGGAGCCATCAAGCCCTTAGTCTACGCCCTCCGCACGGGGACACCCGCGGCGAAGCAGAATGCTGCCTGCGCCCTCCTGAGCCTCTCGCTCGTGGAGGAGCACCGCGCCACGATTGGCGCGTGTGGAGCGATCCCGCCTCTGGTGGCACTGATGATGGCCGGGACGAGCAGAGGGAAGAAGGATGCGCTGACGACGCTCTACAAGCTTCTCTCGACGAGGCAGAACAAGGAGAGGGCTGTGAGGGCTGGGGCGGTGGCACGGCTGGTGGTCATGGTGGTGGAGGGGGAGAAGGGTACTGCTGAGAAGGCGATGGTGCTGCTGGGGTGCCTTGCAGGGATACCTGAGGGGCGGGTGGCC
Source organism: Ottelia alismoides (assembly GCA_037367405.1). NCBI lineage: Eukaryota > Viridiplantae > Streptophyta > Magnoliopsida > Alismatales > Hydrocharitaceae > Ottelia > Ottelia alismoides. The sequence goes on along the minus strand of JAZKJV010008861.1, from coordinate 182,026 downwards.
ATCGAGGAGGCTGGGGGAATACCGGTTCTGGTCGAGGCCGTGGAGGACGGCTCGGTTAAGGGAAGGGAGCTGGCAGTGCTCACGCTGCTGCATCTCTGCTCGGAGGAAGGAATTTACAGGGCGATGCTGGTGAGAGAAGGGGTGATCCCGCCGCTGGTTGCGCTGTCGCAGACGGGATCAGCAAGGGCCAAGCAGAAGGTGCCGTACTTCGTGTTAAATATAAAAATAATTGGCGTATTGAACAGTGACATTGTTTTATAAAGCATCGAGATGGTGACTAAAATATACATGCTGGGGATCTTTTGTGATATTGTTGATAAGAATGTTGCTTTCTTGAAATGGTTAACGAACATTGAGTATGCTTGTTTTCTAAATATGCTGGATTCTTTTTTAACACCCTTATATAATCCATTAGCTAGTTCTGTGACGGGGGAAGTGTTTCTGGTTTCAATCCAATATTTTTAGCAGTTAAATATTATTTTCATGAAATTAATTGCTGGACACCTTGCTAGTTCAACATCTTTTTCTTTAGGATCATCCAAGGTAGGTTGTTATTTGTCATTCAAAAAAAAAACTAGGAACATGTGGATGGCTTTTTAAACGGTGCCTTTTCATTTTCTGCTAGCTTACAGTGGTTATACGTTAATTAATTCTCTAATATGTGAATTGGTTTATTGATTGTGCAGGCTGAGACACTTCTGGATTATCTAAGAGAACATCGTCAAGATGGTGGCCCTGCAGGTGGTTATTAAGATCCAGCTTGAGGTATTGTAGCTGTTGCCTTTCTTAATAATTTGGCATAGTACTTTTGTCTTTGTTGGAGAAATGTATTGGAGAAATTATTCTGTAGCTTTGGGGCATGGTGTCACCAAAATCCTGAATAATTTCTTGTGGTAATGTTGCTTCATTCTCCCCAATGTAAATAGCAGGTGTGGCATGTGGATATACCGTGTAGGATCCTTGATGTTTCCATTGTTAGCTGCTTGTTCCTCATTGGGAAGGGGAAAAGTAAGACGGGTCATGCATTGGTGCGGTGTATCCAGTGCATAGTTTGTACTGTTATTGATCTGACTTGTAAGATTTTCCTTCTGGTGGATAGATCAAAAAGTTGTATAGTTTGGGCCCTACAGCTGTGATATGATGAGGTTATTTTGTGCTATGATATTCATGCATTGCTATTTTAAAGATTTAACTATTATAAATTGGACTAGGTTAGTTCCTAATATGAAATGTTTACATTTCATTTTCTAACTAATTTGGGTGCAAATACTAGAAAGAGTTTCATGCCGTATAAACTGTAGGCATGAAGGAATAAGAAATGCAAGGTTTACAGAGTTCCATTTATGTTATGGTTTTGTAATCATTATAAGGACACGTGTAGAAATTAGTAAAGTTTCAAACCCTACTTGCTCAAACTTTTCTAATGATATATGACTTGGTCGAACCAAGAAGTTGCTATGCTTGATAAGATCCTACACTAAGAGTCTAACAGTGCTTAATAATGTCTGTTCTAATGCCATGGGCATTTATACAGGTTTCATAGGTGTTGGGGGAAATATAAAAGATGTTTATTTCTGATAATCCTATGCTCTCTTATGTAGAGGAGAGACCTATATGTAAATTACATAATAAGATGGATACAAAGAAATAAAATAAAGAAGTACATAGAGAATATAGAAATATCTCTACACTCTCCCCTCAAGATGGAGCATAGATGTCAATCATGCTCAGCTTGGACGAACACTTCTGAAATGACCCTCTGAGCAATGCCTTGATAAAGATATCCTGCGTTTACTCTTCTGAACTAACATGGGAGGTAGAAATCAAGCCCTTCTGAATCATATCTCTAGTATAATGACAGTCTACCTCAATATGCTTCGTTCTTTTATGGAATGCAATGTTGTTTGCAATGAATAAAACAACCCGATTATCACATTGTAACTGCATGGGTAGATGTACATTTATATGCAAATGTGCTAGCATTGCTCGAACCCATATCATTTCTGTACTTGCTTGTGCCATAGACCTATACTCAATTCAACACTTGATCTAGCCACAATTGTTGTTCTTGCTTTTCCAAGAAACAAGAGAACTATCAACAAACACTGCAAAACTCGAAGTAGATTTCTTATCCTTCGGACATCCTGTATAGTCTGCATCAACACATGTAGAAACAGAAAGAGTTGCTCCTTTCCTGAATAGTAATCCTGCATCTGGAGAAGATTTTAGATATCTCAATATCATGTATATAACATCCGTATGTACCTGTTAGAGCCAAGGAAGGTCGTATCGATATCGATATCATTTTGGTCCGCCCGAAAATGGATATATTGGGAGTTGATATATCGACGATATCGGTGGAAATGTCGGAAATGGCTTAAAAAAGCCATTTTTGTCATTTTTTCAGAAATTAAGATCATCCAAGATATTAAAACAACAAATAACTTACAAATACACACTTATGTCACACATATCGGTCATTCATAGCCCATATATCGCACATATCGATCATTTCGAACATATCGCTGTTAATGTTTATTCATGCCCTATAGATATTGGAAATGGATTCCATTCAAGTTCTTATAACATTAAATAACTTATAAATATACACTTAGATGACACATATAGATCATTTGTGAAGAGTATGATCCTTATATTGCACATATCGGTCATATCGAACATATCATTGGAACTGTTAGTTGTTGACCTATATATATTGAAAATGGAGTTCATCCAAGTTCTTATATCACTAAATAACTTACAAATATACTCTTAGATCAGACATATCGGTCATCTATGAAGCTTATATCACATATATCGATCATTTCAAACATATCGATATTAATGTTGATTCTTGACTTATAAATATTTTTTGAAGAATTGACTAATATTAGAAATGGATTTCATTCAAGTCTTACAACATGAAATAACTTGCAAATATACTCCAAGTTGAAGAACCATTGTATGAGCCCTCCCGTCGCACCATACCCTACCAATACGGGGGTCTCGTTGCCCGGTTGATGAGCCTAGGGGGCTAGGGGGGCCATGTTGCCCCCCTTGCGGGCGCGGCGGCAGTGCTCCCGACCTGAAACAAAATATATATAAACCATTGTGTGTTTTAATACTAGGTGTAGCTAGATATGTGTTTTAATACTGAGTGTAGATAGACAAGTAGTGGAATCTATCTTGCATGAATAATAGCATTGATATATAGAGATATCGGTGAAATATCGACGATATCGATCGATATCCAGGATTTTTTATACTGAATCCAGTTATTTTTTACCAATATGAGCCGATATGGCGATATATCGCTGATATATCGATGATATATCGGTGTTATCCCTGTAAAAGGATATACTGGGTGATTTCGATACCCCTACCCTGTCGAAACCGATATATCGTTGATACGGCCTTCTATGGTCGGAGGTGCTCTATGAACTGGCTCACCCGACTTACTGCAAAGAAGATATCAGGTCTAATAATAGTAACATATAGGAGCTTCCACACCATATCTCTATATCTCTTCTTGTCATCCCCATCTGTATCATGATCGTATAATTTCATGCGGATCCATAGGAGTAATAGAGGGTCGGCACCAATCATGCCCGTCTCAACAAGCATGTCTATAACATACTTCCTTTGGGTCATCACAAGACCCTCCACATTCCTATCAAATTAACCCTAAGAAATACCTTAGGGTGCTCAGATCCTTAGTAACAAACTGACGACCCTGAAATTCTTTTGCCATCTTTATCCCTTGCACATTATCTCCTGTAACAAGTATATCATCAACATAAACCATGATAACAATAGTACCTCTAGGCGTTCTCTGCACAAATAGTGAATGGTCTGCATTTGACCTCTTGAGCCCCTACCTTTCAATCAGATCTGAGAGCTTCTGAAACCATGCAATTGACTTTGCTTAAGGCCATATATTACCTCATGGAATCTGCAAATCTGCTGACACTCTCCCTCAACAACAAACCCCAGAGGTTGCTTCATGTACACTTCCTCTTTTAGATCTCTGTCGAGATATATTTCTATATTTCTGTACCTTTTATATATCTTTTAGTTCTTTTGTCTATTATATGTAATTTGCCCATAGATCTCTCCCTATATATATAAGAGAGCCTAGGGCTCAAGGAATAAACATCTCTTTTGTTTTTTCCAACATGGTATCGGAGCGGCGGTCCTCACTCGGAGCTCCGAAACCCTAACCCTAAACCCCACCCCACGCCCCCTCCCATTCCCTTCACGCGGGCCGCCGCCCCTTTCCATGCGGGCCACCGTTGCCTGACCCCGTAGGCCGTCGTCCCTCTCCACGTGGGTCACCTTTGCCTGACCTCGCAGGCCGCCGCTGCCCATCTTCACGCGGTCAACCTCCATGTAGGCAGACGCCACCGGACCCTGCGCCACCTCCACGCGTGCCGTAGACGTGTACTGCCCCTTCCACATGGGTCATCGCCGTCACCCGGCTCCGCCCTCCTTCCACGCGGGCCATCGCTATCGCCCGATCACGCCATCATCCTCTAAAAGCACCGTCGCCGCGACCTCCTTGTTGGGATCGTTTGCATGAGTCTACACATGCAATCATATCCCTCTATGTCAGTGTAGACAAGCCCTTATCTAGTCTTCAACCCTAGTCTTCTCGAGCCATCGTGTCATAAAGCAAGGTCGATATTCCCTCTACAAGCGCCTTCAGAGGTCATGCACCTATCGTAAAGGTGGATGGGTCAAACTATGAACTGTGAGCTATGAAGTTCATGAGTGTGATGAAGTCTACAGGGAAGAAACACATTCTTACCGAGGAAGAGCCGACTGAGAAGACTGTGGTTAACGCCTCATGAGAGGCGGATGATGCATATGCCAAGGTTTGGCTTTCAGGTACATTGGCCATATAGATCACCAATGACATACTCCATCAGCCCACAGCCAAGGCGATGCGGGATATTCATGCTGGTACTTATTCACAAGCAAGAATGAGACAAAGATTTTACAACTCCAGCACGATATCTTTACTATCAAGCAGAACGGACGGCCTCTCCACTTGCTATATACGTCCTTGCGTGGAATGTTCGAGAAGATCTATAGTTTCATGCCCCTTACATCTACCCCTGAGCAGCAGAAGACTTATAGGAATGCCACTATTGTTGGTGTGTTCCTGGCAGCCCTTGATCCTGAGTATGGGGCGACCCATTCCCAGATTTTGGTAGACTACTATTCCTCCTATGGAGGGAGCCTTCCGCAAGCTTGGTCGGATCACTGTTCCATCTTCTACTGCCAGTAAGACTTCTTTAGCGATGGCAGCCTCCCGAGGGCAAGGAGGTTCTTCTCAGTTTCGTGGACGAGGAACTCATGGCAGAGGAGGTTGTGTTCGTTAGTCTTGCACCTTTTGCCACCATTCTGGACATACCGAAGATACATGCTACTCCAAGAATGGGTTTACTGCCTCTGCTCGAGTGACTGAGCAGATTGAGCCTCCGACTGTCTCCTTTATGGATCAACGATTTGATGATCTTGTAGCTCGATTGAGGGGCATTATGCCTCCAGCTAGTCCCGTCACATCTTCCTTGACATCTGGGAGTCACTTTGATGTGGCTGCTTCCGCCTCCTCCACTACCTTAGGTAGTACTTATTCACTCACTAGCAGTTGTGGATCCAATGTTATAGAATGGATTATGGACTTCGGTGACACACATCACTTGTGTGGAGACACACATCAACTAATAACATACAGACAGTGTCACGACCCTGTTTCCCGGGCCATGGAATCCTCCCATATCCGGATCTGGTTACTCAGCAATAATTTATTCATCAATCACAACTAACATTCAGAAATATACTGCAAATAAAAATACTCGGAAGAAAGTATTTCAACACTTTTCCATTCACAAAATAAAGTTCAGATGATACACTGTCCCATTATAACCATTACATGTTCATCAGCTTGAAAGGAAAATATACAAAAGATTACTAACTACCTTAACGAGTAAAGCTACTGTGGCTGGCTGGATGTCTATTATGTAAGCCGGATGAATTTTTAAAGTCCTTGCGATGGCTCACCGATACCTGTTGGGTTTTTCCATAAATCATAGGATAAAAATTAGCGAATGCTAAGTAACGAAGAAGAGAAAAACAAACAAATTGTGTAATTTTTCAAAACTTGATATCACAAAAATTTCATTCCTTTTCATTAATTTAAGTCCTATTCCTTTCTATTCCACATTAGGGATTAGTCCAGGGGAACCCCGCCATTTTTGGACTCCGAAGCTGTGGATGCTTCGGGATTGGAGATTGTGTTGATCTTGGTAAGCTTATGCCGCCGCACGTCGCCTCAACCAATCCTCTAATACTACCCTGACAATTTCCTTTTCTTTTATTAAACAGGGTCTCAACCCTCAGCCTGGAAAAACAAATGAGCACACCGTCCTTGAGGACTCGGTTGCTTAAAACCTCAGGCTAACATGTAATCATATAACCTAGCGGCTTTAAATACATGTTATCATGACCCAGCCGCTATTGAACCACCCGTGCCTCCACATGGCACGACCACATCTTCCGTCGTTCCAACCAGAATATATTGGCTCCCGGTACCACGCGTTGCAAAACATTCATTTCGTGCGCACTTATCATAACAGGGCAACCGTGTACCACTTAGGTAGGGAAACGTTAATACGGGTTCCTTCCGACAAACCTACAGGTTGCATGCCCGACCTGTAGTTCTACTCCCAGTCATCCTTAACGTGACACATGATCCTTTTCAGGATCCAACTCAAATCACACCAATTCACATGATGTAATTCTTTCGTTAAGTCTTTGATTTGTATAATCCGCAATACTTAGTAGCGACTCACATATATATTATTCATAACCTCATGTATACTCCTATTTATGCCTATTTTAACTCCCAAACCCTAACTTTCAGAGCCAACGCATCAATTTGATACGTAAATCTTATTTTAGTGGGAATCACAAAGCAATTCTTCAGACTTTTTAAAAAATAACCAAAATTAGGGTTCTTCGTAGCAAACAACACAAAATCAAGAATTTCAATAATTTCGTATGAAACCCAACAGCAAAAGGAAGGATTTCGTTACCTAATCGAGCTCTCTCTCGTATATGCAAGGCTTTATCGAGTTTCATTTTTAGAAAGACTACTTTAAGGCTCCTGAAAAGATCGAATTTCATTTTTCGTATCAAAATGCTAAGAACATGTTAAGAACGCGAAGAACACGAAGAATGTCAATAACATATTTTCTCTTAAAATTTCGGCAGAGTTTCCCCTTATATCGGGACATATTTCTCGGAAAATTTCAGCAGAGTTTCCCCTTATATCGGGACATATTTCTCGGAAAATTTCGACAGAGTTTCCCCTTATATCGAGACATATTTCAAAATAAAAACGAAAAGAATTTCCTTCATAAAATCAATTGAGACGAAAATAACAACGAAACTGAAAGAATATACTCAACAAAAAGAGATGAAGAGCCGGTAGACACCACACATCTTAGGTGAGTGAACGTGTGACGAATCACAGGGTCACTGACGTGCATAACCGCCCGCACCTAAGTAGGGTATTACACAGATTTCTCCATCAAAATAACTCTAAAAGCATAATGCGAAGAATAGAAACATAAACGATGGAGAATCGGTAGACACCACGCGTCTTAGATGAGTGAACGTGTGACGAATCACAGGGTCACTGACGTGCATAGCCGCCCGCACCTAAGTAGGGTGTTACATAGATTTCTCCTCGAACCACAACAGGAAAACGAATCGGAAAGAAAGATGAATCAAGAACAAAACGTCGAAGAACTAGAGGATGAATTGAAAGCCTAGCTTACGAAGCAAACTAAGAGAGGATCATACCTTTCTCCTCCTCGTTCTCCCGGCAGCGCTTCGCTAGCGCTCCTCCCTCGCCTCCCACTCCTCCTCTCGACCTCTTGACCCTAGCCCTTAGGGTGGTGATGGTAGTGGAAATCGTATAGAATGAATGGGTAGGTGATACCAGGGGTTTTCCACGAGGGTCACCATGAATAATGTAAAAGTGTTGTCGCTGAGGCGACCACTCATAGAAGACCGGTGTCAATCAGCAATTAACCCACAACCAAAGAATAAAACAATCAAGCTCAAACAGAAATGTGAATTAATCTTTATTTACTCTACCATAAAATGCACAGTGACAAGCATGTAGAGGTCGAACCACAGAGAGCAATACAAAATACCATAGCCTACATGTATCTCAGAGTCATCCTTGTGTGAAGTGGGTTTTTGGAATTTCAGAATTTTTTATTTATTTTTTATTAATTTTTTTATAATAATATAATTAGATAATATATATTACATATAAAATATAAATGTATAAACATATGTATACCCATAGGGGGTTAGTCTATAGCTTACAATACATCCATTACATATATATATAAGCATAGATATTATGTATATTATATTATATTATTTTTTTATATTAGGGTTAATAAATAGATATATATAAATATGTATAAGTAATTAGATATATATATATATTCTCTTTTTTTAAGCAATACATACATATACATAAAGAGGTACTATAATATTTATAAAAATACTCAAAAATAGTCAAAAATTCAGGAATAAAGTCTTTTTGGGGTTTTCATGATTTTTTACTGTTTTGGGGTTTTTGGGTATTTTTCCAAACATTTTTAATATTTTTAATTAGCAAAATAAGAGCAAACAGTGGAATAAGGTCTGGCTGTAAGAAAAATAGGCATTAAAAATAACAAACAGCCTCAAAATTTTTCCACACTATTTTCTAATAAAGATAATAAAATATAGCATCAATAGGGGCTGAGTTCATATTTTTCTGATTTTCTTTGATTTTATACATTTTTTTGAAGTTTTTGGGTGTTTTTGAATTTTTAAGGTTTTCTTTTTGAGATTTTTAGGGATTTTTGGACTGATACTGAAATACGTCAAAATACACCATAGCTAATTTTTTTTGGAATTTTTCGAGGTGTTTTAATATTTTTTTGGGATTTTATAAGCTAGACAGTGAATAAAAAGCATATTTTTGATTTTTAATAAATGCAAAAATGCAACAAAATGAAAAACTAAAAATAGGTCGTGCAAGAACAACCAATCATGAGCTTAAGTCTATTTTTGCAAGATTTTTCGAGTAAATATGAAGCACAAAATAAATAGACAAAGCATTCAAAACTAAATGGCCTGGCAGGGGTATTTTTGCAAATAAAATAGTTGATAGGGGCATACATGCAAAAATCACAATAAAAATACACGTTAACTTTTATTTTCTGGACCATTTTACAATTAATAAAACACGGCAGGGTTTACATGCAAATTTCACGCGCCTCACGTGGGTACTGCACGTGAGGCGCGGAAGGACTAAAATGTAAATATCAAAACCTTAAGGGTTGTTCTGCGATTTCTACAACTTATTAACAACTTAAACTTTTATTTTCGGTATTAAATAATAAATACAAAAAACGGGGGGGGGGGGCTAGATGTGAAATTTACCCCCTAAGGGCACCTTATCCTGCGGCGCTGGATGCGCCATTTATCCACGTGTCGCCCATCGGACGGCGGATGCCGGTTCATCGATGAAGGGCCTGGATTAGAAGCTCCTGGCTGATCTGACGGTGGACGCGTGTCTTCATCGGACGGTTCTCCTTCAATCTGGGCCTGGCCTCCCGATCCAACGGTGCTGGAGGCGTCTGGAAGAACGGGGAAGAAGCTCGCCCCGGCGAGCTTCGATCGAGCAGCTCGGGCTCCTCCTGGCACCTCCCGTGCATCTGAAGTGCTCTGAACGTAGCTGGGAAGCTTCCGCGTCGTCTGATGGTCCTCTCATGGCTCCTGGAGGTCCGAGTCGCAGGGTCGAGGTCGATGAAGAAGGGGACCCCCAAGAACCTCTTCCTGGTTCAATGCAAGCCCAGATGGGCTCTATTCCTTGATGTACCTGCATAGGAAGAACCGCGGGCGAGAGAGCTATCTCCTCGACCCGGGGTTTTGAAGCTGCGACGCAAAATGAAGGTGGGCGGAGGGGCTCCGGCGAACGGCAGAGGTGGAGCCCGGATTCGCCAAGACCAAGGGTCCTGGGTTGAGCAAATGGATGCGATCGATGGAGAAGGCGTTGAGGTTTGAAATGGGATGAATGAGGCGGTCAGAGACATGCAAGACAACGGTGGAGAAGTCGCCGGAGCCGAGCTCCGGCGAACTTCGAATTTGGATTTTTACGCTAAGGGAATTAACTAACAACTAATCTAACTACTGGAATGAGAAACTAACATTAAAAGCTAACTAAAAATGCATAAATAGACAACTCTTATACCTGGGGGCCTCCAGGAAGCAGGGCGGACGCCAGAGCTCCGCCGCGCCAAAATCTTCCTCCCTCCGGCCGATTCGAGACACCATTACACACCCCCTGTCACGAGGAATGTCCCAGGACTAGAATCAAGGCTTGAGATCGGATTAAAAGTGGCCAAATTCGAGGAAGGAGGCGGAGCTACTTATTTATAGACATTGGCGAGTAGCCTTATTGACCGGCGATTATTGGCTGATCCAATGAGTATCTAATTGATCTAAGATTTTGGCGGGCATCATGGATGATTAGGGAGTAATTCTTGTGAAGGAAGCAAGCCTGAACGATGGAAGGGATGGCCGCAAAAATTGGAGGAAAATCGGGGAGTTGACAGTTCAGAGGCGCATGGCATTGGATGGGACAGTTGACCAGGGGTCAACGAAGGCCGGCTTGCGATTGGTCCACGTCGGCCACTAGCCGCCAAAATATGAGACCTGATTAGAGATTGATTTATTTGACACCTTAAACGATTTTATTAATTTTTTCTTATAAAATAAAAAATGTGCATTATTTCATCTAGTATCTATTTATGATTTTTATTGAATTTTTCAAAGTGTTTTATTATGATTTTAATTTAATAATGTGTATATGTATGTATTTACATGTATTTTTGTGTATTTTATTTTTAATTTGTTTATTTTCTTTTATTATTTTATTGGCTTATTTTATAAATTTATAGTTTATTTTTGTGAGTATAAAGGTATTTTTATTTAATTTTTAGGAGTTTATTTACAATTTTAAATAAATAGGTATAGGTTTATGTAGGTATCCTTATAGGTATTTTACCTATGTATTTTGTATTCTTAATTCTTTAATGTATTTTCTTGATTTTTATTTTGGATTTACATTTTTAATGAGTTATGTATAATGTATACATTATTATAAAAATATAAAATAATATAAAGAACCAATGATTAAAATCCTTTTTTTATATAAAGATATATAGTATAGGTATTTTGTCTATAAATTTTGTAGACTTATTTTATTTTTGAAATTCTTTTTGGTTTTCCTTTACTTTTAATGTGTGTATGCATTATATACATCATTTACAGAATTCTAAAAATATGAATTTATAAAAGTAATGAATATTGAATAAAAAGAATATTTTAATCAATCCTATATACAAAGAGGGCCAAAAACCTAACTTCTGCATATGGGTTCCAAAAATTATGAAACTAATTTTATAAAATAGTTCTTGGAATGCTATATACAATTAAAGTGAGTTTGGGTGATTTGGAGTTTTTATTTGCAAGATATGGGTCTGTGAAGTTGAGATTTTGGCTTTTTATTCTGTGTATAAAATGTACACTGAGTATTATTTTTACACAAACTCAATTTTGTAATTTTATTTACATTATTATCTACAACTTTCATGTACAAAGTTTCTTTATTTGATGAATAAATAAGTATGTACAAAATAAGTGTCAAAAAATGCATAAATGAATGAATAAATAAATGAGGTATTTATTGTACACTGGCCCTTATCTCCCCCTACTTTATTCCTTGTCGACCAATACCATACTGGCCTTGGTCTCGGGGTTTGGGTCATAAAATATTTGCAAATATTTTATTCCTTTTTCTTTTCTCCTCTTTATTCTATAATTTTGGCATTAAACACAGTACTTAATGTGTAATTAATACAATGAATCATGAATGCTATTATATACATTTTGATGCTATTTACATGCATTTGCTGGGGGTTTTGAGGCCAAAATGATAGAATAAAGGTGATAAAATGGAGATTCATCAGTAGGGGGTCTATTTATAGGCCCCAGAAAACCACTAACCATGGTTAGAAACCATGGTTTAGACCTTAATCATAGTTTAGCGGCCCATGTTTTTGGCCCATGGTTTTAACCAAAACTTATCCCAAACTTGGAGCTTAAGTTAGAACATTCTAGAGGATTCTAGATTCGCTAATGATGCTTAATTAACACTAATCGTGATTAACTTTCACTAATCGCTATTTAACTTTCGAATAATAGTTACCATACAAGTATTGGCATGGCACCATTTGAAGCACTATATGGACGGAAGTGTACTACTCCTTTGTGTTGGCAAGAGGTTGGAATAAAGAACCTTTATGATTCAGATAGACTTCAGGAGACACGGGAAGCTGTAGAATTTGCTAGAAAAAGACTATTAACTGCCCAGAGTCGCCAGAAAAGTTATAGTGATACCAGGCGAAGAGATCTTGAATTTGAGGTAGGTGACTTTGTATTTCTCAAAGTATCACCTATGAATGGTGTTCAGAGGTTTGGCTTGCGTGGGAAGTTAGCACCCAGGTTTGTGGGTCCCTTTGAAATTATTCAACGGATTGGAAAAGTTGCCTATAGACTTGCACTTCCTCCACATCTTATCAAGAAGTTGAGAAACAAAGAGGTGCCTCTAGTTAAAGTATTGTGGCGAAACCAAGAGTTTGAAGAAGCCACATGGGAACCTGAGGCAGAAATGAGAGAGAAATACCCGTACTTGTTTGATTGATAACATTATGTATTATGTATATGTTAATTTTAAATGACATGACGTTCATTCTCTTTAAGGTTGTTATGGTTTTAATCCTCTTTAAGGTTGTTATGCCTGCATTTCTAGTCTCGAGGACGAGACTTCCTTTAAGGTTGTTATAATTGTAAAGTCTTGAACTTGACATATCTCGGATCCTATATAATAAGATCCGGCTCATTAAGAGAAAACCAACGAAATTTGTTTCGTGTGAATCGGACTTCGTTTCGAATTGTTATGATTTTCCGAAGAAAGAGAAGTCATTAATCCATAATGACTATCATTAAGACTAATTAAACATGATTAAAGAAATTAATGACGATTGAAAGCTGCTAATGATCATTAGTAAACAGTAATCAATAGTTAACAAAAGATAAGCGTAAGCCGCGAAAGTTAAATCGCGATTAGTGAAAGTTAATCACGATTAGTGTTAATTACTAACCCAGGTGAATAAGTTCTTCTACTAAGTGCATCTACTACGACGTTCCCCTTACCAGGGTGGCAGGAGATAGTGCAATCATAATCTTTCAACAACTCTAGCCACCGTCTCTGTATCATATTGAGCTCCTTTTGATCAAACAAATATTTCAAGCTTTTATGATCGGTGAATATTTCAAAAGTAATACCATACAGGTAGTGTCTCCATATCTTTAAAGCGAAAACTACGGCAGCTAATTCAAGGTCATGTGTTGGGTAGTTCTTTTCATGTGTCCTGAGCTGTCGTGATGCATACGCAACTACCTTACCATGTTGCATAAGAACCGCCCCAAGTCCTTTAGATGCGTTAGTGTACACTGTAAACCCTTCACTCCCGGAGGGTAGAGTAAGGATGTGTGCAGATGTTAGGCATTCTTTCAGTGTCTGAAAACTAGCTTCACATGTATCAGACCATAAGAATGGGACCTCCTTTTGAGTTAGTCTAGTCATTGGCAATGCTATCCATGAAAAGTCCTTCACGAATCTTCTATAATATCCAGCTAAACCCAGAAAAGATCGTATTTCTGTGACAGTCTTCGGGCGTTCCCAACTCATCACCGCACTAACCTTTGTAGGATCAACTGATATACCTTCCCCAGAAATAACATAGCCTAAGAAAGATACTTTAGATAGCCAGAAGTCACATTTGCTATATTTAGCATACAATTTGTTCTTCCTTAGAGTTTCAAGTGCCTTCCTGAGATGATGTTCATGCAGATACTTATCCTTTGAGTAAATAAGCACATCATCAATAAAGACTACTACAAAGTGATCTAAGAACTCCTCGAATACTCTATTCATGAGATCCATGAAGGCTGCTGGGACATTTGTTAGTCCAAAAGGCATAACTAAGAATTCATAATGCCCATATCTAGTTCGAAAAGCTGTCTTCGGAATATCTGTATCTTTAGTTTTCAACTGATGGTATCCAGATCTTAAATCAATCTTGGAATACACAGTTGAACCTTGTAACTGATCAAAGAGATCATCTATTCTTGGCAGAGGATACTTGTTCTTTATTGTCCTCTTGTTTAGTTGTCTATAGTCAATGCACAACCGCATCGACCCATCCTTTTTCCTAACAAATAAGACAGGTGCACCCCATGGTGAAGTACTAGGACGAATGAATCCTTTATCTAACAGTTCTTGCAATTGTACCTTTAACTCTCGTAACTCAGCTGGTGCCATCCTATACGGAGGGATAGAGATAGGCTGAGTATCAGGTATGAGAGATTTCAAATTCAATCTCTCGCTCAGGTTGTAATCCAGGTAGTTCCTCTGAAAATACATCAGTAAACTTGCACACTATAGGCACATCTTTTATCATTCTTTCTGACCCTGATGTAGTGGATACATAAGCTAAATAACCTTGGCACCCTTGCTCTAACAACTGTTGTGCCTTCAATGTAGAGATATATTTGATATTATCATTGGATGTCTTTCCAATGAACTGGAAATCTATCGAGTTAGGAAGGTGAAATGTTACTGTCTTCTGGAATCAGTCAAGACATGCATGATGCCTTTCTAACCAATCTATTCCTAGTATAAGATCAAAGGCTCCATTTCGATTAGTAGTAGTGAAACAGGTAACTGACGTCCCGCTATCAGTATTATACAATTATCAAGGATTTCTCGGATTATAAATACTTGTCCTCCTGGTCCCTTGATCAGATAGGACTGTTGTACTTCTACTGGTATCTTACCCAAAGTGGGTACTAACCGTCGAGCAATAAATGAATGTGAAGCACCAGAATCAAATAAGGCATGTACTGAAAAGCCATGAATAGTAACGGTACCTCGTACGACCGTGCCTGAATTGTAGGCTTGTTCTTCAGTAATTGCATTGAGCTGGCCATTAGGAATAGGCAAGCTAGAACCCGCAACAATTTGTGGTGGTTGTTGTGTAGGAGATGTTCTTTGTGAGCCTCGACCTCTACCATGTCTTCCTCTGTGTGTTGCTCCATTGCTCGAGGTGGATGTTATACTATTAATTGGGGTTGATTCAAACCCTGAACCTTTCAACTTCGGACAATCTTTCTTGATGTGGCCTTCTTGATGACAGTAAAAACATACACGTGCTCTCGATTGAGCTGAAGATCCCGGCACAGAGGTGCTACCTCCTGCTGCTGAGTCACGAGGATATATTGGAGGTCTAGAGAAATCCCTTCTTCCAGATAATTCCTGGCCCAAATTCTGTGGCGAGCTTATATTAGACCCGACTGGATGATAGCGACGATCTCTACAGTTATAATGTGACTTGCTTTTGGATGGTCCACCATTAAAGTGGAAACTTCTTCTTTGGCGGTTTTCATCCCTCTCCATCTCAATACGAGAGGCGATGTCCATTGCTTTATCTACGGTCGTGGCTCTAAAACCAACAAGCTTTTCTCGTAGATCTCCCTGAAGACCGCTAACAAATTTGGTAAGACACTCTTAGGATGAAGCTTCTAGAGCTGGTGAGTACCGTAGTAGCTCAGTAAAGTGGATATGATAATCTCTTACGGTCTTAGAACCCTGATTCAGAGAAGGCAACTCTCTCCTCTTTAATTCTTCCCAATGAGAGGGACAGAAATAAGCTCGGAACCTCTCTTCAAAGATATCCCATGGAATAGGATCTGCTAATTTCTTGGAAATGTCTCTCCACCATCGTGTTACATAGTCTGCTAAGGAGTAATCAGCAAAGTGCACCCAAGTATCTGCTGGTGCGTGTATTATTCTCAACATCCTACTGACGTCATCAAGCCATAATTCAGCCTCGGCAGTTGTCTCTACATCTTTGAATCGAGGAAATTTTCCCTTTCGGTAATTATCTAGTAATGTTTGGTGTCTAAGAAGGGCCTTCTCCATTGCTCCTTAAATCGGGATAGGAGCAGACTCAGTTGAAGGATGGTAACTAGATTCTTCTCAGAAAGATAGACATAACCTTCAATCCTAGCATCCACAAGCTTAGATGCCTCGGGTCTCTCAGCCTATGCATTGAGCCTCTCCTCCAATGCTTGTTGCCTTTGCCCCATGTCTTGGAGCATTGCCATCATAACCGCTAATTGTCTAGACATGTCTTGGTCTGCCATGATCCTGGGATGAGTCAAGGTCAAAGGTCAGATCCTATATTTCTTAGCATGATGTACATAAGGGACAATGACTTGTGAATGGTACTGCAGTCATTTATTAAGATCAAAGGATCTTCATACAACCTTAGTTTCTGAATACCGCTCATAGTTATTAATTACTAAATAAATTACTGGAATAACCAAGCTCTATACAATCTGTCATGACCTCGTTTCTCGGGCTGTCGGATCCTCCCATATCCGGATCTGGTTACTCAACAATAATTTATTCAGCAATCACAACTAACATTCAGAAATATACTGCAAATAAAAATACTCGGAAGAAAGTATTTCAACACTTTTCCATTCACAAAATAAAGTTCAGATGATACACTGTCCCACTATAACCATTACATGTACATCAGTGATGACACGAAAATCCGAGCGACTAAGGTAAAGGTACTAAATGGTCGTCGCGACCTCAATCACTCGGACTCGATCAATCAAGAAAAATAGACCACCAATATAAAAATCAACTCAAAAATCAATAGCGGTCTTGCTATTAGTTTAACCTGGTATAGCGACCAGGGTCGAACACAAGGAGCACGAATTGGCCTCGCTGCCTACGAAGTAGTCAAAAAGAAAAGAAAAGGAAATAAAAAGGTATTTTTGGTGGTTTTTAAGTCTTTTTATATTTTTTTGGATTTTTAAGATATTAAGAAAATAAGGAAAACAATAAAACCAAACAATTCAATTATTTATTAAATGCACTAAAAATCAGCCAAAAATTCAAATGAAAATATTTTTGTGTGTTTTATAATTTTTACTATTTTTAATGAATTTTTGGGATTTTTCTGATGTTTATTTAATTTTCTAAAAATAAAACAAGGTCAGAAATTGTAGGTACTGTCTAGCCGAGCTTAAGGGACTTAGATAAAATATCTAAGAGTCCCCAATAAGCCTGGAGGTATTTTTCCTGTATAGAGAAAAAAAACAAGGAAAATTTGAGCACCTAAATTATTATTTTTGGGTTTTAGTTTATTTATGAGAATTTTTATAAGATTTTAAGTGTTTTTCAATTTTCAGGTGTTTTAAGTAATGAAAAATAGCCAAAATTGGCTAGAAAATCAAGCACAACAAAACAAACACTAAGTAATTTTTTTTGTAATTTTTAGATTGGTTTTAATATTTTTTTGTGATTTTTCAAATCAGACAGTAAAGAAAATACATGTTTTTGAATTTTTAAAAATATCAAAATAAATTAAAAATGTCTCCAAAAATCCCAGAAAATTTTACACAATGGCAGGAGCCATATATCCAATTTTCATTGGATTTGGAGTATGTTTGCTATTTTATTCAAAAATAGA
This sequence comes from Ottelia alismoides, assembly GCA_037367405.1. Classification (NCBI taxonomy): domain Eukaryota; kingdom Viridiplantae; phylum Streptophyta; class Magnoliopsida; order Alismatales; family Hydrocharitaceae; genus Ottelia; species Ottelia alismoides. The sequence continues at coordinate 164,273 of JAZKJV010008861.1, read as the reverse complement.
AAGAAGGTACTGTGCACAGGGACCAAAGTACAAATACCAAGAGTCCTAGGGGGTCTGGTGCAAAATACCCAGGAGATCACGCGCATGGCGCGTGCCTGGGGCACTCAGGGACCCAAATGTAATAAAAACTAAGTCCTTGGACTATTTGGTAACATGTACCAAAAGTCCGAGGGCTAGTCTGTAATTAACCCAACAATATACACATATGCACAATAAATTCACGCACAGGGGTATAAATGCAATAATCCAAAAATTTTCATTCAATTCATCACATCTCAGAACTACATGGTATAAAATGCAAATATCCCAGAAACCCACGTGTCGAAGCACGTGCTACACCATACACAGGGGCATAAATGCAAATAAAGTAAAGTGCAAGGTCCACAATGCAATGGTACCAAAACTAAACAACTAAACTAAATATTTACAAGACTAAACGCTAAATAAAATAAAAGACAGGGCCTAAGGGTAATTTACCCTTTATTAAGTCGAGCCGCTGGATGGATGCCACGTGGTAGATAGACGGTCAGGATCAGATGGCTCTCCAAAGCTAGGCTCCTCGGGCGAATCCGACGGCGGAGGCGTGGCCACGTGGAGGATCGAACGGTGGAGGGCGTCGATGGCTAAACCTCGCGCATCGGGCGGTTGAGATGGCCTCTCCAAGGATCTGACGATGACGAAACCTCCTCAGGTGGACGGTCGAGATGCGAACTGGAGGTCGAAGGTGATCGAACGGTCGGGGAAGATGCTGGAAGAATAGTTGGTCGGCGAGCTTCGCCGGCCCGACACACGCGCTGAGATCCTCCCCTGCTGCTCCTGAAGATCGGAAAAGCTCCGCCGTGAAGCTCCGCAGCAGCTGGTGCCCTCTGATGACCCAACCGAGCTCTGGAGAGCTCCGACGAGGTCGGCGGAGGTGGAGCTACTGGACCTGAGTCAAAGGACCTCAGATGGCCCTCGATATACCTGCAAAATGGGTCCAGAAGACTCGCGGGTCGAGGGCAAAGTGCCTCGACCCTGTTAGGCGTGGTGACGGTGGTCGGGGGATCGATATGGGCGAGCTCCGACGAGGGTGTGGAGGGAGGAGCTCGAACTCCAGCTCGTGTGCGAGGTGGGTTGAGTGGATGGGTGCAGAACGTGCGCGGGAGGAAGGCGGAGGAGAAGGTGGATTCCGATGATCGAACGGGACGATGAGGTGGTCGGAATCGAAAGGAAGCGACGGCGGTGCGAATTGGGGCTAATCGAAAATCAAAGAAAAGCGAAAGGAACTGGGTCTACCTGGATGGATGGATCGACTGTGGGCGAGCTTGCGCAACTCTGGGTCCTCGCCTCAAGGAACGTCGGTCTCCGAGGCTCGAGCTCCGGCTCTGGGCGGAGCACGACAGTGTATATCGCCGGATCAGTGGTATCCGGTCCCTCTCCTCGCTTCGACAGCACGGGGAGCGAGCTGTCACTCTCACTCACGCACTGGAGCTCAATGGGGGGTGAAGCGAATGGCCAAAGATGCGAATGAAGGTGGCGGAGCTCGGGCTATATACGGTGGAGGGTCCGGGAAGATGAGCGCGGGTAGGGCAATGGGATGCGCGAATCCCGAGGCGGAGGCTCCGGCGAGGGTCTCGGATGTAACATGAACGAGTCGGACCCGGGGTTTAGGTGATAGGGGATCGGGTTTAGGTGCGAAATTAGGGAGAAGTCGGGTTGGGCACCTAACCCGTGGGAAGTGGTCCTGGGGGGGGGGGGGCAGTTGACCGGGCGGTCAACAATCCCTAGGGCCAATAGGAAGCTGCCACCTGGAAAATAATTGAAAATTCGATTAAAAATAGCAAATGGCTTATTTAATTAAAACTCAAAATATGAAATATTTTTGTTTTAATATTTTCTATTTTTTGTGATTTTTAATTAATTTTTCAAAATAAAAATAAGGTACTTACATTATATAGCTATATATAGGTATATGTACAATATATAGGATTTTAATTTTTGATTTTTAATTTGTTATTTTTATACAATTTTCCCATTTTATATTTTATTTATTTATATCATAAAATTAGGAATAAAAAGATATTTTTATTTTATTTTTATTATTTATATACATAGGTGAAATAAATATATATGTACATTTATATACATGGTATATTTACACTAGTCTTTTTTTATTTTAATTTTGTTCTTTTTATTTTGTTTTTATTTTAATTTATTTTATTAATTTACACTATATAATATAGAATATTTACAAAACTTTTAGAAATAAATTTTATTTATTTATAAGGCTAAATAAATAAATATGAGTGGACTATATACATGGTGAAAGTGATGTTTTTGTTTTCTTTTTAATTTTTCTATTTTTATCTTGTTTTTATCTTTATAAATATATACAAGTATTTACAAGCCTATTTTAGTCTCTTTTTGGAAGGAAAATATTTTTATTTTATTTACATAAATATTTACACACATGAGCCCCTATCTCCCTCTACTTTGGCTTTTATGCGGTCAGGCCCATGCTGAGCCCTCTCTTGGGTTAGGTTGCTCAATATTTATTCTAAATACTTCCCTCTTTTTTAATTAATCTTTATTCTTTTATTTTTGCACAAAAACATGCTAATTATAGGTTTTTACATAATGCATGCTTTTGGTAATTATTGATATTTACAACTATATACATGCATTTGCAAAGGTTTTTGTAGCTAAAATATAAGAATAAAGAGTGATGAATGAGTATTCATCACCCCCCTATACTTAACTTTGCTAGTCCCTTAGCAAACACTTATTTGAAAAAGAAGTGAAAAGAAAGAAAGAAAAAGAAAAAGAGAATGTACATGGATCAAGGTTGATTTATTAAACTTGCCTTCATTAAATTAAGGTATGGAGCTCGATCAGATCTTTGGATTATTAATGTGTCGGAACCTTATTTGGACTTAAGCCTAAAACTCAACAGCCTCTAAGTTCCACTAATCTATAACCAAGACTCCTCAATGCTCCATATCAGAACAAGTCATCAATCACAAACCCTGAAGACCATGAATCTTTTCTTGTCCTGTGAATGTGAGGTCTAAGCTCTTTACCTCAAAAATGGCAACTTGACAACCCTCCCCAACAAGGTAACTCTATGACCTCAATCTGGCCACTCTTTCCTCGAGGAGCGGGGTATTCCCTTCTAAGTTCAAGTTCAACCGGCTCAAGAAGAGGAGGAAGAAGAGAATGGGTCAAGGCCAGTGTAGCCATGTACCCTTGGGAGCTTGACCAGTGTAGCCAAGTCTCCCTGCTGCAAGCTACATCAGGTGGATCATGAAACTCAAGCTTTGCTTATTGCACTCTATATACATACTCCGGTGGGATTATCATTTTCTCTCAGACCCACCACTTTTTTGGAGTTATTTTCTTTTTGCATTTTTTTTCAAGTGCATCTATACAACATATACATGTGCAGCATATATACAAGGAGTTTTTCCTCTTGAGCCAGTAGACTATCCCTCTTTTGAAGCTTTATTGCAACCCACAACTCCCGTCGTTAGACCTCATGGCAACCAGACCAAGTTGAGACGCACTTCCTTCACTAAAAGAAGAAGAGAGGTTCCGCCTAGAAGTACTACCCTCATATGCTACCCCAAGTTAAGGAAGACTGCCTTCTCACCACCTCATCCGTAGAGAGCTCGGTGCATAGTGCTCGTGTCCAAGTAAAGCCATTGTCTATATGAGTCATGTGTTGTTGTTAAGTGCTCTACTTAGGCTCATTGAGATGACATGTGATCATAGCCTAGTGGACTCAAAGAATTAAGGCACCATGGACCTGAAAAGCCTTAAACCTAAGCCCTAAAAGGTTCCTCTTAGAAATTAGGTGGATTAAGATCTTAATCAAGCTCCATTTCTCAATTTGATTCCAGGCTAGTTTAAATGTCAACTATCATCCAGAAAAACTATATACATATGTACAAAAGATGCTATTTACACAAAGTTTACAAACATGCAAAATTTTTGAAAAATATTTTGAAATCATGAATGGATGATGCATGAAGTGCAAGTTTTGCAAAAAGGTATTTACACACATTTACAAAAGATTTTTGCAAACTTTTTATTTTCAAAACATTTTGGAAAAATTTTGTACTATATACATAATTTTGATAAGAAGATATTTACACAAGCTTTACACAAAAGATTTTTGAAAACATTTTTACAAAAATAATTTGTACACTAGCTATTTATGTGCAAATAAAAGAAGGTTTATGTACATGAAAATTTTTTAATTTTTGTGATTTTTAGGGTTTTTAGCCATTTTATTTATTAACACACTCACACAAAGTACGCGTTATGGCTAAAGTATATATGAAATATATAAACACCCCCCTATACTTAGCTCGAACGATGTCCTCAGAGTCAAGAGCGATGAAGAAGACATAACTCATGCTAGGTATAGGGAAGTGAAAAGGAAGGCTATATACAAAAACGAATGAATATCAAGAGACTCTCAGCTTTTCCCCCTATACTTAGGATCAAGTAATCCTAAGTATAGCAGGCTGTATACTAAGGGAAAACCGAGTGGAGAATGTACAGGGTCCACCCCCCCCTATACTTAGGGTAAAATATCCCTAAGTATAGGCAACAAAACAGGGGTAGAAAGAAACAAAAGAAATACCCGAAGGTCCTACATCCCCCCTATATTTAGGGTAAAGTGCACCCTAAGTATAACATAATCAACAGATGAAGAAAGGGATGTGGGGCTAAAGAATGTAGTGATATAGACATCTGGATCTATACAAGGCGGAAGATCAGTGAAACTCAGGCGTGAGATGCATTAGATGTGAGTCAAAGACCACATCTCACGCAAAATGAATGGGGGCAAGATCAACGACCCGTGGCTCATGATCTAGAAATGGCTTGAGCCGCTGGCCGTTCTATCGAAAGGTACTCTCGGAAGACAACTCAGATATATCAATGCTACCGTTGTCGTGTACCTTTCTCACCAAGTAGGGTCCCTTCCACTTGCTCTGTAGCTTCCCTGGAAATAAACGAAGCCTCGCATCAAACAACCATACTCTCTGTCCAGGCTCAAAATGCTTGTGGCTGATATGAGTATCATGTCACTCTTTCACTCTCTCCTTATACTGTAGGCTGTTTGAGAAGGCGGTATCTCTCAACTCCTCCAGGGCTGCTAACTCTGCCCTCCTCTGGTCTCCTACACCATCTGGATCCATGAGTATATCAGTAACTGCCCATAGTGACCTGTGCCTCAGCTCAACAGGTAAATAGCACGGCTTGCCATATACGAGGCGAAAGGGAGATGTGCCCAATGGTGTCTTGAAAGACGTCCTATATGCCCACAAGACCGAGTCCAAAAGCTGTGACCAATCCTTTCGGTCAGGGCGGACGACTTTCTGCAATATAGTCTTGATCTCCCTATTCGGCACCTCGTCTAGACCATTCGTCTGTGGATGGTAAGGTGTAGCAACACGATGGTCTATACCGAACTCGCTAGCAAGGGCCTTCACCTGGTCATTGATGAAATGAGACCCCCCATCTGAAATCAGAACTCTAGGAACCCCGAACCGCGTGATGATATGCTTCCTCAAAAATCGGCAAACTGTCCTCGCATCAGCGGCTCGGGCGGGGATAGCCTCCACCCAACGACTAACATAGTCAACGACCAACAGAATGTACTCAAATCCCTGACTCTTAGGGAATGGACTCATGGAATCGATGCCCCATGCGTCAAAAACCTCACAGAAGTGAATGGGCTGCATCGGCATCATATCACGCTGTCTACAAGTGCCCATCCTCTGACAGTCAGTACACCTCTTCACGAACTCATCAGAGTCCTTGAAGAGGGTAGGAAACCACAAGCCGGATTGGAGCACTTTCTGTGCCGTTCTCCTCCCAGAATGATGTCCTCCTGCCTCTAGCTTGTGGCAGTAAGTGAGGACGCTATGGTGCTCCTCCTGAGGAATGCACCGACGCCAGACGCTATCCCCTCCTTCGTGGTAAAGGATGGGATCCTCCCAGTGGTAGGACTTGGCCTTCGCAAGGAAGGTCTCAAGCCTCTGCCTGGGCCAATCTTGTGGGACTTTTCCAGCAACGAGAAAGTTCACAATATCGGCATACCACGGGAGTGAGGCGATAACAAGGATCGCCTCATCTGGGAAGGTCTCACAAATGGGATCAATCTGCTCAGACTCCTCAGGCTGCTCTATACGGGAGAGGTGATCCGCCACCACATTCTTGACTCCAGGCTTATCCTTGATCTCAATGTCAACTCCTGGAGTAGAAGGATCCATCTAGTAAGTCTGGCCTTGGCATCCTTCTTTGCCATGAGGTATCGGATGGCGGTGTGATCAGTGTACAAGGTCACTCTAGATCCAATGATATAAGATCTGAACTTATCTAGGGCGAACACTACGGCTAGCATCTCCTTCTCTGTGACCGTGTAATTCCGCTGGGCGGAATCCAATGTGCGGCTAGCGTAGTGGATAGCAAAGGGGACTCCATCCCTCCTCTGTCCCAGCACGGCCCCTACGGAAAAATGAGAGGCATCCGTAATGATCTCGAATGGGAGAGACCAATCAGGTGGCTGGAGAACAGGAGCCTCAATAACACACTGCTGGAGAGTCGCAAAGGACGAAAGACACTTGTCATCAACAAGGAACTCGGTGTCTTTCGTCAAGAGGTCAGTCAACGGCCGGGCAATCTTGCTGAAATCATGAATAAATCTCCGATAAAAACCAACGTGCCCCAGGAATGACCGTAGCTGCCTCAAATTGGACGGCGGTGTGAGTTTTCTAATGACATCAACCTTGGCCGGATCAACCTCCATGCCCTTGTTGGAGATGATGTGGCCAAGCACCGTCCCTTGAGTCACCATAAAGTGACTCTTCTCCCAAGAAAGCACCAAATGGACCTCTATACATCGCTGGAGTACTCGGTCTAGGCAGTCAAGACAGGAGCGAATCCGTCGCCGTAGACCGAGAAATCATCCATGAAGACCTCCAAACACTCCCCTACCATGTCCGAAAAAATCGACAGCATGCATCTCTGAAAAGTCACAGGGGCATTGCATAGCCCAAATGGCATGCGTCGGAAGGCGTATGTCCCGAAGGGACAGGTAAAGGTGGTCTTCTCCTGATCCTCAGGAGCGATGGCCACCTGATTGTAGCCCGAGTACCCATCCAGGAAACAGTAATGGCTCTTCCCTACCAGTCTCTCAATGATCTGGTCAATAAAAGGCAGGGGGAAATGATCCTTCTTGGTGGCCTGGTTGAGTCTCCTGTAGTCAACACAGACCCGCCAAGAGGTGGGTACTCGTGTAGCAATCTCCTCTCCCGACTCACTGATCACAGTCGTGATGCCCGTCTTCTTGGGCACCACATGCAAGGGGCTGACCCACTTGGAGTCGGAAATGGGATAAATAAAATCTGCGCTTGATGAATCCACATTTCATCATCTTTATTCTATCATTTTGGCACCAAAAACCCTAGCAAATGCCTGAAAAATATCCTTAAATAGAGCATCTTAGCATCCATGCATGTGCATCATATTTGTGTATAAATCTTTGTAATTAAGGCCAAAATTATAGAATAAATAAAGAAAAGAAAAAGAATAAAATATTGTAAATATTTTATGACCCAAAACCCCCGAGACCTAGGCATCTTGATGAATAGGTCGATAAGGAATAAAGTAGGGGGAGATAAGGTCAAAAACACAGAGAAAATACCTATACAATCTATTCATTCTTTATTCATTTTGGGACCTATTTTTGGTTCCACTTTTTATACATCAAATAAAGGAACTTTGTACATGAAAGTTGTAGATAATTTTATAAAGAAAAATACAAAATTGATTTCACTCAAAAATAATACACAGACAAAAAGTTATGGTCTGAATAAAAATCCAGAATGCCAACTTCCCAGACCCGTATCTCACAAATAAAAACTCCAAATGCAGCGTACTCACCTTTAATTGTATATAGAATAAAATAATCTATCCAATGACGGTGGTTTCGCATTTGGCGGAGCTACGGTTTGAAAGTTGACTTTTGGACCCACATTGTATACTTGTACATATTAAAATATTCAATTTATTATTTATTTATTATTTTTATAATTTTATATTTTTATAATGTTGTAAATAATACTTATAATAACTATGTATGTTAAAATCAGAATAAAAACATCATTAAAACTCAAATAAAAATACTTGTATGTATTTGATACATAGGTATTATACATATACTTATACCTATATAAAATACCTTTATTTAATATACAAAATACATCAGAAAAATAAAATAAAAATATATTTACATGGATAAAAGTATTTTCTAATTTTATAAAATAATAAATAAAAATAATAAAATTAAAAATACCTAAATAAAAATCAAATAATCAAACATGTAGATAATATACCTATGTAAGGGCATAAAAGCAAATTGTAAAAATATACCTCATAAAAATAAATAAAAATCGTAATAAAATAATTTATAAAATAATAAACATTTTTTATTTTATAATCATAAATTAATAAAATCGTTTACTATTTTTAAATGATTTTAGAATCATTTTTTCCAGGCTTTTTCCTGGTTGGTCCACGTGGACCAACCAGGAGGGCTGGAGAGTTGACCTGGGTCAACTCTCTGACCCATTGCCTGTTGTTGTCAGAACTGATTTTTCTCTCGTTTTTGACGATTTTTGGAGAGCGCTCCTTTCATCGAATGGGGTCGAAGTCTTCACGAGAGTTGATCACCTATCATCCAGCTACCACGCCCACCTATCACATTGGGGAATGGATGCAAGATTCGCAAGATACGCCTCGTTGAAAGTCGCGCCTCGACCATCTTTCAAAACAGCCCCCTTTTCTCCATTTGCTCCTTGAACCGCCTAAGGCCAGTGCTGAGACATCCAAGGGTTAGCTGGTGGATCCTCGGTGACAGAGAGTCGATTCCCCACCTTGTCGAGGTGCAGCGGAGGCCGAGGCGCGTCTCCAACCCCATCTCCGGCCTTGCGGCCGTGAGGTTTTTTTCCTCGTGGTCAACGCCATTTGAGGGAAGTTTTCTTCTTGTTTTTCCTTGTTTACCTCGCTGTTAGTGTTAGGATTAGTGTCTAAAGCTTAGTAGGTTAATCTATCACTTGAAACCCCACGATTTCGACATCGAACACCTCGCCGGAGCTCTTGGGCTCCGGCAACCATCTTCCACGCCATCACCCACCACGTTTCGCCAATAATAGCCAGGATCCTTGCTCTTGTGTGCTGCTCGTCTTTCTTTTTCTTTGCAGGTCCTGAAGGAGGCATCTGAGCCTCGTCGATCGTCAAGATCAGCCCCAGGTTCGCCGGAGCGTCATAAAGCGCCGGAGGCCGTTCGTCGGCCCTTGGCCCTATCCACGCCACCTGGGAGGTTCTTCGTGGCTGCAGGAGCATAGTGAGCATCTCGGAGGAGGTCCAGGTGCTCGGAGGCTCGGGGGCTGGCCGATCCAATCTCGCCAGGCCCCTGTTCGTCGCTCGTTCTTCCTGACCAACCCAGAGCCGTTGGATCGCCTCTGATCGTCCCAAGGAGCAGTCACCGTTCGATCTCGCGCCCCTCCAGCCGTCAGATCGTGGCCCAGGATCTAATCCTGGCCGTCATAACCCAAGGGGTATCGCGGGACGTGAGCGCGACACGTGTCACCAGCGAGCGACCAGATCCGTTCGATGCAGCCCAGGCGTGGGTATTTTGTCATCTAACCCCGCCAATTTTTGTCTTTATTTTATAATACCAAGACTTGCATTTGCTTTTAAACTTTTTTGTACTATTTGCACAAAGTTCCTTGCCGCTTTTGGAAATTACCAGGACACCCCCGCCAGGCGCGTGCATAGCGCGTGAGCCTGGGCGATTTTGCAGGGGTGTCCCTGGCAGTTTTGCTTAGTTATTTGTAGTCACTAAACTTTCAGCTGCCGTATAAAAATGTTGGTCTTTTTGCAATTAAGCCCTCAGCATTTTTGATAATTACGATTGCATCCTTGCCAGGCGCGTGCACATCACGCGCGCCTTGGCGAAATTTTGCTGGACCCCCTCGCTCTTCTGGATATTGACGTTTGGTCCAAAATATTTAATTATAGTATTATTTTCTGTGGACATATTGCAGCCGTGTCCCTTGGCTTTCTAAATATTTCAAAAATATCCCTGCCAGGCCTTCCATTTTTGCTTGCTTGTTGTATTTATTTGACTTATCATTTTAAGTCCAAAAATTCCACAAAAATAGACTTAAGCTCCTGGACCTGTGTACTTTAACGCCACCATTTTAGTTTTTGATTTTATTTCATTTTCATATTTATTAAAAATCAAAAAACAGCCTTTTTGTGTACTGTCTACCTTAGAAAATACCAAAAAAATATTAAAACCTCTCCAAAAATTCCAAAAAAATTACCTAGTGTCTATTTTATCCTATTTTAGTGTCAGTCCAAAAATCATTAGAAATCTCAAAAGAAAAACACTAAAAATTTAAAAAAACTTAAAAACTTCAAAAAAATTTATAAAATAGTAGAAAAATCCAAAAAATACAAACTCAGCTTCTGTTTATTCCTAATTTTGTTCTTTTTATTAGAAAAATAGTGTGAAAATTTGTTGCTGCTGGTTGCTATTTTTAAATTACATTTTATTCACAGCCAGCCTTATTTCCACTGTTTTCCTTTATTTCAGTAATTAAAAATATCAAAAACACCTTGAAAAACCCCCAAAAATCACAAAAACAGTAAAAATTCTTAAAATTACCAAAAACATTTTATTTCTGAATTTTTGAGTATTTTTGCACCATTTTATAATTACTTTAGCTTGCCTTTTATTATATTGTCTTTACTTTCCAATATTGAAAAAGAAAATAAAAAAAATATAAAATATAAAATATAAAAATCAGAAAATTAAAAATCAAATACAAAATTTAAAAATTAAACAAAAAAATAAAAAAAAATTTAAAAATTAAAAACCCACAAAAACATTTCTTTTGCTTGATTGCATAGTGTAGACAGATCATACACTCACACACACTTTAGCATTTTAGCTTGAACCACCTTGTTTGCTCCCTGTGTTCGAACTCTCTGCATACTTGACACTATACACCATTTGTGCAGAGTTAAAAATAAATTTTAACTCCACATTGTTTCTAATTTGTTGATCTTAGTGTGGGTTAATTGTTGATTAATTTCAGAATTTGTGTGGTCAAACACCGACTGTTGACTTGCCTTGTGAGTCAATATAACCGCATCGAATTTTGAGTTTATCAGCGCTCCACCATTTTGAAATCTCCTTCATGACGACCTCTCTCAGGTTGGGGTTCAGCCGCCGCTGGAACTCACGCGACGGCTTCGCCCCCTCCTCGAGATAAATATGGTGGGAGCACAACAATGGACTAATCCCATGGGGATCTGCTACGTTCCATCTGATGGCCTTGCGGTTCTTTTCAAGAACCCCCATAAAACGGAATTCTTGCTCTCCAGTCAGATCGGCGGAGATGATGACTGGGTACATCTCAGGTTCGCCCACAAGGAATCGATACTTCAGCAAAGTAGGGAGCGGCTTCAGCTCTGGACAGCTGGGTGCTGACAAATCTGGCTTTGGAAGAAGATGAGTGTATGCTGCCAAGTCTGCCTGGGAGAATGAAAACGAACTCTCGTAAACTGGATCCGGAGAAGGCTGCTCAACTGATCTGTCTCTGGTCTGCTCTGCATCTACCTCCTCCTCAGCTGTAGGCTCTGTGGGACTCAGGTCTGGCATCTGATCCTCGCAATCTGCCCAATCAGACTCTGAATCTGAGGGATCTGCATCAAACAAGGTGGCATGAGTACCACCGTCACACAAGGTGGCCTCAGTACCACCATAACTAGAAATCGTGTCGCGGTCAAGAACCAGATCTGCTGCCACTGAAATATCCTGGATCAGGGCTGTGCTCTCCAAGCTCTCCTCTGCTATCAAATCAGCTCCAGCGGTGTCTGGAAATGAGAGGATGGCCTGTGCTGCAGGGTCTGCCCATGCTGCCTCATCGTCTTTGATCACAAAATCACAGTCCTGGTGGATGTCTAACCCGGCATCTGTCAGCTGCTCTGTATCTGTGCTGGTCTCTGAGCATGCTCTGTCTCTGGCTCTGTAGTCCTCGACCGTCTCTATTTGTACACTCTCACCCTCGACGTGAAAGTATACCTTCCCGCTATCATGATCAGTCACCACCTTGGCTGTGGCCAAGAACGGACGACCGAGAATGATGGGGGTATCGGCCACTGAATCAGGGATCTCCATGTCCAACACTACGAAGTCCACGGGGAATTGCAGGCCCTGAATAGTGACGATAACGTCTCGCAACAACCCCTTCAGCCTCTTGACAGATCGATCAGCAAACTGAAGGACTGTCCTGCTCTGTCTAAGAATGCCCAACTCGAAGCGGTCGAGAAGGCTGTCGGAAGGAGGTTGATAGACGATCCGCTATCCAATAGAGTCCGGTCGAACCTCTGCTCACTAATATGGCATCTGACATATGGGGCTCCTGAATCTGGCCTCTTGGCCGGCAGACGGTTCTGGATCGCGAAGCACGTGGCTTTCGTCAGCACATGAATCTCTGAATGGTGGTTCCTCCTCCTCCTCCTGACTATAGTCCTATCTCTCAAAGAACGCTGAAGAAGGGGGATGTGCTGCAAAGCCTCATGAAGGGTCAGCTGGATATGGAAACGATCAATCATGCTCTGGCTGAACTCCTCCTGCTGTCTCTTTTTTGGATCTTTTTCTTTTTTCTTCCCCTTCCCCATCTGTAGGGCTCTAGGGAAGGGGATCACAGGGTCCTTCTCAGATGAAGGACTAGAAATAGGTCTAGACGGCTCGACGGTCGGATCCGCACATACATCAAGCACCACAGTGGGATCAGAGTAAACTAAACCTTTTCCTTTATTCACAACATGGTTCCGAGCTACATCAGTGGAAGGAAAAACAACAGCTCTCTCTACATGAATACCGGTGGCATCAGTACCACCACGGGCTGGCTCTGCTGGACGTCTCGCGGCCTCAGTACCGCGTGCTGGCTCGGCAACTCGGGTGGCGTCAGTACCACCTCCTCGAACTGGTGAAGTGGCGGCCTCTGTACCGCCGATAGGATCAACATCCTTGGTGGTATCAGTACTACCGTCATCATCATGAGCGGCCTCAGTACCGCTCTCCTCCTCCTCATCTGACGCTATAGGTGTATCCTCATGCTGTCGCTCAGCTGAGGCGCCGCCGTCGGCTGGTGTCCTACCGCTCCTAAGTGTGACAAAATCAGCATCAAATAGATCCGAAGACATATCATCAAATGGATCACTAGGAGTGGCATGCTCAGTGTAAGCTACCTGCTCAGACTTCCGCTCAGGCTATTGGGATTCGGCTCTATCTGGGCAGGGATGGCGGCCTTCCCTCTCACAATGTCCCGCATCTCCTGGTGGAACTCGTTCATCTCCCGTCTGAAAGTAGCCTGCTGGTCCGTGAGGAGGCGGGCTATGTCGTCCAAAGCGGGGCTCTCGTATGGAGGACTATGAGAGCCCGACGGGTAGCCTCTCTAGTGATGAGGCTGCTGGAGCTGGTGCTGCTGTTGCTGAGAGGGGTAGGAGGAAGGGTGCTGCTGCTGGTGTGGCTGGTGAGGCTGCTCTCACATCCAAGACTGTCCCTACTACTGATAGGGACGAGGAACGAAGGATGACTGCTGCTGTGACTGGTAAACTGGGGGCTGCTGCTGTTGGTGATCCCTCTGCTGGCTGTACTGGCCTCCCTGGCCAGATGGCTGCTACTGGGGTTGGGTACCTCCACTCCCCCACCTGAATCCGGGATGGTCTCGTCGGATCCCAGGCTGAGGACGATCATAACAAATCTCGTTGACATCCATCAACGGCTCTGCATCGTACTGGGCTGGCGGGAGTACTGCCAGAGGCTGATCCGGCTGGTATACCACCATCTGCAAGTCTGGAGATGGTGGTGACTGGTAGGATGACTGCTGCTGCTGGTACGGCTCTGCCTGTACAAGGTGAACCTGTCTAGGCTGCTGGTGTGAGCTGGAGCGCTGGAACGAGCTGCTGCTGCCGCCGGTATCGCCTCGCGACTGAAGACGGGGCTGTGAAGTCGTTTGTGCCTCCTGGAGACACATGAGCTGGGTCTTCATGTCGCTCAGAATCTGTGCCATCTGCTCCATCTGAGTGATGCCCTGGCACTGCTTCTTCTCAATCAGCTCCATCCGATCCAACTTCTCACTAATGATGCCCATATCCGCAGCGGATGACTCTGCCTGTGCTGCTGCTACTGCAGATGAACTGGATGGACCGGCGTCGACCCGTGCTATCCTCTGGTATTGCACGGGTCCCTGGCTGCTGCTGGGGTCTGCCCTGAGTGTACAACCTGGTCTAAGACATCACCATGTAGTTCTCGGCCATCTCCTCGTAGATGGCCCCAAACCTGATCGTGATCCTTGGCGAAGTAAGACCCGCCACAAGAAGCATTCACCAAGCCCTGGAGCTCTGGTGTCAGCCCGCTGAAGAAGCTCTGCACAAGGTTGGGCTTCGAAATATCATGGTGCGGGCATCGGTCAGTCAGCTCACGAAACCTCTCCCATGCCTCATGGAATTGCTCGTTGGGGAGCATAGAGAAGTTTCTGATGAGGGCTCTCGCTGCATTGGTCCGCCCGAGTGGATAGTACTTGTTCAAGTACTCGGTGCGGAGCTGCTCCCAGGTGTAAACGAACTTCCCCAAGTGCTTCAGCCAGGTGGCTGCTCTGTCGGCCAAGGAAAAGGGGAAGGCAATCATACGAATCGTATCCTGGCCCACTGACGGTTGTGGACAGTACTGCAGATCATGAGGAACTCCTGGAGGTGGAGATGGAGCTCCTCAGTAGCGAGCCCGTGGAAGCAGGGGAGTAACTGCAAGGTGTTCGGGGGGAACTTGAAGTCCCCCACGATGGCTGGAAGTACAACCCAGTGGTGCATCAGCGTCGATCCGGGGTTGTGCAACTCCCGCATCGGTCTCGGTGGTCCTCCTGCCGCGGCTGCGGCGGCTGCTGCCGCTACGGCGGCTGCTGCGGCCGCTGCTGCCGCTACGGCGACTGCTGCGGCTGCTGCTGCGGCTGCTGCATCTGCATCCTCTAAGATCCTCGGTCCCTCTCTGCACTCCTCGCGCTCAGCTCGCATCTTCTCCATCTCTCTCCTCATGTCGAGCATGAATGCTCCCTGATCCCTCAATTGCTGCTGAACGGTCTCTAGTGAGGCGATCAGGGTGGAGTTGATCGCACCCTAGTCCAATACGAAGTGCTCAGGCTGACCTCGGGAACGATCCTCAGAACTACCGGCCATGACGTCTGCAAAATCAAATGAGCCAAACTCAGGTGCTGTCAAGTCTGCTAATCTCTCCTCTGGCTCATATCTCTCAGATCCGAAAGAAAGGGGATCGAGAGGGAACAGGGCGGAATCATACTCGGGCTCGAAGAACTGGTCTCGGCTCTCGTGGGCCAACCTAGATGAATGGGTAGACGTGCCCGAAAGCGGTGCAGCCAGAGGCTGCCTAAGAGAGCGTCTACCCATCATCGTGATCTAACGAGTAAGGCGGATGAGATCTGGAGAAACTATGATCGGCAACCAAACCCTCTGTTCACCAACGCAACACGAGCTGAAGACCGTAAAGGCTCGGTCAATTATCTTGTCCAATTTTATTAGGTGAACACACAATCTATCAGAGCGCTTACGTGACCTGTTGGGATACCCGATGCTACCCCAACGACTGGCCCGCACGGAAGAGTCGGTAGTCAGTCGGGAATAACACCGGAGGGCTCTACCTAGTGAACGGGTCACTCTCTCGCGCAATCAAACAAACAATGAGGGGGTTGCTCTCCCCAAGACAAGTTTTTAAGTCGAGTGTCTTTTAGGGTCAATAGTTTTAGCCAGCCCCAATTTTATGGTTTTTCTTTTTAATCTTTTTCAATAAAAACAAAGGCCTAACGAATTTTTCGGTTCTCCTGGTTATTTAGTCAAAAACAGGGGAAGAAGATGAAAAAGCCGATGCGCGATGAAATCAATGATGCATGCAGAGATAGAAATGCGTACCTTTCCTCCAGCACTCTACATGCAAGTGATCCGCGCAGAAATGTAAAGACAGAAAATAAACTACCTAAATGGTGCAGCGGTGAAAACCGAGTCCTAAACAAGCAAGTCTACTCGATGAACCGTCTAACTGGTCACCGATCCTTCAAGACAAAGGTCCGGTCTCAGTCTACCCCTCCTCTGCTCAACACACTTGAGTTTAGGAGAAAGCGCTTTGCGGGGCAGGCTACGACACGTAGGCTACGAAGGGATGAGTCAGTTATTTTTATTAATCAATTATTAGTAGGTCCAATTAATCGCACTATAGGAACATGCAAGCAATTAGGTGTGGGGACCCTACTAATTACGGCACAATCAAGTAGAAAATCCTAAGTCTAGGGGCTCGATAAAAACCACTGAAAACCAGAAAAGGCAGCGAAAAACCAAAAGCCGTGAGAAAAACCGTGAAAAACACCTAAGGGTCCCCCACGGACACCGGTGCTCGGCGAAACAGACCCGCTAGAAGTTCAAGTCCAAGAATCTAAGTGTCTGTCCCTGTATTATTACAATAATAATCAAATAAAAATAAAAATAAAAACTATGCTACTTCTCGCCCGCTCGTCTACTCTCTCACGTTCTCCTGCTGCTCCATACAGAAGGGAGCCGCCTCCAAGTTCCTCGGTTGCGTCGGCTTCTCGAAATCGGTCACCTCGGTCCTCGGGCCCTCGCAAGGAAGCAGACAAGTGTCAGACCAACAAAATAAGCAAATAAGAGCAAGAAAAATAAATGAAAATAAAATGAGGGTATATATGCAAAAATACCAAATAAAATAAGCAAACAAAAATCAAATAAAACAAAAATAAAAGAAAAATAAAATAAAACAAAATAAAGCAAAAATAAAATAAAAACAAAAAGCCGCGAAAAGCCGCGGACTCTAAAAGAGCCGCAAAAACCGCGAAAAAGAAAACGAAAATAAAAAGAAAACTACTAAGTCGTGCTCCCCGGCAACGGTGCCATTCTGATGACACGAAAATCCGAGCGACTAAGGTAAAGGTACTAAATGGTCGTCGTGACCTCAATCACTCGGACTCGATCAATCAAGAAAAATAAACCACCAATATAAAAATCAACTCGAAAATCAATAGCGGTCTTGCTATTAGTTTAACCTGGTATAGCGACCAGGGTCGAACACAAGGAGCACGAATTGGCCTTGCGGCCTACGAAGTAGTCAAAAAGAAAGGAAAAGGAAATAAAAAGGTATTTTTGGTGGTTTTTAAGTCTTTTTATATTTTTTGGATTTTTAAGATATTAAGAAAATAAGGAAAACAATAAAACCAAGCAATTCAATTATTTATTAAATGCACTAAAAATCAGCCAAAAATTCAAATGAAAATATTTTTGTGTGTTTTATAATTTTTACTGTTTTTAGTGAATTTTTGGGATTTTTCTGATGTTTATTTAATTTTCTAAAAATAAAACAAGGTTAGAAATTATAGGTACTGTCCAGCCGAGCTTAAGGGACTTAGATAAAATATCTAAGAGTCCCGAATAAGCCTGAAGGTAATTTTCATGTATAGAGAAGAAAACAAGGAAAATTTGAGGACCTAAATTATTACTTTTTGGTTTTTAGTTTATTTATGAGAATATTTATAAGATTTTAAGTGTTTTTCAATTTTTAGGTGTTTTAAGTAACGCAAAATAGCCAGAATTGGCTAGAAAATCAAGCACAACAAAACAAACAGTAAGTAATTTTTTTTGTAATTTTTAGATAGGTTTTAATATTTTTTTGTGATTTTTCAAATCAGACAGTAAAGAAAATACATGTTTTTGAATTTTTAAAAATATCAAAATAAAATAAAAATGTCTCCAAAAATCCCAGAAAATTTTACACAATGGCAGGAGCCATGTATCCAATTTTCATTGGATTTGGAGTATGTTTGCTATTTTATTCAAAAATAGAAAGAAGGTACTGTGCATAGGAACCAAAGTACAAATACCAAGAGTCCTGGGGGGTCTGGTGCAAAATACCCAGGAGATCATGGCACGTGCCTGGGGCACTCAGGGACCCAAATGTAATAAAAACTAAGTCATTGGACTATTTGGTAACATGTACCAAAAGTCCGAGGGCTAGTCTGCAATTAACCCAACAATATACACACATGCACAATAAATTCACGCACAAGGGTATAAATGCAATAATCCAAAAATTTTCATTCAATTCATAACATCTCAGAACTACAGGGTATAAAATGCAAATATCCCAGAAATCCACGTGTCGAAGCACGTGCTACACCATACACAGGGGCATAAATGCAAATAAAGTAAAGTGCAAGGTACACAATGCAATTGTACCAAAACTAAACAACTAAACTAAATATTTACAAGACTAAACGCTAAATAAAATAAAAGACAGGGCCTAAGGGTAATTTACCCTTTATTAAGTCGAGCCGCTGGATGGATGCCACGTGGTAGATAGACGGTCAGGATCAGATGGCTCTCCAAAGCTAGGCTCCTCGGGCGAATCCGACGGTGGAGGCGTGGCCACGTGGAGGATCGAACGGTGGAGGGCGTCGATGGCTAAACCTCGCGCATCGGGCGGTCCAGATCGCCTCTCCAAGGATCTGACGATGACGAAACCTCCTCAGGTGGACGGTCGAGATGCGAACTGGAGGTCGAAGGCGATCGAACGGTCGGGGAAGATGCTGGAAGAACAGTTGGCCGGCGAGCTTCGCCGGCCCGACACACGCGCTGAGATCCTCCCCTGCTGCTCCTGAAGATCGGAAAAGCTCTGCCGTGAAGCTCCGCAGCTGCTGGTGCCCTCCGATGACCCAACCGAGCTCTGGATAGCTCCGGTGAGGTCGGCGGAGGTGGAGCTACTGAACCTGAGTCAAAGGACCTCAGATGGCCCTCGATATACCTGCAAAATGGGTCCAGAAGACTCGCGGGTCGAGGGCAAAGTGCCTCGACCCTGTTAGGCGTAGTGACGGTGGTCGGGGGATCGATATGGGCGAGCTCCGGCGAGGGTGTGGACGGAGGAGCTCGAACTCCAGCTCCTGTGCGAGCTGGGTTGAGTGGATGGGTGCGGAACATGCGCGGGAGGAAGCCGGAGGCGAAGGTGGATTCTGATGATCGAACGGGACGATGAGGTGGTCGGAATCGAAAGGAAGCGACGGCGGCGCGAATTGGGGATAATCGAAAATCAAAGAAAAGCGAAAGGAACTGGGTCTACCTGGATGGATGGATCGACTGTGGGCGAGCTTGCGCAGCTCTGGGTCCTCGCCTCAAGGAACGTCGGTCTCCGAGGCTCGAGCTCCGGCTCTGGGCGGAGCACGGCGGTGTATCTCGCCGGATCAGTGGTATCCGGTCCCTCTCCTCGCTTCGACAGCACGGGGAGCGAGCTGTCACTCTCACTCACACACTGGAGCTCACTGGGGGGTGGAGTGAATGGCCAAAGATGCGAATGAAGGTGGCGGAGCTCGGGCTATATACGGTGGAGGGTCCGGGAAGATGAGCGCGGGTAGGGCAATGGGATGCGCGGATCCCGTGGCGGAGGCTCCGGTGAGGGTCTCGGATGTAACATGAACGAGTCGGACCCGGGGTTTTAGGTGATAGGGGATCGGGTTTAGGTGCGAAATTAGGGAGAAGTCGGGTCGGGCACCTAACTCGTGGGAAGTGGTCCTGGGGGGGGGGGGCAGTTGACCAGTCGGTCAACAATCCCCAGGGCCAATAGAAAGCTGCCATCTGGAAAATAATTGAAAATTCGATTAAAAATAGCAAATGGCTTATTTAATTAAAACTCAAAACATGAAATATTTTTGTTTTAATATTTTCTATTTTTTGTGATTTTTAATTAATTTTTCAAAATAAAAATAAGGTACTTACATTATATAGCTATATATAGGTATTTGTACAATATATAGGATTTTAATTTTTGATTTTTAATTTGTTATTTTTATACAATTTTATTCCCATTTTATATTTTATTTATTTATATCATAAAATTAGGAATAAAAAGATATTTTTATTTTATTTTTATTATTTATATACATAGGTGAAATAAATACATATGTACATTTATATACATGGTATATTTACACTAGTCTTTTTTTTATTTTTAATTTTATTCTTTTTATTTTGTTTTTGTTTTAATTTATTTTATTAATTTACACTATATAATATAGAATATTTACAAAACTTTTAGAAATAAATTTTATTTATTTATAAAGCTAAATAAATAAATATGACTGGACTATATACATGGTGAAAGTGATGTTTTTGTTTTCTTTTTAATTTTTCTATTTTTATCTTTTTTTATCTTTATAAATATATACAAATATTTACAAGCCTATTTTAGTCTCTTTTTGGAAGGAAAATATTTTTATTTTATTTACATAAATATTTACACACATGAGCCCCTATCTCCCTCTACTTTGGCTTTTATGCGGTCAGGCCCATGCTGAGCCCTCCCTTGGGTTAGGTTGCTCAATATTTATTCTAAATATTTCCCTCTTTTTCTTTTTAATCTTTATTCTTTTATTTTTGCACAAAAACATGCTAATTATAGGTTTTTACATAATGCATGCTTTTGGTAATTATTTATATTTACAACTATATACATGCATTTGCAAAGGTTTTTGTAGCTAAAATATAAGAATAAAGAGTGATGAATGAGTATTCATCAATCAGCTTGAATGGAAAATATACAAAAGATTACTAACTACCTTAAAGAGTAAAGCTACTGTGGCTGGCTGGATGTCTAGTATATAAGCCGGATGAATTTTTAAAGTCCTTTTGATGGCTCACCGATATCTGTTGGGTTTTCCATAAATCATAGGATAAAAATTAGCGAATGCTAAGTAACGAAGAAGAGAAAAGCAAATAAATTGTATAATTTTTCAAAACTTGATATCACAAAAATTTCATTCATTTTCATTAATTTAAGTCCTATTCCTTTCTATTCCACATCAAGGATTAGTCCAGGGGAACCCCACCATTCTTGGACTCCGAAGCTGTGTATGCTTCGGGATTGGAGATTGTGTTGATCTTGGTAAGCTTATGCCGCCGCACGTCGCCTCAACCAATCCTCCAATACTACCCTGACAATTTCCTTTTCTTTTATTAAACAGGGTCTCAACCCTCAGCCTGGAAAAACAAATGAGCACACCGTCCTCGAGAACTCGGTTGCTTAAAATCGCAGGCTAACATGTAATCATATAACCTAGCGGCTTTAAATATATGTTTTCGTGACCCAGCCACTATTGAACCACCCGTGCCTCCACATGGCACGACCACATCTTCCGTCGTTCTAACCCGAATATATTGGCTCCAGGTACCACGTGTTGCAAAACATTCATTTCGTGCGCACTTATCATAACAGGGCAACCGTGTACCACCTAGGTAGGGAAACACCAATACGGGTTCCTTCCGACAATCCTACATGTTGCATGCCCGACCTGTGGTTCTACTCCCAGTCATCCTTAACGTGACACATGATCCTTTCCAGGATCCAACTCAAATCACACCAATTCACATGATGTAATTCTTTCGTTAAGTCCTTGATTTACATAATCCGTAATACTTAGTATCGACTCACATATATATTATTCATAACCATATGTATACTCCCTATTTATGCCTATTTTAACTCCTAAATCCTAACTTTCAGAGCCAACGCATCAATTTGATGCGTAAATCTTATTTTAGTGGGAATCAAAAAGCAATTCTTCGGACTGTTTCAAAAATAATTAAAATTAGGGTTCTTCGTAGCAAAGAACACAAAATCAAGAATTTCAATAATTTCGTATGAAAACCCAACAACAAAGGAAGGATTTCGTTACCTAATCGAGCTCTCTCTCGTGTATGCAAGGCTTTATCGAGTTTCGTTTTTAGAAAGGCTATTTTAAGGCTCCTGAAAAGATCGAATTTCATTTTTCGTATCAAAACACTAAGAACATGTTAAGAACACAAAGAACACGAAGAACGTCAAGAATATATTTTCTCTTAAAATTTCGGTAGAGTTTCCCCTTATATCGGGACATATTTCTCGAAAGATTTCGGCAGAGTTTCCCCTTATATCGGGACATATTTCAAAATAAAAACGAAAAGAGTTTTCTCTATAAAATCAATCGAGAGGAAAATAACAACGAAATTGAAAGAATATACTCAACAACAAGAGATGAAGAATCAGTAGACACCACACATCTTAGGTGAGTGAACGTGTGACGAATCACAGGATCACTGACGTGCATAGCCGCCTGCACCTAAGTAGGGTATTACACAGATTTCTCCATCAAAATAACTATAAAAGTATAATGCGAAGAATAGAAACATAAACGATGGAGAATCGGTAGACACCACGCGTCTTAGATGAGTGAACGTGTGACGAATCACAGGGTCACTGACATGCATAGCCGACCGCACCTAAGTAGGGTGTTACACAGATTTCTCCTCGAACCACAACAGGAAAACGGATCGGAAAGAAAGATGAATCAAGGACAAAACTTGGAAGAACTAGAGGATAAACTGAAAGCCTAGCTTACGAAGCAAACTAAGAGAGGATCATACCTTTCTCCTCCTCGTTCTCCCGGCAACGCTTCACTAGCGCTCCTCCCTCACCTCCCACTCCTCCCTCCCGACCTCTCGACCCTAGCCCTTGAGGTGGTGATGGTAGTGGAAATCGTAGAGAATGAATGGGTCGGTGGGTCTATTTATAGGCCCCAGAAAACCACTAACCATGGTTAGAAAACCATGGTTTAGACCTTAACCATTGTTTAACGGCCCATGGTTTTAGCCAAAACTTATCCCAAACTTGGAGCTTAAGTTAGAACATTCTAGAGGATTCTAGATTCGCTAATGATGCTTAATTAACACTAATTGTGATTAACTTTCACTAATCGCGATTTAACTTTCGCGGCTTATGCTTTTCTTTTGTTAACTATTGATTAGTGTTTACTAATGATCATTATCAGCTTTCAATCATCATTAATTTCTTTAATCATGTTTAATTAGTCTTAATGACAATCATTATGGATTAATGACTTCTCTTTCTTCGGAAAATCATAACAATTCGAAACGAAGTCCGATTCACACGAAACAAATTTCGTTGGTTTTCTCTTGACGAGCCGGATCTTATTATATAGGATCCGAGATATGCCAAGTTCAAGGCTTTACAGACAGATTCCTCCATGGTGCACTGTGGTTATTGCAGATGGGACTCATTCCCCAATCACTGGACATGGGGAGATTAGTTTGACACCCTCTACGCATTTACAGAATGTGTTGCATGCGACTGACTTTTTTATGAACATGTTATCTATTAGTCAGATTACAAAGGACTTACATTGTCGAACCATTTTTGACCCATCTTTTCTTGTATTTCAGGACATCTTTACGGGCAAGGTGATTGGGTGTGGTCGTGAATAAGGTGGTCTCTATCGCTTAACCCGAACCCCATATGTTGTCATTTCTTCTTCTGCTGGACCTGTCTCACCCTTCATGTGGCACTTGCGTTTTGGTCATCTCCCGCTCCAGAAAATGTGTCGTGTTTTGCCCTAGATCTCTCCTCATCGGTCCTTTTAATGTGAGGCTTGTCAGTTGGGAAAGCATCATCGGTCAACATTTCCTAGTCGTCAGGGTCGGAGCAGTAACTCTATTTTTGAGTTGTTTCATATAGATATTTGGGGTCCCAATTATGCCCATAATCATCAGGGACACATGTTTTATCTTGTTACAGTGGATGATTTCTCTCATCTGTCTTGATTTTTTTTATTAAAGAATAAATATGAAGTTGGAGATGTTATTAAAATTTTTCTCGCTGTAGTACAAAATGTGTTTTCTTCTTTTGTGAAAATTGTGAGAACTGATAATGCCTTAGAATTCTATACTCATTCTCTATCTAATTATTTTTCAACCTAAGGTATAATTCATCAGATATCATGTGCTTATACTTCCCAACAAAATGGTGTTGCAGAGAGCACTACAGGCGGGTGGGTCTAAGGGGACGGTCAAAGACCGTCCTCTTTGTAGTTAAAATCGTCCCCTCTAAGCAGAGGGGACAGTTTACTAACCATCCTTTCTGACACCGTCTCATTTGATTAAATGGGACGCTTTTGACAATCGTCTTATTTAATCAGCCCTTGGGGACGGTTGTAACCGTGCCTTACACGATTACTATTGGGGACAGTTACGACCGTTCCTAGTACCTAGTGTATTAGGGACGATTAACAAACGTCCCCAATGGCCAACCACCATTTTTAGACGGCTACAGAAAACCTTTGGGGACGGTTGTAACCATCGCCTACGTTAGGGTTTAGGAACGGTTGGGACCGTCCCTTCTACGATGCAGACCTTTTGCGACACCAACAGAAAGCTGGAAGAGTCTAAAGCGACGCCAACAGAAGAGTATTACGGATGGTTGTAACCGTCCCCTCTACTATAGCGTCTATATCGAAGCCAACAGAAGCGTATAAGGGACGGTTAAAACCGTCCCATCTGTACTTCGTTAGCGACACCAACAGAAGCGTATAGGGGATGGTTCTAACCGTCCCCAATAGTCTCCCGTGAACTGTTTGGGCAGGCAGGACGTTTCTATAGCTCTTTAGGGGACGGTTACAACCGTCCCCAATACACCCTGACAGGAAAAAAATTCCTAAATTCATGGTGTCTTCCCTACTCCCTCTGTAAAACCAATAAACTCAACATTCAAGATCCAAACAACTAAACATTCAAGATCATAAACTCAACATTCAAGATCATAATAAAACATAACATAGTTACGAAGAAATGTTTTCAAGTCTACATAATGTTAGGCATTAGTAAAAAACATTACAATAAAAAGATCAAAAAGAAACTAAAATTTACTACATCAATGCTATCTACTCAGATGCGCCACTCTCGTCACTCTCGTCCCTCTCCTCCTTACTCTCCTCATTGTCGCTGAATTGTGCAGGTTGTACAGGGGGGTTGGCTTGGCTTTGAAGACGGCTTATATAGGACATGATATTCACCATGTCAATACGCATCTTGGTCATCTCTGCATCTTGTGCAGTCATCTTTGCCTTGACTTCACGCAGCTCCCTCTCCATCTCTCTTTCTCTCTGGCTCCCTTGCGATGAAGACTGCGACCCATTTGCACCATCCATTCCGTACCATGTACGGATCGTTTCGCCACATCCTCCGCAACGGATGCGTCCACTGTGTTTTGGACTTGTGGCTTGACGGAAGGCATCATCGGCCGACACCGTGGGAGTGCTCGTCCCCGTGCTATCCAGCGAGGAGGTGGTAGAGAGCCTAATCATTTCTTCCTGTATTTAAAAAAATATAAAATAATTTCAATATATTACCATAAGTAATTCTATAAGTAAAAAATACATTTATATTTACATGAATTGGTGCGTAGGCGTCATCAACCCACTGCACTTCTCCTCCTAAGTCTCGGCTTTTTGATCCAGTAAAAACCTTTATGCGGTCATTTCTCTTTCATTATCCCTCAACTTAAAAAACATAAAAACTTCTTAAAATAAATTTTAGACTCAAACTTAATCATTCTAAACATTTTTTAAATACTTACAAAGTTATCCTTCAATTGGTTGGTGTTCTTCTTTCCCATCTTATGTGTGGACCTAAAGCCTTTGGAACGATTTGCTGTATTCTTGGAAGAAATCGACTGAAATTTATCAAAGTCAGTATAAACATAAAACAAATAATTAAGAAAAAAAAATATACATACCGCAAACTCCTCACTGGACCAAAAATTAATCAGCTCCCTCCATTGCTCTGGTGTAACACCAGATAGGACATTCTGCACAAGCTGCTCATATGGAATCTAGGGGTTGTAGTACTAAAAATAGAGAAATAAATATCGTCAGTCTTTAAATCTTTTGTTATTAAAATATAATAAACATTTTAACTTTGCCTTTATGCGTCCCTTATATCGACGCAACAACTCAGCAGCATGGGAGAGAATCTGGGAATCGACATGGGTATTTCGTTCTCATGCAAATACAGCCTGATACAACAAATATAATAACCATTAGCTCAATAAAATTTTAAAAAAACCGTTTTTAGTTTTTAGAATACCTCTAAATCAGAAAGTTTGGCAGCCTTCACAAAATAAGGAAGCTGTCAAAAGTCATGGGTAGTGATGGGGACGCGCGTACGAGCAACCTGGCCAAGGTAGCTCTGAAACCTCGTGGAGTTCTCTCCTACCGCATCTCTGCCAACAATGCGTACATGTAACGTCTGCCCGGGTGCAAGACGGTCCAAGAATCTACACTGAGACGGTCCACGCCGTCTCTGGGTACCTCCACTACCTGAATCAAAAGAACCTCCCTGTGGCTGCTGAGGAGGTTCAGGAACCTCCCGAATACGTCTAGGTCTAGGAGCCATCTCTGCAATTCAAAAATGGTTATTTTAAACAAAACATTTACATATATCCGAATAAATTCAGCTATTTAAAGAGAAATAAAAAATAGCTAAAAAAATTATTACCTCATGTTGCTTGTGCCAATGTCGTTGTCTAATACTTCATTAATAAATTCAGTTGAGTTACTTTGATATGCAACGCCATCATCTACGTAATCTTCCTCTTCGTTAACATCGAAGAAATCTCTTGGGTTGTTCTAATGGGTATAATCCATCCACTAGCTGAGTTATCTGGAACATAGAAGACCTGTTCTACCTGACTAGCAAGCGTATACGGCTCATTGGTCTGCAACCGACCTGTTTGCTTCAAAGAGAGAACTCCATTTCTATCTTTCTTGTAACCTAATCCAACACGACCCACATCGAACCAGATGTAATGAAATAGAACACACCTTGCATCATGTGTAAAACTGATTTCTAATATATCAATAATCTCGCCATAGTATCCGTCAATTTCAGTACTAAGATCGGCCTTCACTATTACTCTAGAAAGCTGTGATGCTTTATTTTCATCAATTGACTTTTTCCGAAATCTGAATCCATTAAGATGTTGCCAGAATGCTATACTACTAATGAGTACGGACTCTTTTGGATTATATCGAGATTTGTGTTCCACCGTTCATCTTTGGTAACTTTTAATAGTTCAATATTATCCCCGAACCATTTAAGAAAGTCTGACTGCTACTGGTTGTTGACTGAAACTCTTCAAAGAAAGAATCAACCTCGTCTATTTGCATCAAAATATAATAATGAATAAGGTCTCTTTCATCGTCTGAAATACTACGGCGAGTACTCTTTAGGACAACTCGTCCATTTTGTTGAAAAATCTAAAGTTTGTTTGGATCTTCTGTCCACAATTCACCATCGTTATTTCGTTCAAACCGATCGAATCTAATACTCTTTCCATCATCCATATACATGTCACAAAATGTGATACATTCTTCACATAAATATCCCTCGGCAATGCAACCTTCAGATGCGGCTTTGTTAAACACCATATTCTTTAATTTCCGTAAGTATCTTTTAATTGAATACATCTATCGATACTGTACATGACCACATATTCGAGCTTCACTAGTAAGATGAATAATAAGATGTACCATTATATCGAAAAATTTAGGTGAAAAGAGCTGCTCCAGCTTACATAAAGTGATAACAATATCTGTCTCTAGTCTAAACAATACTTCAGGATCTAAAGTCTTTGAACACAAGATTTTAAAAAACTGACTGAGTTCAATTAGTGGCTGCAAGACATCAGGATGTACAACTCCTCTAATCGCCAATGGGAAATGAACTTGCATCAGTACATGACAATCGTGACTTTTTAATGCCTATATCTTTCTTTCAGCCAGATTTATAATCTGCCTATTTGAGATGAGAATCCATCAGATACTCTAATTGATTTAATAAAATTGAGTATCTTATCTTTGTCAGCACTGGATAAAGTATACATTGTTTCGAGAATTATTATTATAGAATTCTCTGACTCTATCAGATGTAGTTCAGGTCGGATACCTAACTGTATTAGATCACGTCTGGCTTGCAAACTATCTTTCACATTACTAGAAATATTTAAAATTCTCAGAATATTTTTCATAACATTCTTCTCTATATGCATCACATCCAAGTTATGACGGACCTGTAAAGTATGCCAATAGGATAGCTCCTGAAAGAATATACTCTGTTTTCGCTATCCACCGGATGCCTTCCTCTTAAATAATCGACATAGAGAGTGGATGCCCAAATTTTGTTGTTCTATCCACAATGCGCTTCCTGATCGGTGATTCAAACTTAACCGGCGTCCACACGACTGTCCATCAAACTTGTAATTGTTTTCACTTCTTAACCATCTATGAGTTACAGGTAAGAAATGATGATGTCCCAAATAACATGCTTCATACTCGCACTTAGCCATGTCGAATGTGTTTTATTCATACAAATCGGACATGCGAGTTTACCCTTCGTACTCCATCCCGATAAATTGGCATACGCGGGAAAGTCATTAATTGTCCACAATAAAGAAGCACGCATTGTAAAGAACTCTTTCTTTGCCGCGTCATACATACTCACTCCAGAATTCCACAGAATCTTTATTTCATCAATCAGCGGTTGCATATATGTATCTATCGCATTACCTGGCCCCTTTGGACTAGGTATCAATAACGTCATCATCATAAAAGAAGATGCCATTGACATCCATGGTGGCAAATTATATGTAACAATTATCACATGCCAAATAGAGTAACTCGTACTCATATTTCCGAATGGATTAAAAC
This sequence comes from Ottelia alismoides, assembly GCA_037367405.1. Lineage (NCBI taxonomy): Eukaryota > Viridiplantae > Streptophyta > Magnoliopsida > Alismatales > Hydrocharitaceae > Ottelia > Ottelia alismoides. Next base: position 135,549 of record JAZKJV010008861.1, on the reverse strand, counting down.
CGTCGGAAGCAAGACCTAAACGTACGTTTCTTACTTCTTCAGAGAACGATGGATACATTTCATCGAATTTCCTCCACTCTTCTGTATCAGACGGATGTCGCATAACACCGGTTGCATCTTTCTTTCTGATATTACTGTGCCATATCATCATTTCAGCTGTTCTTTCAAATGAATATAATCGCTATAATCGGGGAATCAAAGGAAAGAATCGTAAAATCTTCTCCGATTTTTTCCTTTTCGAATCATGACCTAAATTCTTATATCTGCTACTTTTGCAGTCAGGACATGTATCTAGGTTTGAGTAATCCTTCCAATATAAAATGCAGTCGTTCGGACATGCGTCAATTTTCTCGTAGTTTAATCCAAGTGCTTGAAATCTTGATTTAACGTCCTTCCAATCCTTTGGAAAATTTTCTGGATTATTTAATAAGGTCCTAATCAATTGTAAGACATCTGTCATCGTAACCACTGTACACCGATTCTTCACTTTTATCTTAAATATTTCCAAAAGAAAACGCAACCGAGACATTTTGACTCCGTCACATAATGGCTTTTCTGCATCTTGTATTTTTTTCAAGTAAGGAATCCGGAGGTGAATCCATCAGTTCATTAGTGTCATGTCCTCGAATGTTATCTATCAACTCAAACATAGCATCGCGGTCATGTGTTTCAGAGACATCTCTTTCAGTATCAACTTGGTCATTATTATCTTCCTCCAAAATAACTCCTTCACCATGATACGTCCAATTTGTATAATGGAGGCAAAAACCATTTAATATCAAATGTTCGTAAACCATGGTTCGATTTTGTATCAAAGTGTTCTTGCATCTTATGCACGGACAATGTATCTTATCTCCTTCACCTCCTACAATATGATAGAGAGACTCATATCGAAATGCCCCATCTAAGAATCCGATAACCCCTTTGTTATATGCCCGATAATCATCGAATCTTTTGTTCATCCAACTTTTGTCCATTTCCTATAGTTAACATCTAAAGTTAACTACAATAAAGTATGATAAGTTTCAATATTGTATGGTAAGTTGTATTTTTTTTAATCCTCTAAATTAAACTAATAAGCATTTAACTCCTATGTTTCTAATCTAACTATGTTTTAAAACAACACTTACAAGCATTTAACTAAACTAATAAGCATTTACCACTAAAAGCATTTAATCATAATCCAGATTATCCACTATTTTTTAATCTACTATCTTAAGTATTTGACTAAACTAATAAGCATATTAAAAAATGCAATCATAAGCATGATGAATATATTAAAAATAATTAAAAAACTTACAACCAAGTAATGGATGACGGCGGGCAGAGGGTGACCGCATGGAAGACGGCGGGCAAAGGGTGACCAGCGACGGCTGAGGAGGAGGGTGATGGGGCGGAGTGGACGAGCGAGCAGAGGAGGAGGGCGAGATAGCGAGGGGGCAAGAGGGAGGAGGAGGGCGAGATAGTGAGGGGGCGAGAGGGAGGAGGAGGAGGGCGACCGGGCGGAGGGCAAGGCGGTGGCCGTGCACGAGTTGAGGACGAGGAGGAGGAGAGGGCGAGAGGTTCACAACCGATATCGAGTGGAGAATGAGGAATGGGGTCGCCGGAGGGGTATATGACCATCTGAGACGGTCGTCCAACCATCCCCTATACGAATGATCGGGGACGGTTATAAGTGAACTGTCCCCTTTGGTTGTAGATATTTGGAGGTTCGCGCCGATTACAAGGGCAGAGGGGACGGTTATGCAACCGTCCCCTATAACCAACTATCGGGGACGGTTGTAACCGTCCCCTATAGTTTCGTATAAGTGACAGGCACAATGGAGTAACGGGGACGGTTATAACCGTCCCCTAAAGTACCCGGGTAGACAAAAAACCAAGCTGGGGCTAGCCTAGTTAGGGACGGTTATATAACCGTCCCTAAAGGTCAATTAGTGGCGACGGTCACTAATAACCGTCGCTATTACATTAGAGAGGGGAAGGTCCACTACTGACCGTCCCTGATACTGTTATTGGGGACGGTTGCTCCTTGACCGACCCCAATAGGCGTCCCCAAAGGACGTCCAGTTTGTAGTGGAGGAAGCATCATCATTTGCTTGATGTTATAAGGACTCTTCTCATTCAGAGTCGTGCTCCGCATTCTTTTTGGGGCGATGCTTCTCTTACGACATGCTATCTTATTAATCACATGCCCTCGTCGATTTTGGGTGAGAAAATTCCCTTCTCTCTTGCTTTTCCTGAAAAGGAATTGTTCTCACTTACTCCTCGTATGTTTGGCTCGGTCACATTTGTCCACCAGTTGTCTCCAGGTATTGGCAAGCTCTCTCTTAGGGTTGTTAAGTGTGTCTTTGTTGGGTACTCAAGGACACAAAAAGGGTACAAGTATTATGATCCTTTGCGCAGGACATATTATGTTAGTGCTGATGTCACCTTTTTTCGAATCGATAATGTATTTTTCTCTAACAGGTGATCGGTTAACTTCATCAAACTCTGATAACGAAATATACATGCCACCACTTCCACCTTCTTCACCGATACTGCTACCACCGTCACCACCACCACCACCACATCCACCTCCTACTGTGGTCCCAGTTCCACCTTTGCCGCATCACTATACTCGCAGGCCTACTTCTGCTCATGGTCACCGCTCTTCATCTAGCACACGTCGAAGTACATCCTGAATACATAATTTCTAACGACGGGTCTAGTGATCTACCTGAGCAGGCATCTATGCATGAGATAAATGTGGAGGTTGCTGAGTTGGACTTAACTATTGCACTTCGAAATCAGAAGCGCAGCGGTTCATCGTATCCTATTGCATCCATGGTCTCTTTTGATTGCTTAACTGGTGATTTCAGGAAATTTGCAGTTGCATTGTCAGCCGTGGCCATTCCACGGAATTATCAAGAGGACCTGCAGGACAGTCGATGGCGATTAGATATGGAAGAAGAGATGTCTTCTCTTTAGTTGAGAGGTACCTAGAGCCTTTGCCCCACCCATGTTGTAGGCGTCTATAATAAGTTGCAAATGGGTTTTCACAGTGAAGTAGAATGCAAATGGCAACATTGAGAGGTACAAGGCTCGACTGATAGCCTGTGGGTTTACTTAGACATATGGCGTCGATTATCTTGACACATTCTCTCAAGTTGCTCGTCATTCTACCTTACGTATTCTCTTATCGTGGTCCAGAGATTGGCCTATGTTTCAATTGGATGTCAAGAATGCCTTTCTGTATGGTGATCTTCAAGAGGAAGTCTACATGCAATAGCCATCGGGGTTTGCTGTTGAGGGGGAGTGTTCACATGTGTGTAGATTCCATAAGGCCATCTATGGCCTTAAACAGAGCCCTAGAGCTTGGTTCCAGAAGCTCTCAGACTTGTTTGAGAAACATGGATTCAAACAGTCAAATGTAGATCACTCTCTTTTTACAAAGAGAACCTCTAGAGGTATGACTGTTATTATAGTGTATGTTGATGATATACTCATTACAGGAGATGATACACATGCAAGAAAGAGGGTGAAAGAATTTTAGGGTCATGAATTTGTTACCAAGGATCTAGGAGCCCTAAGATACTTTACAGGATTGGAGTTTGCCAGAAACCAACAGGGGCTTGTGATGACTCAGAGAAAATATGACACCGACTTGTTGAGTGACACGGGTATGCTTGGATGTCGACCTGCGACTTTACCCATTGATCCAAGCATGAAGCTCTATGATGATGGTACCGATGAGGTGGACGGGAGAAGATACATGGAGCTGGTTGGAAAGCTTCTTTATGTTACAATTACTAGGCCTGATATTTCATTTGCAGTCAGTCGGGTGAGCCAGTTCATGGAACAACCTCGTCAAGTTCATATGGATGCTATACATACGATGCTAAGGTATCTCAAATATTCTCCAAGTGTGGGACTGCTGTTTAAAACGAGTGATTCTATGACTATCTCAGCATGCGCAGATGCAGACTATGCATGGTGCCCCAAGGACATGAAATCCACATCATGGTTTGCTATATTTGTTGGTGATTCTCTCGTCTCATGGAAAAGTAAGAAGCAAACTGTTGTTGCTAGATCTAGTACCGAATCTCAGTATAGAGCTATGACACAAGCTTGTACAGAAATGATGTGGGTTCGAGCAATCCTAACATACTTACATATAGATGTTCCTCTTCCAATGTCGCTGGAATGAGATAATCAGACTGCCTTATTCATTGCTAATAATCCTGCATTCCACGAGAGGACAAAACATACTGAGGCTGATTGTCATTATATACGCGACATGATCTAGAAGGGCTTTATTCTACATCCTATGTCAGTTCAGGGGACCAGACGACAGTCATCTTCACCAAAGCGCTACTTAAAGGCCCCTTCTAGAAGTGTTCATACAAGCTGAGCATGATAGATATCTATGTTCCTTCTTGAGGGAAAGTGTCAAGATATATTTCTATATTTCTGTACTTTTTATATATCTTTTAGTTCTTCTGTCTATTCTATGTAATTTGCCCATAGGTCTCTCCCTATATTGGGGAGCCTATGGCTCAGGGAATAAACATCTCTTTCGTTTTCCCCAACAATCTCCATATACAAATACATTCTTAACGTCTAGCTGAAATAAAGGCAAATCATGTACCACTGCAACTGAAAGAAGGGCACATAGAGTTGAGTGATGAGCAACTGGAGAGAACATGTCCATATAATCCCCGCCATAGGTCTGAGTAAATCCTTGTGCCACCAATCTTGCCTTATAACGATTAAGGCTCCCTTCCGCATGGTGTTTAACAATAAACACCCATTTGCAACTGAAAACAGATGCCCAGGAGGAGCAGATACCAAACTCCAGGTACCATGTGATAGCAAAGCAACCATATCTTCCTCCATATCTAAATGCCAATGACTATCCTTCAAGGCCTCCTGATAATTCCGTGGAATGTCCACGACAGATAGAGCAACTGCAAATCTCTGAAATTTCCCAGTCAGACGATGAAAGGAGACCTGAGAAGCAAGGGGATATGAAGCACAAGTACGCTTTTGCTTCCGAACTGTAGTGGATATATCCAGGTCATCGGGAACCTCGTCCATCTGTGGGCTAGTCTCTTACAATAATCCCTACACAGATATATCTCCAGACCCATCGTTAGAAATCATGTTATCAGAACAAACCTGGGGTGTGCTGGTTGACGGGCGATGACCATGAGCAGAAACAGATCGGCGGGTATAGAACTTTAGGAATCGTGGAACAATGGACACATACGACTAGGTAGAAGGAGGTAGAGGTGGTAGTGGTGGAACAACATGTACATGTAGAGGAGACGACGAACTCGTAGGAGGAGGTGTCATGTAAACTTCATCATCAGAGTCTGATGAAGTCAACATGTCACCTGTAGAGGAGAAATACATTACAAACTCAAAAAATGTGACATCAACACTGATATAATATTTTCTATGCAATGGATCATAACATCGGTATTCCTTCTTGGTCTTGGAGTACCCAACAGACACACATTTGATAGCCCTAGGAGAGAGCTTGTCAAGATCTGGAGCCAACTGGTGGACGAATGCAACATCGCCAAAAACACGAGGAGTAAATGAGAACAACTCCTCAAGGAAAGCTATGGAGAAAGGAATTTTCTCACCTTATACAGACGAGGGCATGCGATTCACCAGATAACATGCTGTAAGAACTGCTTCACCCCAAAACGAATGTGGGGCATGACTCTGAATGAGAAGAGTCGAGTGACATCAAGTAAATGGCGATGCTTTCTCTCTACAACACCATTCTGTTGAGAATTGTAAGCACATGGTGTTTGGTGAATAATACCACAGGATAAAAAGAAATGTGATAGAGCACGGGTACAGAATTCTAAAGCATTATCAGTTTTCACAAATTTCACATAAGACTAGAAAACATTATGCACTTCATTGATAAAGGTTTTTTGATCACATCCCTTGCTTCAGATTTATTCTTCAAAAAAAAGAACCATGGCAAATGAGAATGGTAGAGTTATTATATTCATATTTATGCCTGTGACCTTTCGGGTTCCGTAAACCCCCGTGACCCTTCAGATCCTGTAACCCTTTGTGATCCTTCGAGTTTCGTAACCTCTTGTGACCCCTTCAGGTTCCGTAACCCTTTGTACTCTATAGGGTTTTCTCTCTATATAAGAAACCCTAGATCTATGGAATAAATATCTCATTCGTGTTTCTCCTCAACATGGTATCCGAGCAACGGTCCTAGATCAAAGCCTAATACCCTAAATCCGCAGCCATCGCTAGCCCTCTCTCCATCGGCAAGGAGAGAGGGCTGGACCTCCCGCATCACTCATGGATTCCATGGTCTTGCGCAAGGTAGTCCAAGTCCCAAGCATCACCAGCAGCACCTAAAGCGCCACCCGAGGCTCTAGCAGCTCCAGCCACATTTCTTGTGTCGTCGGCACCGCCTGGAGCCCCTCCTCTCCAACAACCCTTGCTTCACCACGACTTATTTCACCCAATGTTTGTTTCTCCCAACTTGATGTTCCATACTCTTTACTCTATCAAGTATGAGAGAAAGTGGAAAGTCAGAGACGATTCTTCAAGACGTCTGCTGCCCTACTACGACTGATAGACCGACGCTCCAGACTACTACTTAGATCATCCGTCTTCACCGAGCATCGACTTCTTTATCAGGGCGTATACTTCTTCTTTTACGACCTTACTACTACTCCGTGCTGGACTTCTTCTACAGTGATTCTTCTCCAGGCACGACAAAGATATGTTTCGGTGACCTGCAAGCATGACAGAGATACGTTCCGGTGACCTGATATCGTAGCGACTCTACAGGCATGGCAGAGATACGTTCCGGTGACCTGGAAGCCGCCGACCCGTCCTCGAATGAGGTCTTCTACCAGCAGCGGACATACGTTATTATGATGCATCTTGTGAAGATGTGATGTATGCTTTTTCTTTTTGTTACAAGCTGCATCTTTCTCAGCTCCAGCTTGAGGGGGGGGGTGTTAGAGTTATTATATTTATATTTATGCCTGTGACCTTTCGGGTTCCGTAAACCCCCTTGACCCTTCGAATTCTGTAACCCTTTGTGACCCTTCGAGTTTCGTAACCTCCTGTGACCCTTCAGGTTCCGTAACCCTTTGTACTCTATAGGGTTTTCTCTCTATATAAAAGACCCTAGCTCTATGGAATAAATATCCCATTCCTTCCTCTTCTCAACAGAGAAAAATCATCAACAACAACAAGATAAAACCCGTGTCCCTGATGATCAAGAACACGACTCGGACCCCAAATGTCAACATGAAATAACTCAAAAAGGGAGCTACTGCTCCAACTCTGACGACTAAAAAAGCAGACCGGTGATGCTTTCCCAACTGATATGCCTCGCATTGGATGGAAGAACCCGATAAAATCTGCGATAAAATATGACACAATTTTTGGAGAGGGAGGTGATCAAAACGTAGGTGCCAAGTGAAGGGAGAGATTGGTCTTGTTGAATGAGAGGATACACCTGCATAAGAAGTTCAGACCATGCGATAAAGACCACCTTGCTCACGGACACTGCCAATCACTCTGCCCATAAGAATGTCTTGAAAAACAAGAGATAATGGGTCAAAGATTGCCCGACAATGCAAATCCTTCGTAATCTGACTAATAGGTAATAAATTCATAGAGAAATCTGGAGCATGTAACACATTCTGCATACGCATCGAAGGCATCGAGCTAATCTCCCCCTGTCCAGTGATCAGGAGTCCCATCGACTATCACAACAGTTCTCCATGGTGGAACCTGTCTATATGCTATAACCTGATCTCTGTCCCTGCATAGATGGTGCGTCGTCTCATAGTCCATAATCCAATCAGTAATCTCAGATCCATGACAAGATGTAAAAGCATAAGTACTATTTGAGGTATTGGCCATAGCAGAAGTACTAGCAGAGGTGGAGGCGCTACATCTGAGTGACCTCCTGGAGATGGTGAATAACCAGGGGGCATGATATCTTGCAGTATGGCTACGAGGTCATCAAACCTCTGATCTGAAGTAGGAGTCGCTGAAGACTCGTCCCGATCCACTATGCGGGCTGATGTCGGAAAACCGTGCTTGGAGTAGCATGTATTCTCTGTATGACCTGGATGATGACAGTACGTGTAGGGCACGAATGCGACATCCTCTACCACAAGGTCCGCTCCCACGAAAAGAAGAGCATCCTCCTCTACCTCGGGAGGTTGCCATTACAGAATAAGTCTGGCTAGTTGCAGTGGATGGAATAGTAATCCTGCGAGGCCTGCGGAAAGCTTCCTTCGTGGGAGGAATAGTAGCATCCACTAGAATCTGGGATCGAGCAGCATCATATTCAGGATTGAGGGTTGCTAGAAAGACACCGACCATGATAGCATTCCTATATGTCTTCTGCTGCTCTGAGTAGTCATAAGAGGCATGAAGCTGTAGAGCTTCTCAAACATCCCGCACAAGGATGTATACAGCAAATGAAGAGGCTGTCCGTTCTGCTTGATAGTAAATATACCATGCTGGAGTTGGAGGATCTTGGTCTCATTCCTCGCCTGAGAATAGGTTGCGGCGAGGATATCCCACATCGCCTTAGCAGTGGGCTGATGTAACACATCATTAACGATCTCTATTTGTCAATATACCTGAAACCAAACTTTGACATATGCATCATCCGCCTCCCATGAAGCGTCAACCCTATTTTTCTCCATCGGCTTCGCCTTGACATCATAAGGCTCATGAACTGCATAGCCCAGAGCTCACAGTTTGTCACGTCCATCTTGACAATAGGCCCTGGACCTCTGAGAACGTCTGTGGCAGGTACATCGACTTTGTTTTCTGACATATTGCCGGATGAGGATTACCAGGGTTATGTAGATCAGCGGATGAATGTCTACACAGACATGTGTGGATTTGAATACATGTGTAGACTTATGCACTCATATCCATTAGCCCAACCGAAGGCTGACAATAAAGTGAAAGAAGGACATCCAACGACTACGGAGGCCGACAACCAAGGAGGTGCAATGATGGTGGCAGCAAGGGCTGGTCGCGGTGTTTGCATGATAGTGACAACAAGGGATGGACGCGACAACGGCTTGGCGGATAGGCGGTGGTGGCGACCTTGGAGATAGGGGCAACGGGTGGGGGGTTAGGTTTAGGGTTAGGGTATGGAGCTCCGATCTAGGATCGTGGCTCTAATACTATGTTGGGAGAAATAGAAAAGATGTTTATTCTTGATAACCCTAGGCTCTCTTATATAGAGGAGAGATCTATGGGTAAATTACATAAAATGGATATAAAGAAATAAAATAAAGTACATAGATAATATAGAAAGATCTCTACAATAAGATGGCGATACTAGACTATCTTAGTGATGATATCCAGATTCGTCATCTTTATCTCTATTGTTTATCCCTCTATATAAATTAACTAATTCATTTAACGAATAACTAATTATATTTAGTATTTAACACCTTGTAATTAAATTAGACTAATTAGTGCATTAAAGTAAGTACAAAATATTTGTATTTAAAGTTCCTTTATTTTATGCGTTTCTTATTATTGAAAATCAAATTAAAATTAGCATAATATTATATATTATATATTGCATGGATCGAAATATCTTGATATATCTTCGATATATTTCCGATATATCCATATCCATGAGCAAACAATACCGATATCACCCAGGATGATATTGACCGATATCGAGTGACATACCAATGATATATCATCTCATAACACATATATTATGAAATTTGAAGTATTTAGTGCGGACTTTCCACCAATTCGATTGATGACATCAATATTACATCGATATCAATATTATCTCATCGATATAAACCTTGTTGCTGGATTTCACTACATGTTTTAATATGGTATTTTTGACTTCACAAGCTTTATATGTTAATTTGTTCAAGATTTTGTATAGCCACTCCTTGTATTGACACATGTGGATACAAATCTAACAAAAAAAAGTAATCAAAATTTTAAGGGATTTTTACCCGGCAGACCCTATAATCTTTGCCAATGACCTCTACGACCTTTGAAACATCGATATTCCTCCCTCGACCCCGTAAACTTGCTCCGTTTTACCCCATGAACCTTGCCGTTAAATTGACACATGTAGAGTTAACTTTCTTGGGTTAAAAACAAGTTAATCTTACCAATCCGCGATCGGACGGTTAGAATTAAACAAGAGAAGGAAAAAAATCCTCGACCGCACCACCTCTATGATCTCTCTTCCTTGGACGAGGGTATTGGCCTGGTTGGAGGACGTGGCGCTACGGCTCGACCTGGGCTAGAGGAGCGGCGGGGCTACGGGGGTGGGGGTTGGCTTTCAACGATGGGGTTGCGTGTAGGGGGGCTTCCAGCGACAGGGTTGCAGGAGGGAGGGGGTGCCAGGGTTGCGGGAGGGTGCTGCGCCGGGGGGGGGGGGGGGGGCAAGCAGGAGGTGGGTGCAGGCGGGAGGGGGGGTGAGGGAGGCTGCAAGCTGGGGTGGGTGCAGGGGGCTCTGAGCAGGCGGTTGCGGGAGGGGGCTACGAGGGGGGGGGATGCGAGCAAGAGGTGGATGCAGGGGGGGTCGAGTGGCAGGGTTGCGGGCGGGGGGGGGGGGGGGGTGTGACGAGAGGGGCCCAGAGCGACAGGGCTGCGGGAGGGGCTGCACGGGGGGGGGGGGGGGCTGCGACCTGGTGTGGGTGCAGGCCGGCTTCGAAATGCATCGAGTGTCGGAGGAGGGTGGATCGCCGACGATGATGGAGGCCGACGAGATGGTTGATGTTGGGCAGTGGGGAAATGGAGGACGACGAGAGGGAGTGGGAGTTAATGTAAATTCGATAAATAAAACAGGTATAATATCAAAGAGTAACGAAATCCGATTACTTTTAACTGGTAAATAGATGGTGGTTAACCACAGGGTTTATATGGTAAGGGTTAGCAAGTTTACAGGGTCAAGGGAGGAATATCGATGTTTCAAAGGTCGTAGCGGTCATTGGCAAAGATTATAGGGTCTGCCGGGTAAAAATTCCCAATTTTTAATAGTAAGCATAGAAGTAGAAAGAATGAGTTGCATTTAAGAGAGGCCCTTGGGTCCTCTTATATAGGAGAAGAATCAGCTGAGCAAATTACATGAAAAAGACAAAATAAATAGTATAAGAAAATGGTAAGAAAGATGGAAAATATCTCATCCCCCCTCAAGTTGAAGCGTAGATATTGATCAAACTTAGCTTGGAACATCTCTGATAAAGCCCTCTGGCTAGGGTCTTAGTAAGAACATATGCTGTCTGGTCTCCAGAACTGACTTGCGTAGTGACGATAAGACCCATCTGTATCATGTCACGAGTGTAGTGACGGTCCACCTCTATGTGCTTGGTCTTCTCATGAAAAGTTGGGTTGTTGACAATGAAAAGAGCAACATGATTATCACACTGGAGGTGCATGGGGAGAGGCACCTCTATAGTCAGGTTAGTAAGAACACATCCGACCCACATCACTTCTGTACAATCTTGTGCCATGGTCCTGTATTCTGGGTATGTGGGTAGCTGACAAAAACACACTTGACTGCTCTGGGAGAGAGCTTGTCACGTCCTGGAGAGATATCATGAACAAAAGCAACAGATCCGAACACACGAGGAGTAAGGGGGGAAAATCCTTCTCGGAAAATGCAATCGAGAAAGGAATCTTCTCTCCCAACATAGATGAGGGCATGCGGTTCACCATATAGCAAGCAGTAAGGACAACATCGCCCCAATAAGCGTGAGGAGCACACCTCTGTATCAACAAGGTTTTGGTCGCATCAAGTAAGTGACAGTGTTTGCCCTCGGCAACACCGTTCTACTGGGAAGTATAAGCATAAGAGGTCTGGTGAACAATGCCAAGAGATCTAATAAATCTAGAAAGGTACATAATTCGAAGGCAATATCAGAACGAAGATATTTGACATTGGCAGAAAAAGATATTCTTTATCTTATTAATAAAATATCTGATCACATATCTAACCTTAGACTTATTCTTTAATAAAAGACCCAGGAAAGTCTAGAAAAATCATCGATCACAACAAGATAAAAATGGCATCTCTGGTGATTAGGAACACGATTCGGACCCCAAATGTCTAAATAGAGGAGCTCAAATAATTGAGAACTACTCCGACTATGACGGGATGAAAAGGAGTAACGATGGTGTTTCTCAAGATGGCAGGCCTCACATTGAAAGGAGGATCTCGTAGAAATCTGGGGGAGAACATGGCACAACTTCTGTAGAGGAAGGCGGCCAAAATGAAGGTGCCACAGTTATGGAGAGACTGGTCCAATAGGTATAGTAGAAACACTAGCATAAGGAGGTTTGACCGATCTGTAGAGTCCCCATTGCTCACGACACATCCAATCACTCTGCCCGTAAGTATGTCCTGAAACACAATAGACGAATGATAAAAAATGGCACAACAATGCAGATTTTTAGTAATCTGACTAATGGAAAGTAATATTATCTGAAAGTCAGGAGCATATAAACATTCAAAAGGCGCATGGACGGTGTCCAATGCAGCCCGTGTCCTGTAACAGGTAAGTGGTTGTCATTAGCAATGACAACCCATCTGCCAGGTGCTATGGTCCCATAGGACCTCAGCTACGCTTTGTCTCCATACAGGTGGTGAGAAGCACTGGAATCCATAATCAACTCTGTCATGTCTGCATCGGTACTACCAGTAAAAGCATAGGTGATACCTGAGGAGTTCGAAGAGGCTCTGACTGCGGCTGCAGTATCTGTAGTGGTGGTGCCAGCAGTAGGGGTTATGATCTCTCGAATACGAGAGACATTATCATCCAGGCGAGGATCGACCCATGAAGCTAGAGTATCTGAAGACACAATCTGTTCTGCTACTCGACCAGAAGCATGATATCCATCTTCTGGTAGTATGCATCCTTTGCATGTCCAGGATTACGACAGTAAGTGCAAGGGCCACACTGGCATTCACCTCCTCTACCACGAGGAATGCATCCTATGGACTGGATCGTCCCTCCTCGGCCCGAGAAGCGACCATCACTGAAGAGGACGGAAACGTGGTTGTAGAAGGCATGCTAATCCGACTGAGACGGCTATAGGCCTCCTCTATGGGAGGAATGGTAGCTCCGGTAAGAAGCTGAGTACGTGCAACATCATACTTTGTTTCAAGTCCAATCGTGAAGACTCCAACCATCGTGGAGTTCTTATACATCTTATGATGTTCAGTAGATGTTGTAATAGGCATGTAGCTATGAAGCTTTTCGAACATGCCACTGAGCGAAGAGTAGTACACGTGCAGAGGACGACCATACTGCTTGGCATTGTAGATATCGAACTGTAACTGAAGAATCTTGTCCTCATTCTTCGCTTGAGCATAGGTGGATGCCAAAATATCCCACATCGCCTTGGCGGTGGGCTGATTCTGAATACCGTTGGCTATTTTTGTGATGAGGGTCCCACAAAGCCAAACATGCGCATACTCGTCATCTTGCTTCCAAGAAGCATTTGCCCCAGTCTTATCCTTGGTTCTGGATCTGTCAGGATGCGCTCCTTATTGTTGCGCTGCATGAGAGTAAGAAACCGCACAAACCACAAGTCATAGTTGTCCCATCCATCTTAACGATGGGAGCCGGGCCCTTGAAGGCTCCGGACGAAAATATATCACTCTTGTTCTCTGACATGATGGATAAACGATTGAACAACGGAACTTAATGGGGAGTAGACCGATATGAATAAGTCTACACGATCATACGAAGAATTGGTTATAAGTGTACACTCATACAACCATCCTTATTAATCTTCGCTGCTCTCTAGGGCTGGAAAACACGATTTATAGTTCTGAAATCACGTTCTCCGGTCAAAATCAGACCGAATCAAACTGCAAATCGAGCCGTATGGGTGCGCGGAGACTCACAGGAGAGCCAGTGGTGGCTCGGGAGGGGGGGGGGCTTGGGCTACGGCCGGAAAGGCCTGGCTGTGCCCTTGGCGGCGGTCAGAGGCGTCAGACGACTACTTGGGCTACGGCGGGAGGGGGGAGGAATTAGGATTTGGTGGGATAAGGGAACTCCAGTCTAGGACCGTCATTCCGATACCATGCAGAAGGAGATAGAATGAATTGCATTTATTAGAGGTCCTTGGATTCTCTTATATAGGAGACGAACCAATTGGACAAATTACATAAAGAAGACACAATAAATAGATAATAAGAAAACGGTAAGAAAGATAATATTATCTCAATAGTAAGTATTAGTAATCTATCGATATGGATGAACAACAAGCCTTTTGGTTTCAATTATCTTAGTTCATGAGAAATGTAGATTCTAATACATATTAAATCACCCTCTTTCAAAATTTTGCTTGTTATAAATGATGTACTATATATTATACAAGCTATTGTATAATATTTGTTTGTTTCAGTTTGTATTTCACTTTTGTTTCTTTTTGGATTTCACTAAGGCTTTTATTTACACATAGTATGGAATGTAACATATTGTTCATATGCTATTGGATGTTGACGATAAAGGAAATTCACAGTGAGAAGAGTGGATGCCTCTCCCTGGTTACTTTCAGTCTTTAATCGTCTGTACAAATCCTTTCATTTTTACTATTTCTCTTCTAAATATGTATCGATGTCATCTAGAAATCTTCATGTCTATGACTTGACCTTATGTGGTTGTTAAGTGTATTCAATGGCTGCTCATTTATTAGATTATAGCAATGTTGTTTAGGTTCATTTTTACTTGCAAACGTTCTCGATTTGATTTGCAATCAGTGCTGATGATCTAATAAATCGATATATTTTTTAAAATCTCATTTCTTTAATTTCCATGCAACTGGAATCATGTGGTTAGAACTTTTTGCAACGTATTTTGTATCAATCTTATTAATGCTCTATTTAGAACAATAAAATAGATTTATGAAGTATCCAACCATCAACTTTTATAGCTTCTCACTTCATTTTGGACATATTATTTCTAACAAAGTATCTGTTAAGTTGCCTTCTCATTCTTTTTAATCATTTTCGGCAACATATGCACAATGGTCATGCGAATCAATCATTCCTCTTTACCCCTAGTGATAATAATATTTCTTGTGTATCTTTACGAAATGATGCATTTGACATCATTTTTTAGGGTTGATGTGTTTTTTTACGTACTTCTCTACACCCAAATGCGATATCTATTTTCCCCAGAAATCTTGTTTAAATCATGTATTCATCAACTTATAGCCCTGATGAATACTCTTTCATCACTCTTTATTCTTTTATTTTAGCTAATTATCTTGGTAAAATACCATGTTGATAGATGTAAATACAATAAATTACCAATAAGCATGCTTTTGTTAAATATTAATAATTAGCATGTATTTGTGTAAAAATAAAAGAATAAAGGAATAAAGAAAAAGAAAGAAATATTTAGAATAAATATTGAGTGACCTAAACCCAAGGGAGGGATAAGCATTGGCCTGACCGCCAAATAAAATAAGTAGAGAGAGATAGGGTCACTTCACCTTGCACACATTTCCTTCTACATGAAAATATTTTATTTTCACAAAAATAAAAATAAAAATGTGTTTCTATTATCTTGTATATATATCTAAAAATAAAACACAAATTAGAAAAATAAAATTAAAATAAAAACAAAATAAATTTTCTCTCACCCTTGTACATAATACATGTATATTTATCACAATTCTATTTATTTCACCCTTGTAAATAATCAATAAAAATAAAATAAAAATTATTTTATACTCTACATTTTATGTTGTAAGAAAATAAAATATAAAATTAATGTATTTATACAAAAATAAGAAAATAAAAATATAATACATTGGTATTTTATACATGGATATAACATAATATAATGTATATACCTTAATTTATTTTTCAATAAAATAAATAAAAATCACTAAAAAATAGTTTGAAAATAAGTAAATGTTTTTCATTTTGAAAATATTTTAAAATAAAATCATTTTCTATTTTTATTTAATTTTCAAATCTGTTCTATTTTCTATTTTCTGATTGGTCCAGGAGGGTTTCTTGACGCCGGTCAACTCCCCCTCTCGGGCCGGTCCGTGCCCGGATCCACGTTTCATTCCATTTTCTTAGATTTTTCCCACTCGGATCCTAGCTCCTCTTGCCCCAATTTCTTCGCCCGATCCTTCCCCTTGGATCCATGACCCTCGCAGATCCTTAGGGAAGGTCGAATCTACCTCGGTTCGTGTGCCCGTGCCCGTTCTTCATCATCACCTGGGACTGGCTATAAATGCTTCATTCCTTTTCCCTGCTCCGTAGCTCACGCCGCACTCCCTCTTTCTACCCTAAAGACCTTCCCCTCGGTGACAACGTTCGGAAGAACCCTTTGGTGGTCGGAATAGGTGGCTGCAGCCGAAGCTCGACGCACGTGGCTGGACCTCCGCTGCGTTCGAGCCTCCCCGCCTGCCGCAGCGTGGTCGAGGCGACGACCCCATCGACGCATCCCCCTGGAGCTCAGGATCAATCTTGGACCATCAGGTACACCTTTAGTCGATCCGAGTTTCCTTTATCTTCGAATCTTTCATCAGACCTCCGCCAGCTCAGACCCAGTGGTCGGAGCTCCATCAATCACGCTTAGCTGCTTAGATAGGATCCCCCGCTCACCATCATCCTTCCCCCGCAGCCTGATCATCCCGATCTTGGCTATTCGAGCCAAGATTAGGCTAGGTTCCATCTACCGCATCACCGGAACCTCCCTCTGCCTCCCACTGTCGCTTCTCTTTCTTTCCGGCCAAATAACCCCGACCGGAGTGTCCCTCCGAGTCGAAGCCTTCATCTGTAGGTCAAAGAGTGCACAATTACCTCCCAGCTCGCCTTCATCCAGTCTCGCCGGAGGTCGTCCAGGTCCCAATGCCCCGCTAGGAGATCTGACCGTTGACGACGTCATCCGAGCCCGCCACCCGACGCGGAGGAGCCCTATGATCGTGTTCCCACAGTCCGATCGTTCATCGGAGCCACCGATCTTGCTCGGTGCTCCAGCGAACCTCGCCTCGCAGGAGTTCTTCCAGCATCCTCCGTAGCCAATGGATCATTCCTCTTAGCCAGTTCGCATCCGAGCCATTCATCTCCCGAGCCTGACAGGCCGTTAGATCTGACATCTAACGGCCTCATACGCCCCACATTCGCCCTTTCGTTAGAGTCGTTGGATCCTCCAAGTGTCCCTGATAGAGCCACACATCTCCAGCCTACCAGAGCTAGCCACCTGTCACCCACGTGACCAGCACGCCCCGCCTGGGTAAATTGCGCCTTCTTCCCTGCATTGTTATGTTCGTATTTAGTCTGTAAAATAAATATAGCACTGTGGACTATTTGCACTTTGGCCCCTGCTATTCTTACTATTTGCACTTTGGTCCTTGTATGGGTGCATGTGCATCGTCACGTGTCTTTGTGTGGCATTTGCATATCTTACCCTGAGATTAATGGATGTTATGTTTTGATATTTTACTTTTTATATTTACATACATACCCCTGTGCGTGGTTTTTTTGGACATGTGCTGGAATTAGTGGAAAAATTGCAGTAGGCCCCCTATACTTTTAAAGCGTGTTATCATTTAGTCTCAGAAATTTATTTTCCTTGCAATTCATCCATGTGTGCAGTATGCCTTTGGTTGGTTGAAATAAATAGCAAACCTAGTCCAATCTTCATGAAATTTTGATACATGGCTCCTGCCACTGTGTAAAAATTTCTATGAATTTTTGGGCGGATTTTGTTTTCATTTTCTTTTTTTAAAAATTCAAAAAACCTCCATATTTGCTTTTCTCTAAATTGAAAAATCAACTAAAAATATTAAAAAGCCTCTAAAAATTCCAAAAAAAATTGTTATGTGTTTATTTTTTGTGTTTTTACTTCTTTCCAAGTTTCGTTGCTTTTGGATTTATAAAAACCCTAAAAATTGAAAAACACTTAAAAACTTAGAAAAATTATTAAAAATTCTAAAAATTCAAAAAAATACAATTTCTTTTTCTGTAGTTGGTTTTTATTTTTACTTTATCATAAAATTGTTGCTTGAATTTTGTAGCTATTTAGATATTTTTAAATAGCCTTTATATTCTGGTTGCACAGTAGCATGCATTTTTGACCTTATTTTATTTTTATAAAATCAACTAAAAATCAGAAATCCAAGAATAATACTAAAAACACTTGAATATTTGCAAAACCCAAAAATATTTTTATTTTAATTTTCTGACATGTTTTGGTGTGTTAAATAATTCTTTGTTTGTGACTTTTTGGACTTCTTTTACATTTTTCTTAATATAAAATTTACAAAAAAAATGAAAAACTAAAAATCCACAAAAAATAGTATATTTCTTTTTTATGATTCCCGACTACTTCGTAGGTTTTTTTGCAAACCGTGCTCCTTGTGTTCAACCCTGGTAGCTATACCGGGTAAAATAAAATAGTGAGACCGCTATTTGCCTGAGTTGTTTCATTATTCTTATTGGTGGTCTTGACTTTTCTTGATTGAGTCCGGCCCAAGAGGTTGAGGTCGTAACGACCATTGATACGTTCTTGCCTTAGTCGCTCGGGACGCTCATAAGAATGGCGCCGTTGTGGGGGAGCATGGCTTAGTAGTCGGCTTTTCGTTTCGCATCTTTTCTTTCTTTTTTGTCTTTTATTTTTCTTTTCTTTTCTTTTTATTTGTTTTTTTATTTTTGTTTTTATTTTTGGTTGTTTTTATTTCTTTTTTATTTTATTTGTTTTTATTTTTATATTTGCTTTTATTATTGCATTTTATTTCATTTCATTATATTCTCCATTATTATAATAATCTGCGGACTGACCCATCTCTTGTTTGATTTTCTTGCGAGGGCCCGACGATCGAGGGCAGCTTTCTTCGGGATGTCGACGCACCCGCGGGATTCGGAGGCAGCTTTTTTCTGCATAGAGCCGCAGGAGAGCACGAGAGAGGAGAGCAAAAGTGAGGGGAGAGTTAGCTTAGGTGTAGCCTAGTTTTTATTTTCTGCAGACTATATTATTATAATAATACAGTGACACTCATAGACTTCCTTGGTGATTTTCAGGGTCTGTTTCACCGGGCATCGGTGTGCTCGGGGGACCTCACCGCGATTTTCGCCGGTTTTTGATTTCTATCACTTTTTCTTTTTATTTGATTCTCGAGGATTTAGCCTTAGATTAGGAATTTATATTGCCTTGTGACATAATTAATTAGGGCCCAACCTTAATTATCTTACATGTTCCTATAGACCGAATAATTGGATCTTAATTAATCCACTAATAAAAAGCTAACCTGGTCACTCGAGGGGTCACGTGCCGCTAGAGGCTGTATACAACGCTGGTACGATCCGTTGTGACGGACACCGATCGACATCAGAGACCAGACACCGTCCCCTCCCATTGACCCGTTAGCTATTGTGCTTCACGTGTAGAAATTTATGCTTAAGGCCGATTTCCTTGCTGCATCATTTAGATTAGTTTTAATTCTGTCTTTAAATTTATGCACTGATCATTTTGCATGTAGAGTGTTGGCGGCAGATACGCATCCCTTACTCAACATGCATCATCGTTTTTAGTCACGCATTGGCTTTTTCGTCTTCTCCCTCATTTTTTGGACTTAATAAAAACCAGGAGAACCAAAAAATTTATTAAGCGTTGTTTGTTTTTGAAAAAGACCTAAAAAATCATAACCATAAAATTGGGACTGTTTAAGCAAACTTGACCTAAAATTCACTTCACAAAAAAATTATCTTGGAGAGCAATCCCCTCGTTGTATGGTTTGAATGGGCGAGAGAGTGACACGCACCCTAGGATAGAGCCATATCCGACCCTTCTTCATACTACTGATTTTGAGTTAGTCGTTCTCCAGTGAGGATCGCTCTGGTCTCTAGTAATGCGGGCCATGATATCCTTAACAGAGTGAGCTGGTCGGGTAGCCGGTAAACGGTCCGCGGCTTGTAATGACTGGGAAAGATCTAGCTTGGGATCGGGACAGTCTCTGGGGGCGTTGGATTCCCAATAGCTTGCTTAATCGCTCTGATAGACTGTATTATCACCTAATAAAAACGACAAGATAAAAGACCGAACCTTCACGGTCATCAGCTCGGTGTGCGTAGGTGAATTGGGGGTTTTGCTTAACTGATCCTGTTTGCTATTCAGATCTCATCCGCTTTACTCGCCAGATCGAGATGATGGGTCGGAGGTCCCTTGGACAGCCTTTGGCTGCATCACTTTTGAGCACTCCGGCTCTCTCATCTAGGTTGGTTCGCGAGAGCCGAGACCCACTCTCCGAACCTGAGTTCGACTCCACCCTGTTCCCCCTCGATCACCCTTCTACCAGTCCTGAGGTGCCAGTGCCCGATCAGAGAGAGCAACGGCCAGTTGATTTATCGACACCTGAGTTTGGGTCTTTTGCCTTTGCAGAGACCATGGCCAGCAGCGAGGACTGCACCGAGGGTCCCAGAGCAGAGCAAACATATGTTTTGGACCAGGGTGCGATCAAAAACACCCTGTTAGCCTCCCTTGGGACGATGCAACGACAGATCTGCGATCACGGGGCTTTCATGGTTGACATGCGCTGAGAGATAGAGTAGATGCGAGCATATAGAGAGCAGCGCATACCCGATGGAGGGGATGGACCAGATGACCGACAGCCTGAGGAGCAGCCAGCTCAGCCAACAACTGCGCGCCCGATGAGAGAGTTGCACAACCCTGGTGCAACTTTCGCCCACTGATGGATTGTGTTGCCGGCCATTGCGGGAGACTTCAAGTTCCCACCTCAGACTATTCAACTCCTTCCTCGCTTCCACGAACTTGCCACTGAGGAGCCGCACCTTCATCTCCAGGAGTTCGAGATGATCTGCAGCACTGTCCACGACCGTTTCGTGGATGATGACACCATCAGGATGATGGCATTTCCCTTCTCCCTTGTCGACAGAGCAACCAACTGGCTGAAGCACCTCGGGATATTTGTCACCACTTGGGAACAGCTCCGGAATGAGTATCTCAACAAGTATTATCCACTCGGCCGGACCAATGCAGCTAGGGTCCTGATCGACAATTTCTCCATGCTCCCCAACGAGCAGTTTAACGAGGCATGGGATCGCTTCAAGGAGCTCACAGACCAGTGCCCTAATCACGACATATCGAAGCCCAACCTTGTCCATAGCTTTTTCTGCGGGCTTACACTGGAGCTGCAGGGGTTAGTGAATGCATCCTGTGGGAGCTCGTACTTCGCCAAGGATGAGGATCAGGTCTGGGCCATCTATGAGGAGATGGCCGAGAACTACATAGTGATGTCCTAGACCCAGTTATATACTCAGGGGAAGCCCCAGCCACAGGCCGTGTCCTATCAGAGGATAGCACGGGTCGATGCCGGTCCTTCTACTTCGTCAGCGTCAGCAACACAGGCAGAGTCAACAGCCGCTGACATGGGTATCATCAGCGAGAAGCTAGACCAGATCGAGTTGATCGAGAAGAAGCAGTGCCAGGGCATGTCACAGATAGATCAGATGGCACAGACACTGAGTGACCTGAAGACCCAGATCATGTGTCTCTAAGAGGCACAGACAGCTTCTCAGCCCCGTCTCAGGGCACGAGCAAACCCAAGCAGCAGCAACAGCAGCTTGACCCAGCCTTTCGCCCACTACGGACATGTCCACCATGTCCAAGCACAGCCGTATCAGCAGCCGCAGTAGCAGTACATCTAGTCGCCACCATCTCAGGACAACCAGATGGTGGTGTATCAGTCGGACCAGCCCCTGGCAGTACTCCCCCACCCACTTACGAGCAGGAGCCGTTGATTGATGTCAACGGGATATGGTATGACCGAGCCCAGCCTGGGATCTGATGAGACCATCCCGGATTCCGTTGGACGACCTGAGGTACCAGTTCCCAACAACAATCTCCAGTTCAGGGTGGCTAGTACGGCCAGCAGTGAGAGCAGCCCCAGTTCCCACACCAGCAGCAGCAACCACATCCCCATTCTTACCAGCAGCATGGTTCTCGTCTCTACCAGCAGGGATAGTCTTGGAGGCAGCAGCAACCGCCTCAGCAGTATCAGTCTCAGCCCCCTTATCTCTCTCACCAGCAACAACAACCTCACTACCAGAGAGGCCACCTGTCAGGTTCTCATGGGCCAGCCTATGAGAACCCCGTCTTAGACGACCTAGCTCACCTCATCACCGAGCAGCAGACTACTTTCCGATGGGAGATGGATGAGTTTCGACAGGAGATGAGAGAGATTGTGAAGGGGAAAGCTGCCATTCCTACCCAGATCGAGCCCAATCCGAATAACCTCAAGAGGAAGTCTGAGCAGGTAGAGTTTACAGAGGTTACCACTCCTAGTGATTCCCTTGGTGATATTACTACATACATGTTTGATGCTGACTTTTTTACACTTAGGAGCGGTAGGATGCCAGCAGGCGACGCCTCGTCTGAGCAACGACCCCACGCAGCTTCAGGAGCATCAGACGAGGAGGAGAGCGGTGCTGATGCCGCTCGAGATCATGACGATGACGGTGGTGCTGAGGCCATTAAGGATGTTGATCCAGATGACGGTACTGAGGCCGTCGCTTCACCAGATGAAGGAGGTGGTACTGATGCCACCAGAGTTGCTGAGCCAGAGCGCAGTACTGATACTGCAATTCCAGATGCCGAGGGTGGTGCTGAGGCCACCATTTCTTCTCCTGTTGCATTTCCTGTTATTGATGTATCTCAGGACGATTCTGTGAATAAAGGAAAGGGATTATTATTTGCGAATCCATCTATGTCAATTGATGATTTAGGTATGGATTCTACTTTGCCACAGCAGCATAGACCCAATCCTAGCCCTACATCTGAGAAGGACCCATCTGTCCCCTTTCCCCAAGCACTCCGCTTGGATAAGGGGACCAAAGAAAATCCAAAAAAATCGCATCGGCTAGAGTTCAGCCAGCAGATGATGGACATATTTCACATACAACTGACTCTACAGGAGGCCTTGGAGCACATCCCCCTCTTCCAGAGGAACCTCAGAGACAGGACTACCATTCGCAGGAAGAGGAGGAACCACCAGTCAAAGATCCATGTGCTCACTCGCACCACTTGCTTCGCCATCCAGAACTGTCTGCCAGCCAAGAGGCCAGATGCAGGAGCCCCTTATGTCAGATGCCATAGTCATGAGCAGAGGTTCGACCGTACTCTATTAGACAACGGTTCTTCAATCAACCTTCTTCCGACAGCCTTACTCGACCGATTCGAGTTTGGCCCTCTACAACAGAGCAGGACGGTCTTTCAGTTTGCTGATCGATCTGTCAATAGGCCAAAGGGGTTTCTGAAGGACGCTGTCGTCATGATTCAGGGCTTGAAATTCCCCTTGGACTTCGTTGTGTTGGACATGGAGATCCCTGAGTCCGTAACTGATACCCCCATCATTTTAGGATGCATGTTCTTGACCACAGCCAAGGCAGTGTCCGATCATGATAGCGAGAAGGTATACTTTCGCGTCGAGGGCGAGAGTATACAAATAGAGACGATCGAGGAGACTAGAGCCATAGATTCAGCTTGCTCGGACCCGCCTACAGATTCAGAGCAGATGACAGAGGCAGAGCGAGACATCCACCAGGATTGTGATTTTGTGATCACAGACGATGAGGCAGCTTAGGCAGACCTAGTTTCACGAGCCATCCTCTCACCTTCAGAGCCCGCTGATACACAGATGTCAGTAGAGGAGAGTTGGAGATCACATTCCTGGTACAAGATACAGTTGAGGTGGCAGAGCCGGTCCCCGATAGCGAGGCAGTTTCTTCTTTTGATACAGATTCAGATCCCTCGGAGTCAGACATAGATTGAGCAGAGTTTGATAATATGATTCCTTGTCTGATGTTCACAGAGCCAGCAACTAGGATGGAGGTTGATCCCGTTCAGAGCCGAGACATACTCGCATAGGAGTCTTCACCAAATTCTAATTTTCAGCGAGAGTTCTCATTCTCCCTTGCAGATTTGGTCGCATTTACTCAGACTTTTCAGAGACCAGATCTGCCAGCACCCAGTTGTCTAGAGCTGAAGCCCTTTCCATTATCGCTGAAGTATAGGTTCCTTGCGGGCGAGCATGAGATGCACCCAGTCATTATCTCAGCAGATTTAACCGGAGAGCAAGAATCCCGTCTGATAGGGGTTCTTGAAAAGAACTGCAAGGCGATAGGATGGAGCGTAGCCGATCTCCAGGGGATAATTCCGGCCCTGTGCTCACACCATATCTATCTCGAAGAGGACGCCAAGCCGTCGCGTGAGTTCCAGCGGCGGCTGAACCCGAATCTTCAAGAGGTTGTCATGAAGGAGATCTCGAAATGGTGGAGCACCAATTTTATCTACCCCATCTCCGACTCCAAATGGGTCAGTCCGCTACATGTGGTGCCCAAGAAGACGGGCATCACCACAGTTGTTAGTGAGTCTGGAGAGGAGATCGCTACCTGGGTACCCACTTCTTGAAGGGTCTGTGTGGACTACAGACAGTTGAACCAGGCCACCAAGAAGGATCATTTCCTGCTGCCTTTTATTTATCAGATTGTAGAGAGGCTAACTGGGAAGAGTCATTACTATTTTCTTGACGGGTACTCCGGATACAATCAGATGGCCATTGCACCCGAAGACTAGGACAAGACTACATTCACCTGTCCCTTTGGGACATATGCTTTCAAACAGATGCCCTTTGTTCTATGTAACGCCCCGGCGACATTCCAGAAGTGCATGTTGTCCATCTTTTCGGATATGGTGGGTGAGTGCTTGGAGGTCTTCATGGACGACTTTTCGATCTATCGCGATGGGTTTGATGCTTCTCTTGACTGCTTAGACCGCGTCCTTCAACGATGCATTGAGGTCCATCTTGTGCTTTCTTGGGAGAAGAGTCACTTCATGGTGACTCAGAGGACGGTGCTTGGCCATATCATCTCCAATAGGAGCATGGAGGTTGATCTGCCCAAGGTGGATATCATTAGGAAACTCAGTCCACCGTACAACTTGCGACAGTTACGGTCTTTTCTAGGGCACGTCGGTTTGTACCGGCGATTCATTCTTGATTTTAGCAGGATTGCCCGGCCGTTGATTGATTTGCTGACGAAAGACACCGAGTTAATTGTGGATGATAAGTGTCTAGCATCATTTGAGACTCTCAAGAGTCTAGTTGTTGAGGCTCCTGTCCTCCAGCCGCCTAATTGGTCTCTCCCATTCGAGATCATGACGGATGCCTCCAATTTTGCCATAGGGGCGATGCTGGGACAGAGGAGGGATGGAGTACCATTTGCCATACACTACGCTAGTCGTACTTTGGATGTCGCTCAACGGAACTACAACGTCACAGAGAAGGAGATGCTAGCTGTAGTGTTTGCCCTAGATAAGTTCAGATCGTACATCGTTGGATCTAAGGTGACCATTTACACAGATCACACCGCCATTAGATACCTCATGGCAAAGAAGGATGCCAAAGCTAGATTGACCAGATGGATCCTTTTACTCCAGGAGTTTGATATTGAGATTAAGGATAAGCCTGGAGTCAAGAATGTGGTGGTGGATCATCTCTTGCGATTAGAACATCTTGAGGATTCTAAGCAGATTGAGCTTATTTCTGAGACCTTCCCAGATGAGGCGATCCTTGCTATCGCATCTCTCCCGTGGTACGCCGACATTGTGAACTATCTTAGTGCCAAGAAAGTTCCACAAGGTTGGCCCAGGCAGCGACTTGAGACCTTCCTCGCAAATGCCAAGTTCTACCATTGGGAGGATCCTGTCCTTTATCATGAAGGAGGGGTTAGCTTTTGGCATCGGTGCATTCCTCAGTAGGAGCACCATAGCGTCCTCACTTACTGCTACAAGCTTGAGGCAGGAGGACATCACTCTGGGAGGAGAACGGCACAGAAAGTGCTCTAATCCGGCCTATGGTGGCCTACCATCTTCAAGGATTCTGATGAATTCGTGAAGAGGTGTACTGACTGTCAGAGGATGGGCACTTGTGGACAGCGTGATATGATACCGATGCAACCCATTCATTTCTGTGAGGTTTTTGACGCACGGGGCATCGATTTCATGGGTCCATTCCCTAAGAGTAAGGGATTCGAGTACATTCTGTTGATTGTGGATTATGTTAGTCGTTGGTTTGAGGCCATCCCTGTCCAAACCACAGATGCTAGGACTGTATGCCGATTTTTGAGGAAGAATATCATTTCACAGTTCGAGGTGCCTAGAGTTTTGATATCTGACGGGGGTCTCATTTCGTCAACGATAAGGTAAAGGCCCTTGCTAGCGAGTTTAGAATTGACCGTCGAGTAGCCACACCGTATTATCGTCAGACCAATGGTCTTTCTGAAGTGTCGAACAAGGAGATCAAGACTATTTTGCAGAAGGTCGTCCGCCCTGACCGAAAGGATTGGTCACAACTTTTGGACTCGTTCTTGTGGGCTTATAGGACGTCTTTCAAGACACCTTTGGGTACATCTCCCTTTCGCCACGTTTATGGCAAGCCCTACCATTTACCTGTTGAGATGAGACATAGATCACTTTGGGCAGTCGCTGATATACTTTTGGATCCAGTGAGTGTAGGAGATCAAAGGAGGGCAGAGTTGGCAGCCCTGTAGGAGCTTAGAAATGCAGCCTTTTCAAGCAGCCTTCAGTATAAGGAGAGAGTGAAGGAGTGGCATGATTCTCATATCAGCCACAAGAAGTTTGAGCCAGGACAGAGAGTGTGGTTGTTTGATGCTAGGTTTCGATTATTTCCAGGGAAGTTGCAGAGCAAATGGAAGGGACCCTATCTGGTCCGAAAGGTACATGACAACGGAAGCATCGACATATCCGAGTTGTCATCTGAGTCTACCTTTCGTGTCAACGGTCAGCAGCTCAAACCATATCTAGATCTTGAACCACTGGTCGTTGACGTTACCCCTATTCATTTTGTGTGAGATGTGGTCTCTTGACTCACATCTATTATATCTCACACCTGATTATCACTGTTCTCCTGACCTGTATAGATCCAGATGTCCATATCACGCCATCCTTTAGTCCAACACTCCCATTCTGACGAGTGTCCAGAGCGACTAAGGCAAGAAGGTATCAATGGTCATTGTGACCTCAACCTCTCGAGCCAGATTCAATCAAGAAAAATCAACACCACCAATAAGAATAATGAAATAACTCAGGCAAATAGCGGTCTCGCTATTTTATTTTACCTAGTATAACTACCAGGGACAAACACAAGGAGCACGGTTTGGAAAAAAACCTACGAAGTAGTCGGGAATCAAAAATAAAAGAAATAAACTATTTTTGGTGGATTTTTAGTTTTTCAATTTTTTTTGTAATTTTTATATTAAGAAAAATGTAAAAGAAGTTCAAAAAGTCACAAACAAAGAATTATTTAACCACCACCAAAACTAGTCAGAAAATTAAAATAAAAATATTTTTGGGTTTTACAAATATTCAAGTATTTTTGATATTTTTCTTGGATTTTTCTGATTTTAAATTGATTTTATAAAAATAAAACAAGGTCAAAAATGCATGCTACTGTGCAGCCAGAATCTAAAGGCTATTTTAAAATATCTAAATATCCTATAAAATGCAAGCAACAATTTTATGATAAAGTAAAAATAAAAACCAAACTACATAAAAAGAAATGACATTTTTTTGAATTTTTAGGAATTTTTAATGATTTTTCTAAGTGTTTAAGTGTTTTCCAATTTTAGGATTTTTATAATTCCAAAAGCAACGAAACTTGGATAGAAGTAAAAACACACAAAAATAAACATACAACAATTTTTTTTTGTAATTTTTAGAGGCTTTTTAATATTTTTAGTTGATTTTTCAATTTAGATAGAAGCAAATTTAGAGGTTTTTGAATCTTTTAAAAATAGAAAATGAAAACAAAATTCTCCCAAGAATTCACAGAAATTTTTACACGATGGCAAGAGCCGGTATCCAAATTTCATGAAATTTGGACTAGGTTTGCTATTTATTTCAACCAACCAAAGGCATACAACACACATGGACTAAATCGCAAGGAAAATAAATTTCCGGGACTAAATGATAATACGCTTTAAAAGTATAGGGGGGCTACTGCAATTTTTCCACTAATTCTAGAACATGTCCAAAAAAACCACGCATAGGGGTATGGATGTAAATATGAAAAGTAAAATATCAAAACATAACATCCATTAATCTCAAGGTAAGATATGCAAATGTCACACAAAGACACGTGATGATGCACGTGCACCCATACAAGAAGGACCAAAGTGCAAATAGTAAGAACAGTAGGGACCAAAGTGCAAATAGTCCACAATGCTATATTTATTTTACAGACTAAATACGAATATAAAAGAAATGCAGGGAATGAGGCGCAAATTACCCACGCAGGTTGTGCTGGTCACGTGGGTGACAGGTGGCTGGCTTTGATAGGCTGGAGACGTGCCGCTCTAGCAGGGATACCTGGCAGATCTAGCAGCTCTGACAAAAGGGCGAACGTGGGGCATACGAGGCCGTTAGATGTCAAATCTAACGGCCTATCAGGCTCAGGAGATGAAAGGCTCGGATGCGAACTGGCGGAGAGGAATGATCCGACGGCTACAGAGGATGCTGGAAGAACTCCTACGAGGCGAGGTTCGCTGGAGCACCGAGGAAGATTGGTGGCTCTAATGAACGATCGGACGGTGGGAACACGATCGTAGGGCTCCTCCGCGTTGGGTGGCGGGCTCGGATGACGTCGTCAACGGTCAGATCTCCTAGCAGGGCACTGGGACCTGGACGACCTCCGGCGAGACTGGATGAAGGTGAGCTGGGGGGTAATCGTGCGCTCTTTGACCTGCAGATGAAGACTTCGACTCGGAGGGACACTTCGGTCGGGGTTATTTGGCCGGAAAGAAAGAGAAGCGACAGTGGGCGGCGGAGGGAGGTTCCACCGATGCGGGAGATGGAACCTAGCCTAATCTTGGCTCGGATAGCCAAGATCAGGATGATCAAGCTATGGGGGAAGGATGACAGTGAGCGACGGATCCTATCTAAGCGGCTAAGGGTGATAGATGGAGCTCCGACCATTGGGTCGGAGCCGACAGAGGTCCGATGAAAGATTCGAAGATAAAGGAAACTTGGATCGACTAAAGGTGTACCTGATGGTCCAAGATTTATCCTGAGCTCCATGGGGATGCGTCGATGGAGGTCGTCGCCTCGACCACGCTACAACAGGCAGGGAGGCTCGAACGCGGCGGAGATCCGGCCACGTGCGTCGAGCTTCAGCTGCAGCCACCTATTTCGGCCACCAAAGGGTTCTTCCGAACGCTGTCACCGAGGGGAAGGTCTTTAGGGTAGAAAGAGGGAGTACAGCACGAGCTACGGAGCAGGGAAAAGGAATGAAGCATTTATAGCCAGTCCCAGGTGATGATGAAGAATGGGCATATGCACACGAACCGAGGTAGATCCGACCTTCCCTAGGGATCCGCGAGGGTCGTGGATCCAAGGGGAAGGATCGGGCGAAGAAATTGGGGCAGGAGGAGCCAGGATTCCAGTGGGAAAAATCTGAGAAAATGGAATGAAACGCAGATCCGGGCGCTGACCGGTCCGGGAGGGGGAGTTGACCGGGGTCAACCAACCATCCTGGACCAATCAGTATATAGAAAATAGAAAAATTTGGAAATTAAATTAAAAATAGAAAAAGATTCCATTTTAAAATATTTTTAAAAGGAAAAATGTTTATTTATTTTCAAACTATTTTTTAGTGATTTTTATTTATTTTTTTGAAAAATAAATTAAGGTATATTATATTATATACATGTATAAAATACCAATGTATTTTATATTTTTATTTTCTTATTTTTGTACAAATACTCTAATTTTATATTTTATTTATTTACAACATAAAATCCAGAGTATAAAATAATTTTTAATTTATTTTTATTGATTATTTACAAGGGTGAAATAAATAGAAGTGTGATATATATACGTGTACTATGTACAAGGGTGAGAGAAAATTTATTTTGTTTTTATTTTAATTTTATTTTTCTAATTTTTTGTTTTATTTTTAGAAATATATACAAGATAATGGAAATATATTTTTATTTTTATTTTTGTGAAAATAAAATATATACATGTAGAAGGAAATGTGTGCAAGGTGAAGTGACCCTATCTCTCTCTACTTATTTTATTTGGTGGTCAGACAAATGCTTGACCCTCCCTTGGGTTTAGGTCACTCAATATTTATTCTAAATATTTCGTTCTTTTTCTTTATTTCTTTATTCTTTTATTTTTGCATAAATACCTGCTAATTATTAATATTTAACAAAAGCATGCTTATTGATAATTTATTGTATTTCCAACTATCTACATGGTATTTTGCCAAGATAATTAGCTAAAATAAAAGAATAAAGAGTGATGAATGAGTATTCATCACCCCCTGTTCTTTACTTTTGCTAGTCCCTTAGCTAACACTTATTTGAAAAAGAAGTGAAAAGAAAAAGGAGAAGAAAAAGAAGGGAAAGAAGATGAATCAATGCTGATTATTAAACTTGTCTTCATTAAATTGAAGTATGGAGCTCAGTTAGATCCAAAGATTATTAGTTTGTCGAAACCTTATTTGGACTTAGGTTTGATACTCAACAACCTCTAAGTTCCATCAATCTATGGTCAAGACTCCTTAACAATCCAGATCAGAACAAGTCTACATATACAAACTCTGATGACCATGAATCTTTTCTTGTACTGTGTAAGTGATATAGCTCCCCACCTCAGAAATGGCAAAGTGACAACCTTCCTAACAAGGTAACTCTAATGCCCTAGTCTGGCAACTCTTTCCTCGAGGAACGGGGTATTCCCTTCTAAGTTCAAGTTCAACCGGCTCAAGAAGAGGAGGAAGAAGAGAATGGACCATGGCTAGTGTAGCCATGTATCCTTGAGAGCTCAACCAGTGTAGCTAAGTCTCCCTGCTGCAAGCTTCATGAGATAGGCATGAGTAACATAAGCTTTGCTTTATTTGACTATATACACTCCGATGGGTATTCGTTTTCTATCAGACCCACCACTTTTTTGGAGTTTTTCTTTTTGCACATTTTTTTGATGTGCATATGTACAACATATCTACATGGTGCATCATATATACATAAGGAGTTTTTCCTCGAGCCAGTAGACTATCCCTCTTTTGAAGCATTATTGCAACCGACAACTCCTGTCTTTAGACCTCATTGCTACCAGACGAAGTTGAGACGCACTTCCTTCACTAAAAGAAGAAGGGAGGTTCCGTCTAGAAGTACTACCCTCATATGCTATCCCAAGTCAAAGAAGACTGCCTCCTCACCACCTCATCCGTAGAGAGCTAGGTGTAAAGTGCTAATCCAAGTAAAGCCATTGTGTGTGAGAGTCATGCGTGTGTTATTAAGTGTTCTACTTAGGCTCATCAAGATGACATATGATCATAGCCTAGTGGACTAAAAGAATTAAGTCACCATGGACCTGAAAAGCCTCAACCCTAAGCCATCTAAGGTTCCTCTTAGAATTAGGTGGATTAAGATATTAACCAAGCTCCATTTTTCAATTTAATTCCATGCTAGTTTAAATGTCAACTATGATTCAGAAAAACTGTACAAATATTTACAAAGATGTAATTTTTATAAAATTTTTGAAAGTATGCAAAAATTTTGAAAATGTTTGAAAACATCGATGTATGCATGAGTGTAGAAGTTTTGCAAAATATTTACATACATTTACAAAAGGGTTTTGCAAACATTTTGTTTTTCAAACATTTTACAAAACTTTTGTACTATATAAATAATTTTGATATGAAAATATTTACAAAATCTTTACACAAAAAAGATTTTTACAAACATTTTTACAAAAATACTTTTTATAAATAGCTATATATGTGTAATAAAAAAATTTATGTATAGGAAAATTTTTTACTTTTTATGGATTTTTAAGGATTTTAGCCATTTTATTTATTAGCACACTCACACAAAGTACAAGTTATGGCTAAAGTATATATGAAATATATACGACACCCCCTTATACTTAGCTCGAACGATGTCCTCAGAGTGAATCAAGAGCGATGAAGAAGACATAACTCGTGCTTAGTATAGGGAAGTGAAAAGAAAATCTATACTACAACGACGAATGAAAGAATAGAAATGAAGAGATCTCGGGGTTTCCCCCTATACTTAGGATCAAGTAATCTTAAGTATAGCAGGTTGTACACAAAGGAAAATCCGAGTGGAAGAATGTACAGGGTCAACCTCCCCTATAATTAAGGTAAAATATCCCCAAGTATAGGCAACAAAACAAAGATAGAAAAGAATCAAAAGAAAATCAAAAGTCTCACACCCCTTATACTTAGGGTAAAGTACACCCTAAGTATAGCATAATCAAATAAGCCCCTAGACTAAATTTGTCGTCATTGATGCTTTCGTATCCTCCAATCTTTCTGAAATTTACATGCTTGTGCATCCAATAAGCAGTCGGAATCGACTTTGCTTGATAATGGATGCATTAAGCATCTAATGTCAACACTGTTTAGCCTCTTGAGAAACTAGGCCTGTGATTTTTTATTGCCAGAAATGTCAACGTTAGAAAAGTGAGGGGAGGGGATGCAGATAATAAGTAATTGGTTAATGCATAAATATATGTATACTGCTGATATGCCGAGATTCTTAATGGATTATGTAACTTTCCAGATCCTAATTGATTGGTGACCAGGAAACACAATCGAATTCTGATTGTGATTAAAGTATACATCCGTATTCTGACTATTTCTTATATGTTTGTTCTTCCCTTTAATGGATATTAAGGACTTGTTCAGAAGAGGGATAAGAGAGTAAAGAGATACAAGGGTAAGAGAGGTTTATCCCTCATTTTTGTTTGTTTGGAAGGATAGGTATATGAGGGATAAGTAGTAGTTCTTTGCTCATCTTTGTCAGTTGCAATATTTGGAGGGGGGTGGGGGTTGACCGAATAGAATATTGCTATTCGGTCAATATTTGGTTCAACTCAAATATTTCTGAATATTTGATGTGAATATTTAAGTATTCGTCTGAATATCCCGTCAGCTATTGTTTTTTATTTTTATTTTTTAAAGGATCTTGTTTATAGGAATCACCATAAATGTTAAAGCTCCAATGTAACTTGCAAATTGATATTTTTATCTTGAATTCTTATTGATTGAAGACCATGTATGTTTAAATATATTAATATTAGACATAATTTTTATATTTAAAATAATTTAAAAATACGTAATTGAATAATTCTGAATGTTCTCTTGAAGATCAAATATCTTTTATTCAGTGACCCATATAACTGAATACCAAATGCCAGCTTCTGCAATACTGGTCTCATAGTTTGGTTGAAAAAGAAAGGATAAGGGATATAAGTTAGTGTTAGAGTTATTATACTTACATTTATATTTGTAACCGTTCTGGTTTCGTAACCTTTAACCATTCAGGTTCCGTAACCCCTTGAGGGCATTTATGTAATTTTTCTTTTGTACTTTCTAGGGTTTTCTCTCTCTATATAAGAGACCCTAGCCCTATGGAATAAACATCTCATTCTTCTTTCTTCTCCACATGGTATTAGATCAATATTCCTAGATCGGGGCTTTGACATAAAATCCCCATCGTCACCTTCAAGCCTCATAAAAGCATGCGCGAGCCCTCTTCCCCGAATTAGGGCCTTGCGTAAAGCCCTCCAATCACCTCCAATGCAGCAGCTCGACCCCAAAGGAGCATCTCCAACACCTATCGGTGCTGCTGGAACCGCCCACGGAGGCCCACTAATGCCGTCAGAGGGGCCACAAGCCTCCCCTATTGCTACCCAATGCTTCCAAGACCTCCTACAAAGGTTGTCAGCCCCACATCTACCCTCTACAAGTACTGTAGATCTTTTGGAGATCCAAAATTCATTCCGGACTGCTATCAGGAATCCAAATCTGATGCCCATTGAGGTTTTTCAGCCCTTCTTCAAGGTAAATGTGAGTTGTAGGGAATTTTCTAACCCTTAAATGCATCCTTAGTTGATTAAAAAATCTTCTTTCTCTTTTAAGACCACCAGACACACTGCCAACAATGAAGGCCATCTTTGACCAACTTGAGGAACTCGAGACATCGACTGCTCGACCTCCCATCTTACCTTCAACAGAGAATTTTGCGTACATCGCCTCATTTGGGCAAGGAGGCAGATACAGCTTACGAGGAGGACGCGGTCTTGATCCAAGTCGTGGTCGTGGACGGCAATTCGGACGATGCTGTAGCTTTGGCCATGGTCATGGACGAGACTCTACTGCCACATGCACTCACTGTGGTAGGTGGAACCACCTGGTTGAACGATGCTGGCAGAAGTTTGGCATACCATCTTATCACACCAATAATACCTATGAGGATACCTGTGATGTGGAAGAGGCATCGCCTACAACAACCTCAAGTGGCAAGATTGTTCATCTTAATGACGCAGATTACTCCCACCTGATGCAAATCCTTCAGACTCCAGGGCCTACTACCACTAGTAACACTACCACTGCTGCTCTGTCTACTTCTTCAAGTATAATACCCAACTCTGTTGTCACTCCTTCTCCAGCTTGGATTATTGATTCTGGTGCCTCTACTCATCTCACTGGAGAAGGTAGTCTGCTCACCTCTTATGTACCGTCAACCTCTGTGAAGTCAGTTAAAGTCACTAATGGGACTCAATCATCGACTACTACTGTCAGAACTATGGAATTCTCTTCCAAGCTCCGGCTTTCTGGGGTTCACTATGCTCTCAAATTTCCTCTTAGCCTACTGTCAGTTTACAAGCTTTGTGTTGAGCTTCATTGCCGTGTAATATTTGATGAGTCTTTTTATTTTCAAGACATTCGGACGAGACAGATTTTTGGTGGGGGTCATGAGAAGAACGATCTATATTATCTTGACATACCCTCACATCCCAATTTTGTTGGTGTTGCGTCTATCTCCAAATATCCTCTCCTATGGCATTTGCACCTTAGGCATCCCTCTGCCAAGGCCATCTCCACGATGTTTTCTGAACTCTCTGCTCTGATGCCCTTTCTGTGCGAGGCGTTTGAGTTCGGGAAACACCATCGAGCTTCATTTTGTGTTCGTACTGAGTTTCTTAGTAATGTTGCTTTTCATCTTGTTCATTGTGATGTTTGGGGACCTTGTCCGATCTGCACATTAAGTGGTTATCTTTATTTTATAGTTTTTGTTGATGATTATAGTCGATCTTCTTCGGTATATTAATTAAAAGAGCATTCGGAGATTAATCAAATTGTCAAAAATTTCTTTCAATATGCTAAAGCGTTCTTTTCTAGCATTGTTAATATCATTCTACTAACAATGCTCTTGAGTTAACCCTACAGAACTTGACCTCTTTATTTGTGTCCTAGGGAACTGTTCACCAAACATCATGTCCATATACCTCACAACAGAATAGTATAGCTGAGAGGATACTCTGATACTTGCTAAATGTTGCCAGATCTCTTCTTAGTCAAATGAGTGTTCCTAAACATTATTGGGGAGATGCTATCCTTACTACAATTTATCTCATCAACTGTGTTCTTTCGTCTGTTCTAGAAGGGGCAACTCCATTTTCCTTACTACCCTATCGAGTCTTCTTTTCTCATACCTCTACAAATTTTTGGTTGTATTACCTTTGTTCATAACTTTCATGCAGCTGGCAAATTATCCTCTCATGCCATCAAATGTGTCATTCTTGGGTACTCTCAAACTCAGAAAGGCTATCGCTACTATGGTCCTTTTGGGCATCGATATTATGTGTCTGTTGATGTCACTTTCTTTGAGTAAACAAGTTATTTCACGCAGGTTGTGAGTGATATTCCTATGGACCTCCCTCCTCCACCAATCGTCTATACTCGCCAGTGTATCTCTATATCTTCTACACCAGTGTTTGTACCTTTGCATGTCTCTGTTATTCAGGATCATATGACCACTTTGAGTGCTCCCACCACTGCTGCCCCGAATGTACCTGCGGAGCTTCCTAAAGCTCTATGCAAGTAAAAAAGGCAAGATATGTATCACCCCATATCACATTTTACTTCTACAGATGGTTTATCTAGTTGTGATAAGAGATTTACAGATGCTCTGAATGCCATTTCTGTTCCAAGAGGTCATTTCAGTGCAATGCAGGATCATGGTTGGCGACATGCCATGAAGGAGGATATGGATGCACTTACTTCTCGTGGCACGTGGTATCGTGTGATGTGCCCTTGGAGAGTTCGTCCTGTGACAACTCATCGGATTTTGATGATCAAACAATCGCTTGATGGTTCTATTGACAGGTTGAAAGCTAGACTTGTTGCCAAAGATTTCACACAAACCTTTGGAGTTGATTATTTGAGACCTCTCCCGTTGCCAGAATGGGGTCGATACATACCATTCTCTCTGTTGCTGCCAACAAGGCTTGAACCATTTATCAACTTGATGTGAAGAACACCTTTCTTTATTGTGATCTTGAGGAGGAGGTCTACATGATGCAACGGTCAGGGTATGTAGTCAAGGGAGAGCACGTATGTCGACTACGCAAGGCCATTTATGGTCTGAAGCAGAGCCCCAAGACATGGTTTGACATGCTCACTATTGAGATCAACACACTTGATTTTCAGAGGACAACATCTGACTACTCTGTCTTTGTTAGACACCGGTCTACTGGCACGGTCATTAGTGATGTCTATGTTGATGATATGGTTGCCACGGGAGATGATGTAGATGGTATTCAAGAGACCAAGACCTTCCTACAGAAGGTCTTTGTCTCGAAAGACCTCAACCAACTTTGTTATTTTCCAGGCATCGAGGTAATACACACTACAGAGGGGCTCCATCTTTCACAGAGGAAGTATTGCCTCGATATTCTGACTGAAGCATGACTACTTGGATGCGAGCCATCTGGCATCCATACAGAAGTGAGAAAGTATTCAACATTTACTGATATGGTTTTTGAGGATGCAACATGTTAGAAGCTTAGTGGAAAAAATACTCTATATGCTGTGAGCAAAGCCAATCAACATATGGAGAAGCCTCTTTACAGTCATTGGCATGATGTTCTTTTGATCCTTTGATATTTGAAGGAATCTCCTAGATGTGGACTCTTCTATTTGGTGAATGGGCACACTAAATGGGCACATTAATATCTCCGCCTATACAGATTCTGACTATGCAAGTTCTCCTGAGGACTATCGATCCACTACGGGATACGTCATGTTTGTTGGGGATAACCTTATCACTTGACGAAGCAAGAAGCAGACAGTGGCCTCCAGATCCAGTGCGGAAGCAGAATAAAGGGCAATGGCTCAGGCCACCTATGAGATCACATGGCTTGTCGCTTTCCTAACAGAACTTGGCATGTCAGTCGTCACTCTTGTACCCTTATACTGCGACAACAAGTCTTCCACGTACATCATCGCCAATCTAGTTTTCCATGAGCGGAAAAAACACATTGAAGTTGATTGCCATTTCATTCGTGATGCAGTACGAGGAGGACGAATCAGCATTCCACATATCTCCACTGAACTTCAACTTGTAGACATCCTCACAAAGGCTCTTCCAAGGAAGCGCTTCATGTACTTAGTATCCAAGTTGGGCATGATCGATTGATATGCTCCAACTTGAGGGGGAGTGTTAGAGTTATTATACTTAAATTTATATTCGTAACCCTTCTGGTTCGGTAACCCATAACCCTTCGGGTTCCATAACGTTTAACCCTTTAGGTTCTGTAACCCCTCGAGGGTATTTATGTACTTTTCCATTTGCACTCTCTAGAGTTTTCTCTCTGTATAAGAGACCCTATCCTATGGAATAGGCATCTCATTCGTCTATCTTCTCCACGGTTAGTTATAAAATACAAGGTTGTTTGAGTTTAAAAATATATGGATTTGAATGGAACTTTCTCCCTTTTTGTGTGGTTGATTCGATGGGTTCTTTGGTATTGATACATAGATGTCAGACAAGGGTACGATTAATTTTTTTTCGTTTGATTTGTTTTATAGATCAGGAACATTAGTGATCGAGATTTTCTTGAACAGGTGTACCAAAATTTATTGCTAGCTAATTGAAAAGATTTCAACAACTCCAAAAGCGAACAAAAACATTACATTATTTCCTCCCTCAACTATTACCTTGCTTAGACCGAGCCACATGACTAATAGTTTTCTGCACCCAAAAAAATGACATCCCTCTCCATTATTGTTGAAATGCATGAGAGACGATATTCTTCCCAGATCCTCATTTTATTATAGAATAAAAAGTGGGATCCGAGGAGAATAATGTATAGTAATTCCAACATTATGGGAGGGAGATCTCGTTGTGCATGGCGTGAACAGCTGCAAAGGACCATTTTTGAGCGTTCATGCCTCCGTTAGGAGTGCTAACAAGAGCAATAGTGGAGTAGAGAGAGTGGTAAAGACCCGCATTACGAAGCTTGAGGAGTAGCAGGCACCCGAATGGTAGAGCACATTGGTTTCTTCTTAGTTTCAAGGGGGTCGTTGGCCTCATTGGCAA
Organism: Ottelia alismoides; assembly: GCA_037367405.1. Lineage (NCBI taxonomy): Eukaryota > Viridiplantae > Streptophyta > Magnoliopsida > Alismatales > Hydrocharitaceae > Ottelia > Ottelia alismoides. The sequence continues at coordinate 97,073 of JAZKJV010008861.1, read as the reverse complement.
GAACAATCCAGTGCTAGTGCATGCATGTCTCTCCTAAGGAACATGATCCTCTGTAACGGAACGGATCGTGACAATCGGCGGAAGCATGCGATAGTTGATCGCACGACCGAACCGTTACCAAAAATGATAAATGGCACACAATGAGCAGAGATAAAATATCAATTCCATAAAATATCCATTCAAACTAGAGTTCCATTATTACAACTCAAAACTGAGAAAAGAAACTATTATAGAAATTAAAATAGCATCTCGGTAGTTCCTGTGTGCATACAGATATCCACTAGATCTTCACCAGATAAATCGTACCACGTCAGAAATCTCAATGAGTCCGTAGCACGATCTAGAAAACACAATCAACCTTGTTCTTCACCTGAAATTGACAAACATAATTTGTATGAGCCTAATGCCAAGTATGTATCGGGGTCCATGCATGGATATTCTAACGGTCCGTGATCCGTTATAAATCATATACTTGAATTTTTTTATACACACCATTCCGTGCTTAGATAATTCACATGCATGTCTAAGTCCGATCCCTATCATTCACAGTTTGGTTTCTTTCATAAATATGGATACACATGTAAAGTAGGTAAATTGCATAAGTAGGTATGGTAACCAATTATTTCTACTTATGAGCATATTTCATAAAATACCAAGCAATTTACATACTTATAAAACATATAAACCACTTTACATATTAGCCCCCATGACTTTGATGGTTTAACTTTTTAAACCAATTCTAGCATAACATGTGATGGTTAATTCTATTATTAAACCATTTCTTGCATTTTTCATGATGGTTTACCCTTATAAACTATTTTCTTGCATAACATTCATTTACGTATCTTGTTATACGTTTCAACCGCTGGCACTTGCGGTTCATGGTATGACATGACAGTGTAGCTACAACTGTAGAGGACTTAGCTTTTGCCACCGTGGTTCCTTGCAACATACGCCCCTTGCGGCGTTGCCCCTTGCATCAAATACGACCCCTTGCGGTCGACCATGTGACTCCTTATGAGTCTGTGCCTTAAATCTTGTTTAAGATTATCAAAATTGGTTCCTTTAACCATAACATACTTCATGTTTTAAAACCCATATAATATAATAATAACATCCATGTTATCTTCATACGACAGTCACACGTTTCTGATTAAAGCATGATTCCAACAAGTATATTAAATCCATTCTCTTGCGGCAATTTGAAACACTTATTTTCATGGGAAAAAAACCTTTTACATATTTCACTACTAAATTTAATCAATACTAATCTATCTCTTATTCATATTTTGTGCAATCAACATCTCAACCTAAATATAAGGATATAGATATCTTTAAAAGATATTCGAATATTAACTTATGGTTACAATACATAACAAATTAAGCACGATTTACGCTAGTATAGATATTATAGGAATGCCGTTATATTTAAAAAATTTACAAGAATATCGTCTTTTATGGAATGTAAAGAAAAAATAATTATTAACTTATAAATTCTCAGGCTTGTCACGTACACATCTCCACTGCATGAATAAAGCACGTATATAAGAGGATTCATTATTTGGATAATTACCCTAATTTGTTTCCTACCAAATGAATGTTAAGATGTTGGTTTATGCATACTTTCTTTTTGGTTGATAATATATAAATACTTTTGGCAACCTTAAAAATGACACATGGACTATTTCTTCCAATGGGTATCTAATAACATAATAAAAAAATAAATTATGTGTCTTAGATCATGTTCTAATATTCAATAATGAACTTATGTTGAATCTAAAATCCCCTCATCACTTTTTTTTCTAATTATTTAAGCGAGGTATTAATCCGGATAGGGTTAATATATGTGTTAACTTATGGGTTCGTAACATCCTTCAACTGTCATATTTAGATTTAATATCACATATACATGTTATTCTAAGAAAATAACGCACAAATTTAGAGTTCGCACTTTGGATAGGATAAATGTTCCCACAAAATCCTACGTCGATACGTGCATTTAAAGATCATCATCCTATGCCAATCCATACATCTATAGATTGCATCCCAAACATGATCTTGGTTTATACGAAAACCTAAATCCGATACATACATTTAGAAATCGAAATCCTAAAGCCGATACATACATCGAATCCAGTGCTTAACTCTGATCACGGATTCACGCTTCTCTCCTCCTCTTCCGATTCAACGTCGTCTTCTCCTGCGATGACGAACGACGCCGATAAGATATCCCTTCCTCCCTCTCTCTCTCTCTCTAACTCTCTCTAAGTGCAAGGTAAAAGTGACGTGAGGGGAAGGGATCTCTTGGAGTTTTAAGGCTGATAATGAGAGGATTTAATGGATTAATTAAATCCATTAAATCCAAGATAATGGATTTGATTTTTTTTAAAATCCCACGCCGTTACAATATACCACCCTTGAAAAAAATTTGTCCTCAAAATTTCTTAGTAGAGGGACATACCGATCAGTTGCGGGTACTTCTCCAGCATTTCACTTTCCAGCTCCCAAGAAGCCTCCTCCTTTTGGTGGTGCTGCCAAAGGACCTTGACCATCGGAACTATGCGTCGACGAAGTTGATGATCTCTACGATCGATGATTCGTATGGGTTTCTCTTCAAAGGTCATGTTTGGCTGAATATCAACGACCTCATGCTCAATCACATGTGAAGGATCAGGAGTGTACTTCCTCAGCATAGACACATGGAATACATCGTGAAGTTTCGAGTATTAAGGTGGTAATGCAATATGATATGCCACCTCTCCGATCCGCTGCAGAATCTCAAAAGGTCCTATATATCTGGGAGTGAGCTTCCCCTTTTTGCCAAATCGTAAGATGCCTTTGGTTGGAGAGATTTTTAGGAACACATGTTCCCCAACCGCAAAACTCAACTCTCTTCTGTGATAATCAGCATAAGATTTTTGCCTACTTGGAGCTACCAACAATCTCTTTCTGATTAATTCAACACCATACTTACTTGTCTGAACAAGTTCCGGTCCTAAGATGTGCTTCTCTCCTACATCACTCCAACATGAGGGTGATCTGCAAAGTCTCCCAAACAATGCTTCATAAGGTGCCATCTTGATGCTCGAATGGTAACTATTATTGTAAGCAAACTCCACTAATGGAAGGTGTCTATCCCAGCTGCCCACGAAATCTAGAGCATAAGCTCTCACCATATCTTCTAGTGTCTGGATGGTCCTTTCTGACTGACCATCAGTATGCGGATGAAATGAAGTGTTGAACTTCAATTGAGTGCCCATAACATCCTGAAAACTCTTCCATAAATGCGAGGTAAATCGTGTGTCTCGATCAGACACAAATTATGCAGGAACACCGTGTAGGTTGACAATTTCATTCACATATAATTCAGCTAAACTGTCTGTCGATTGATCCACGCGGATAGGTAGGAAATGTGCCGATTTGGTCAATCGATCAACAATCACCCATATGGTGTCATAACGATGTTTTGTGGTATTGGGTAGACCGGTGACAAAGTCTATCGTTATGTGTTCCCACTTCCATTCATGTATCTCCAAGGGTTGAACAGGTCCTGCTGGACGCTGATGTTCAATCTTGATCTGCTGACATACCAAGCATCTAGCAACAAATTATGCGATGTCATTCTTCATCTTTGGCCACCAAAAGTTCCGTTGCAGATCCTTGTACATTTTTGTTGTACCTGAGTGAATAGTGTACATCGATCTGTGTGCTTCGTCCAGAATCTACTGCCTCAAGTCAATATCTCTTGGAATCCATAATCTGCTGCAGTACCGTATATCTCCATCCATTCCGATGGTGAAATCAGAATCTTCCTTTTTAGATGCTTCTATAAATTTAGAAAGATTAGCATCTACTTTTTATGCAGTCAAGATCTTCCTAATTATCTCTGGTTGAATCTTGAGTGCTGCAAAAGATATCTTTCTCGATTCGCTCAAGAAAGGCTTCCAATCTTCAAAATCCTTCATCATCTTCCAATGAAGTTTTAAACTAGCTAGTTTACCTTCCTATTTTCTAGTTAATGCATCTGCTACGACATTTTCTTTCTCCGGATGGTAATTGATGGCGAAGTCATAATCTTTTAGGAACTCTAGCCAGCGCTGCTACCTCAAATTAAGTTCCTTCTGAAAGAAAATATATTTGAGGCTCTTATGATCACTGAGCACCTCAAATTGTTCACCGTAAAGGTAATGCCGCCAAATTTTAAGAGCAAAGACTACCACTTCTAACTCTAAATCATGAGTTGGGTAGTTCCTCTCTTGCGATTTTAGCTGCCGTGAGGCATAAGCAATGACTTTCTCATTTTGCATAAGAACATACCCAATTCCGGTGCCTGATGCATCTGTATACATCACAAAACCTCCACTACCTGACAGTAAAGCCAAAATTGGAGCTGTAGTCAAACTCTGCTTCAATTCTTGAAAACTCTGCTCGCACTTTTCAGACCATACAAACTTCACATCCTTTCGAGTGAGCTTAGTTAATGGTAGTGATATCTTTGAGAAATTCTGAATAAATCGTTGATAATAACCAGCCAAGCCAAGAAAACTACGGATCTTAGAAATATTCTTGGGTTGCCTCCAATTCATCACAGCTTCTACCTTGGTTGGATCTACCTCAATGTCGTCCTAGATACCACATGACCAAGGGATGCGACTCTATTCAGCCAAAAATCACATTTGGAGAATTTTGCATAAAGCTGGTTTTGCCTTAGAGTTTCGAATACAATCTGTAAATGTACTCGATGCTGCTCTGGATCAGATGAATATATCAATATATCATCCACAAACACAATGACAAATTTGTCAAGGTATTCTCGGAATACTCTATTCATTAGCTTCATAAAGGCTGCAGGAGCATTAGTAAGATCAAATGGCATGACCGAGAATTCATAATGACCATACTTTCTCTTGAAAGTTGTCTTTGGTATATCCTCCTCTTTTATTCGGAGTTGACGATAACCCGTACGCAAGTAAATTTTTGAGAAAATTGTTGCTCCCTGCAACTGATCGAATAAATCATCAATGCGAGGTAATGGGTATCTATTCTTCACGCTTTGTTTAGATCTCGATAATCAATGCAGAGTCTAAGAGACCCATCTTTCTTTTTCACAAAAAGAACGGGTGCTCCCCACGGAGAAACACTGGGACGTAAAAATCCCTTATCCAGTTGTTCTTGTAACTGCTTCTTTAGCTCATGAAGTTCTGCATGTGCTATTCTGTACGAAGCTTTGGAAATCGGAGCCGTTCCTGTGATCACATCAATTGAGAAATCAACCTCTCTATGAGGAGGTAGTCCAGGAAGATCGTCTGGGAAGACATCTGCAAAATCTCTGACCACATCTAAATCTTCAAGACGCGTATGTGATGATTCAGTGTTAATTATACTAGCGAGGAATGCAATGCAAACTTCTGCAAGTAGTTGGCTTACTTTCAAGGATGAGATAATCAATCTTCCACCCTTACAGGTGCTCCGAATAACTATCTCCTCAGTATTTGGTCTACTCAGGACCACCTTCTTTTCTCGACAATAGACCGCTGCATAATGCTCCCATAACCAATCCATTCTCAAGATGACATCATAGATTGTGATGGGTAATAATATCAAATTGACAGTGAGGGTATCTTCTTTTACCAAAATAGGTACGCCCTTTAAGTACATATCCGTGGCAATGATATCACCCATTGGTGAAAAAACTGTAAGTGCGTAAGGAAGCTCAACAACTTCTAAATTTAACTTTCTCGCAAAAACATTCGAGATAAAGGAATGCGTGGCACCAGAATAAAAAAGAACATGACATAAATGGTTTTCAATTAGTAGAGTACCTTCCACTGTGGTGTTGGCACCTTCTGCATCCTTAGGAGTGATAGCAAAGACTCTTTCTGCTACTTTCTTTTTCTGCTCGAATGGCTTCTTCTGATCCTTGACATCTTTCTTGCAATCTTTTCTGAAGTGACCTTTTTCTCCGCAATTAAAGCAAGTAGTGGTTAGCGTGTAGCATTCTCCTGGATGCCTCCTATCACAATGAGGGCACACCTCAAATGTGTACTTCATGTTTGCTGGTGCATCATCAGTCTTTGTCTTCTTGGCATTCGTTGTAGTGTGACGCCTCTTGTCATTGAAGTTCGTCTTGTGAGGGTGCTTACGAGGATTCGCTTGCTGTATCCTCCAGTATGCTGCATCGATCTCCACTGCTGCTGCAACCGCCTCAGATAAGGTTGTGGGACCTCTAGTCAGTACTTTCATGCTTAGTCCCTCATTAAGGCCTTCTATAAACTTTCTGGCTCATAGCTTTTCATTGGCACAGATACCCTTGCCATACTTCTCCAATTCTTGAAATTTTGCTACATATTCTTCGACTGTCATATTTCCTTGCCGGAGATTTATAAACTCTTGATGCTTAGCATCCTTAGCATGCTCGGAATGTAACGCTCAGTGAAGCGCTCAACAAAATCATCCCACTTAATGACTGGAGCCTCCGAAAAGTGAATTCCCTTGCATGAAGTCCACCACTCCTGGGCATTGTCCCGCAGATGAAATGTCCTAAAGATCACTTTCTTTTCCTCAGGACAACCAGTTGTCTCAAAAGTCAGCTCCATCTCTCTTAGCCAATGTTCGGCTTTTTCCGGCTCATACTCACCCTTGAAAGTGGGTGGATCATGCTGAATGAAGGTCTTTAGAGTCAGTCCACCAGAGTTAGACGCCTGACTCTTCTGTTACTGGGTCATTAGTGTCATTAACTCCAGCATCTGCCTCTGCATACCCATAACGACCTCTTGGCTCGTCGATGAGTCACGGTCTCCAATGGCTTCAATTGCACAACGAGGAGCCATCTGATTCAAAAATTGGCAAGGTCAATGAGTTGTGATACCAAATCTCTCTATATAAAAATCTTAGATTAGTAAGAATTGTGGATATCCTATTCCCAGAGGAGCTCTAGCTCTGACACCATTTGTAATGGAATGGATCGTGACAATCAGCAGAAGCATGCGATAGTTGATTGCACGACCGAACCTTTACCAAAAATGATAAATGGCACACAATGAGCAGAGATAAAATATCAATTCCATAAAATGTCCATTCAAACTAGAGTTCCATTATTACAACTCTAAACTGAGAAAAAAAACTATTATAGAAATTAAAATAGCATCTCGGTAGTTCCTGTGTGCATACAGATATCCACTAGATCTTCACCAGATAAATCGTACCACGTCAGAAATCTCAATGAGTCCGTAGCACGATCCAGAAAATGCAATCAACCTTGTTCTTTACCTGAAATTGACAAACATAATTTGTATGAGCCTAGTGCCCAGTATGTATCGGGGTCCATGCATGGGTATTCTAACGGTCCGTGATCCGTTATAATTCATATACTTGGATTTTTTATATACACCATTCCGTGCTTAGATAATTCCCATGCATGTCTAAGTCCGATACCTATCATTCACAGTTTGGTTTCTTTCATAAACATGGATACGCATGTAAAGTAGATAATTGCATAAGTAGATATGGTAATCAATTATTTCTACTTGTGAGCATATTTCATAAAATACCAAGCAATTTACATACTTATAAAACATATAAACCACTTTACATATTAGCCCCCATGACTTTGATGGTTTAACTTTTTAAACCAATTCTAGCATAACATGTGATGGTTAATTCTCTTATTAAATCATTTCTTGCATTTTTCATGATGGTTTACCCTTATAAACTATTTTCTTGCATAACATTCATTTACGTATCTTGTTATATGTTTTCAACCGATGGTACTTGCGGTTCATGGCATGACATGACATGACAATGTAGCTACAACTGTAGAGGATAGCTTTTGCCTCCGTGGTTCCTTGCAACCATACGCCCCTTGCGGCGTTGCCCCTTGCGACAAATATGACCCCTTGCGGTCGACCATGTCACTCCTTATGAGTCTGCGCCTTAAATCTTATTTAAGGTTATCAAAATTGGTTCCTTTAACCATAACATACTTCATGTTTTCAAATCCATATAATATAATAATAACATCCATGTTATCTTCATACAACAGTCACACATTTCTGATTAAAGCATGATTCCAACAAGTATATTAAATCCATTCTCTTGCGACAATTTGAAACACTTATTTTCATGGGAAAAAAACCTTTTACATATTTCACTACTAAATTTAATCAATACTAATCTATCTCTTATTCACATTTCGTGCAATCAACATCTCAACCTAATTATAAGGATATAGATATCTTTAAAAGATATTCAAATATTAACTTATGGTTACAATACATAACAAATTAAGCACGATTTATGCCAGTATAGATATTATAGGAATGTCGTTATCTTTAAAAAATTACAAGAATATCGTCTTTTATGGAATGTAAAGAAAAAAATAATTATTAACTTATAAATTCTCAGGCTTGTCACGTACACATCTCCACTGCATGAATAAAGCATGTATATAAGAAGATTCATTATATGGATAATTACCCTAATTTTTTTCCTACCAAATGAATGTTAAGATGTTGGTTTCTGCATACTTTCTTTTTGGTTGGTAATATATAAATACTTTTGGCAACCTTAAAAATGACACATAGACTATTTCTTCCAATGGCTATCTAATAACAGAATAACAAAATAAATTATGTGTCTTAGATCATGTTCAAATATTCAATAATGAACTTATGTTGAATCTAAAATCCCTTTCATCACTTTTTTTTCTAATTACTTAAGCGAGGTATTAGTTTGGATAGGGACAATATATGTGTTAACTTATGGGTCCGTAACATCCTTCAACTGTCATATTTAGATTTAACATCACATATACATGTTATTCTAAAAAAAATGGCGCACAAATTTAGAGTTCGCACTTTAGATAGGATAAATGGTCCCACAAAATCCTACGTCAATACATGCATTTAAAGATCATCATCCTACGCCAATCCATACATCTATAGATTGCATCTCAAACATGATCTTGGTTTATACGAAAACCTAAATCCGATACATACATTTAGAAATCGAAATCCTAAAGCCGATACATACCTTGAATCCAGTGCTTAACTCTGATCACAGATTCACGCTTCTCTCCTCCTCCGATTCAACGTTGTCTTCTCCTGCGACGACGAACGGCGCTGATAAGATATCCCTTCCTCCCTCTCTCTTTCTCTCTAACTCTCTCTAAGTGCAAGGTAAAAGTGACGTGAGGGGAAGGGATCTCTTGAGGTTTTAAGGCTGATAATGAGAGGATTTAATGGATTAATTAAATCCATTTAATCCAGATAATGGATTTGATTTTTTTACGTTACATCCTCGTACCGGAATCAACTGTTGGCAGTGGCTAATGAAGCTGTTGTTATTACTGCGGCGGTAATACCATCAAGAAGGGAAGGGAACACGACTTCTTTTATTGTCTCATCACAATCCTTTCCAAAAGTTATGCCGAATCAACTTGATGTAGTTCTCTCAACAATTGCCGCTACTTCACATGTATTAGCTGTCTCAACAACTATGGTTGCTTCACATGGAGGTCTTTGAGGCTGCAAAGATGATGAGTGATGGAGAGAAGAGTAGTTAACGCCGAATGCTCCTTCTGTTTGTGCCAAGGAGAACAATCAGAGGGATTGATCGAGCCCTGGACAATTGCTTTGTCCCGCTAATGTAAACGACTAACAACTTTATCTTGGGTTTGTAGAAACATGTGACATTAACCTTATCTTGCTTTCAATCACGCGACGCCCTAAGGGCCTGTTTGGTTGCCAGGGTATCCCAAGGTACCTTGGCATACCCCTTGTTCCAACCATGCATTCTTGGGTTGGGATTACTTGTATTGACTCTATAATTTTTGTGGTAAAATGGTTTTTAATATTGTTCAAATACACTTACTAACATAAAAAAACATATTATAATCATTAAAAAAGTTAATATAACACATAATCAATGTCACATCACATCACAATTGTCATTCCAACTATCCCAACCCTCCAAACAGCTACAATTCACAGGAGGACACCCCAACCCAGCCCAATCCAGTCCAACCCAGTAACCAAACATGCCCTAAGGGATCTTGTCATTTAGGAAGATTTGTGAAATCTGTATGTACAGAAAAAACTTCTCTTTAGGAAGATTTGTCTGTACGAGATACTATATGCACCCCTATCAAGTTAGGTGTTTTGAATCATCCTCTGAACTATAATTATTCGACCATATGCAAAGAGATGTACTGCAACTACTAAGGTCGTAGTTCAGTTACATGTAGACATCGTAAATTTTTTGTTTTGCTTGTTTTCTTACTTGCTTATCTACGTTTTGATCTGTAACCCACTTTGTATATGCATAACAAATTCATACCGGATTCGTTAGGTTCCTGTGAAGGAAGGAGGATATGGCATCACAATATAAATATTGAGAAATTTATCAATAAGAACAACTTTCATCTTCGTTAGCTTAGATATACAAACTTCTCAAGAAGCACGGACACCTTTGGACAAATATAGGGAAAAAAGTCACTAGTTCCCGGAGTTGTTGATGTGGGACATGCGCGCCTTTGACAAGTCGAGCCATTTCGCAATGAATGTTATTGGCATTTATATCACTCCATATCTGAAGTAAGATCTTTATGTTTGCATTATTGAGGTCCATTAGTACGATCAGGGAAACGTACAGTGGTTACTTTGATTATCATGAAACTGCTGATCTAAATGGTTAAATCATAGAAGTTGATGCATAGTTGCAGATAGATGGAGATAGATTGAGGACACAATTTGCTTCGTAAAGTGATATTCAAAGAGAATCTCTAGTCTGAGAAGAGATGACAATCTTCTCTAAAGATTGACATCTGACGACACTCTTGATGCATGTTCTTTGCACAAGAATGGAGATTCAGAGACGAGATGCCAGATGAATTAAGTTAAAGAGTTCATTTAACGAGATCAAGATGACTAAGACATGTATCACACACATCCTTGAACTTGAGACATATATACATTTATGTGTCTAAGTATGCAGATTTGATTGACTAATAGGTTGATGAACTAACAAGGTCTATATACTGATGACCTGGTATGTATATGAGGTCATATGAAATATATGATCTCTCAAAGAAATTATACATGTTCATCCTTAATGAATTGTGAGACGTGAGCTTACTCATGAGACATTGGTGTCAAAATGAATTCCACTGGTGGTCATCCTATTGGAGAAACATGATACGATTTCTGGAATGTTAATATATACTTTTGGAAAGCATATGATTGACATTGTCATCCAATGACCAATTGAAAAATCTTCTTGATAAACCCTAAAAGGAGACAACTAAAATATGGATTAGAATATCGGGTTAATCAAATTCTTCCGAATATGTAGGATGCGAGAGTATTAGGAATACTCTAGATTGAAGTGCATAATAGATTGTATGCCATGACGCTTCCACTATGATAGAGTGACGAAACCAAGCGGATTTTAGCGACTCTATCTTTGAGCATCAGTGGTTGAGATATGATCTCAACTAATAGAATCAAATAGATTCAAAGAGTTGGAAATTGATCTGAAAGTGTTCACAATCAATTAGAGGTTGGGCTTGGTATCTGACTCGATCATATGGTTGAAAATGGTTTGAACCAAGATTTCTGATCCTATCTCATGTTTAGACAATACATGGTCCTTACAATATTTCCGAAATTATCTCCCAAGTTTCCGTAAGTGATGCACAAATGTCCTACTAAGATTATGACTCATAAAAGATGAGAAGTTGAGGAGTAATGTGTGAATAGGATTCACGTATATAAGCTAATATGGATATAACTCACAGTAATTAGGAACAATGCAAATACAGTTCACATCAACGTAAATGTGATTCACCCATTAAATAATATGTCAGATTCACATTTTACATGCTGGGAAAAAATATGAATTAAACTCATATTTAAATAAATTTGTGAAATTGATTCACATTTAATATTATAAATCTATGTGAACATGATTCACATTAATTAATCATCATGTGAATTGTATTCACATTCTCCAACTAATAATTGTAAATATGATTTACGTTTTATTGTTGATGTGTATGAATAAGTGCATTCTTTGTAGCGAATATGCAATATTGGCACTCAAATATTTGGAGGCATACTCCTACAAGGAGAATAAATGATGGAAATCAATTATTCATCACATTCCTAATAGAAAGAGTAGGAGAAGTCTCTCTTCCCACTTTCCATATAGGAAAGTTGAGCTATTCACACTACATAAGCAGTAATCCTAATAGAAAAAGAGACATTCTCTCCTCTCCACCAAACCCTATTGTCCCTATTCTCTACCCCTTTATTTCTCCCTCTAAACCCTAGCTAGAGGGGACTTCTACTACTACTCTCTCTATTTTGGTTGTTCACAACAAGAGGAGAAGAAGGTCGTCATCTTCACGCCTTCAAACTCGTGAAGAAGGAGATGATCCCCGTACAACATTGAGATTGTAGATGATGTCAAGGTAATCAAGCAGTGATCATCTCACGCATGGAGAAAAACCAAGGGAGAAGACTCTCTCTTGTGTACAGACACGTGTGACTCATCGTCACCCCAACATGTGCGTCGTCTGCGGATTAGACTTGATCTAAGAGGCCTCTTTGTTTAGAGGTTATTTACGCCACCCAAGGCAATCTTCTTTACTATTGTGGTTTGGGAAACAAAGCAAGAATCGTTCTCATATCAATGTGGTTTTGCTTTATGAAAAATTTTATTGCAATTGTGTCGTCGGTCGATGAGCACTTGCTTTCTACGGATATGATCAGTTTCCTGCCGCACTTCTCGTGATGTGTGAGGTACAAAACCTCTTTCAGTTGGTGTACAAAGAAAATGCACACTCAATGATTTTTGATGTGTCTAATAAATGAGATTATCACAGATGTCAGCAATGAGAGGACCTCCACGAGCCTGTAGTTGAAGTTGGAGAGTCTACACATGATAAAATCTCTGACCAGCAAGTTGTTGAAATAACAACTATTCTTGTTGCAGATGCAAGAATAACATGACATCTATCCAATCGCCTCACAAATGCAAAGTGATCAAAAGAAACCATGTGAAAGCTAAGAGAGTTGATTTCAATAGTGAGCTTATCAATCAAGCTGGTAGGATAGTCAATCTTTGTTTACAATGAGAGACAAGATCACATGAATAGGAGAAAAAATGTCTCACAATATCGATCACATATGTTTGTAGGTTGTCTTTGGCCACTATCCTGACCTTCATATATTCAATGAGCCATCAAAAGCATGTTTGATCATAAAGAACAAACTGCATGCAAGTAGAGTGACACATGTAGGAAATGATATCAGTTCTCAAGTGCCTCTAGGAATAAGAGAACCCATCTTCTCATCCATAGCATGTTTCCGGCATGTATATTATGTAGTTTTGTAGCGATCTCTTGGTTTTGAGATTTCCATAAGAGCATCTGTAAAATCTCTATCACAACTAAAAAACCACCGGTAACAATGAAATGGGATATGGTGTACATTATTGAACAGGTTCCTGAAGGCACTACGAAACTCAATGGAGGGAGAAAGACCATTTATAATTGCACCATGTAAGTGTTCATATGATTCGTAATCATTAGCTTCATGTGGAATAGGTAAAAGTAAATATTTCAGTCGCTTGTTTGTACCTTCTTTGGTAAAGTTGGAGTGGATGAGGGAACTCTAAAGGACATCCTTAGTAAAATAATTTGTAAAAAAATGTAACATCTATAGAGATAAAATAACAATTGTCAACTTGACCTAAGAAGATGCTCTTGATTGTAAAAGGCGAAAGCTTAGCTTTGACGTGGAATTTTCGAACAAAATTAGTGCACCAAATATTACACAGAGGTAGTGGAAATGACTTAGCATCGAGATAAAGTAGTGAGAATAAAGTAGCACCTCCCAATATAGAGGAGGGAGTTCAATTTATCCAAAAAATTGAACTTGAAATAATAACTTCATAATCCTAGAAACTTTTCAGGTCCTTCATATGAATGAAAGTACACACCATGTCAAGAAGATGGTGAAGTTTCCTCTTTGCAATGCCATTCTGATCAGAGATATAGGCACTTGATGTCTGATGTTCCACGAGAAACAAAAAAATAGTATTTTTGCATAAACTTAAGAGTGTTATCAGATGTAAATATTTTCATGCAGGAAGAAAAAGAAATCTTGATATATGCAAAGAGGACCCTAACAACACTTGGTTTCTGATCGTTCTTTTATACAGAAGGCTTATGAAGTCCAAAAGTGGCTATTGACAAAAATAACATAGTATTTGTGACATATAATAGTATGTATTGGGCAAGGATCCTAAACATCAAAACGAACAAGATCAAATACAAACGACCTTTATGTCTAAGTTTTTTAAGAAAGGATGACATGTCTTGTTTCCCAAATTGCGAAGCCTCACATTCTAATGGATATAGAGAGCTAATATCGGGGAATATCATGAGAATGAGATCCATTGGATAGTCTAATTAATCTCACATCAATATACGTGGAATATCATGAGAAAGAAATCTATTGGATAGTCTAATTAATCTCATGAAAATATATGGCTGAGAAGAATAAAGAGAGAGCATCATTCAAATTCCCTTGAATAAATAATCCATTGAGTAGGAGTGGATGCAACATTAGGAGTCTAGCATATAAAATAATAGTCATAGTAGGAGATACATGAATAGTGTGTTGAGTATGAGCCTTCAGTTTATCTTTGAGAAGTTGCATAAGACCACCATAATCTTGAATAGATAAGGGTGGCAGAGTGAGATAGTTGAGGCAAAAGATTTTACCTCTAAAGAGAGAGTTAAAAATCTATAGTCATTGTGCAAAGGTATAAATAAATAGCATATAATACTATGCCTCAATCACCACTTAGTAGAAATCCAAGAAAAGATCTCATAAGGCACAACCGATGGAAACTGATCAGAGGTGGAGGTGGTGGACAGAGGAGACATGCAAGGGGCAACAACATTGTGCGCATGAAGAGAAAACCATTTGCAGGTGGTAGGGTTCGAGCTGATAGTATATCGTCGAAGGCGTTGTCGACAAAGATGCTCAATGGTGGAGGTGTTAAAGTTAGACCAAGGAGGTATGGAACATTGGTCTAGGACCGATTTTCTGATACCAAATGAAGGGAAAAGACGAATTGATGTTTCTTATTAATGATCTACCTCTTATAAGTGTAAATATACTAAAATAGTTACATAAACATAGAATGATACCAAAAATGATTGATAAAGTTCTTAAAATATCTCAAGATCTCTATTATCTTTAAAACATATTCTACGAGATCTCTATGATCTTCGTAGAATATTCTAAGGATATGGAAAAGGAAATCAAAGATACATATACTATTTTATAAGACTTCTTGGAGATTTGAAAGTTCCAAGTTGAATTTCTATGAACACAATGTTTGGGAAGCAATTTAACAAAGCAACTCATAAGTTGAAGGGGATGCTCATATAGTAGAATACCTTGGTAGAGAATTTTAATTCAAACAAGGACAAGTGTCATGGTCTGGAGTTTTATTTGCAGAATTCAATGAGCTTTATAGGAGGGTGTTGCAAGACACTGCATTTTAGAGGAATATCACTATAAATTGATTTGCAAAACATAAGACCATAGCACTATTACAAAGTGAGCAAGGTACATGCTTTTAAATGCTGGTCTTGACAAGACATTCTAGGCCAAAACTGCTAATATAACATGTTACTAGTTGAATTATAGTCTTGGATATTCTATCGATTGTAAGATACTTCTTTCAGTTTTCTCTGGTAACCATACTGATTAGTATTTTGTATTTGTCTTTGATTGCATTGCATATTATCATGTCAGTGAAGAAAAGTTAGGATCAATGCAAAGAAATAAACGATTGTACATTATTGAGCAAGAGAAAAGTAATATAGAATTTTGCACACTTTTGTGCATAGCTTGAGTTGACACCAAGTAGTTGATGGCGCATTTGATCATGTTGTTTTTGAACACCTAAAGTGGATCAACTAGAGGAGAGGCCTCATAGCGTTGTTGCTGATCTGCCTCACAAAGATACATTCTCCTCAAAGATATGACTTGAGGATATATGGTTGCATTTACACTGCGCGCTGCTGAGGAGGAAGAATCTACAAAGCTTACCACATACAAGAGGCTAATGCAGGAGCAAAATCTGGATAGTGGGTTGTTGCTACGTTGAGGAGATGGAGTCTTTTACATAAGAATCAAATATGGGATCTTGTCAAGTTACCAAAAGGGAGGAAATGATTGGTTGCGAATGCATCTTTAAGAAAAAATATATACATCACATAAAAAGCATACCTAGTTGCAAAAGATTACTGTCGGAAGGAAGGCACGTATTACAACGATATATTCTCTTCTGTTGTAAGATACCATACATCGGAGTGCTGCTAGATATTGTAGTGCATCAAAACCTATAGATGGAGTAATTAGATGTCAACTTTTATGTATGTGAACTTGAAGAAAGCATTCTGATGAACCAAATAGAGGAATTCGGTTTTTTTGAGGCAAGGAATACCATATCTGCAGATTGAAGAAGTCACTATAGTGTACAAATGGTTGGCAGCTTCATGGTTGGTCTTGGATTTCATAGGAGCCCATTTGACTATTGTATTTACCACAACAATGTGGAGGATAAGCCTTAAGCTATCTGCTGCTTTACGTAGATGATACATTAATTGTTTCTGGGAAGAAAAATACCACTGATAATTTGTAAAAGCTTCTTCTTGCATGTTGACATGAAGGACTTTGGTGGATGGAAATCATCATAGATTGTGCAAAAGGAAAACTCTTCTTATCTCAAAAGAACAACATTGAGTTATTGATGAGATTTGAGATGTCTACAACAAAGTCCATATATACATTATTTTCTACAAATATTCATCTTTCAATTTTTTATGCCTTGATCAAATGCAGAGTAGTAGTGGAGTACATCACACATTCAATTTTCCTAGCACAATTGGTAGCCATGTATGCTATGGTATTCACGACATCAGATATCACTCATCATATAAGCGTTATTAGCAAAGTCATTGAGTTTCCAAGGATGAAGCATTGGCAAGCAATTTAGTAGATTCTTCGATATCAAAAAGAATAACTGATATTGACCATTCTCTCAAATAAATTAATGTTGACCTCATATTAAAAAAATGCTTCAGAATGTTTGGTAGCTGAATAATTCTAGACCACACTGCGTATTTTGATGGGAGGAGATCAATGACAAGCTTGCATTAGGGAGTTCATTTCTTAATTGGAAGGCTACCATATGACATTCAGTTACATTGTCTACTACATAGGCAGAGTATATGGTATTGCAAAGCTGTAGTGGAAGGTATCTGGTGAAGGCCTTGATTGGAGATCTTAGTCTACAATAGGATCAAGCAATCGTATATTGTAACAATCTTACCGCTATATGCCTAACCAATATTTAGGTGCAATTATGAGAGGACTTAGCTTATTGATGTTAGGTATCACTTCATTTGTTCTGAGAATATGATCAAGATAAAGGTCGATAGTATAGCTGATCTAGCCGATATGTCCACCACGACAGTTCTCGTGAACAAGTTAAGTAATGTCTAGACTTGCTTAATGTTGACTGTTCACAGTAGCCTTATATAAGAAAAGGTGGTGACAAAGTCTAGCAATTGGTATTCTGAAGATTTAATTAAATGTGGAGATTGATGATATGCTTTGATATTAATTGATTTAGGGATCTATCTAAATGCTAATTGATTATTGATTAAGGAATCTATTTGGATTCTAATTGTTTAAAGTATCCATCTTTATTCTGATTGTTTCTTAACTCATGTGTTCTTCCACTTACCATTTAAGGAGATTTGAAAAATCTGCTCATTTATGGAGATTAAGAATCTATCCATTAGGGGGGTTTTTCTATATTGGTACTATATAAATCACGACAGTGGTAGTGTTTGAAAACATCTTTTGTACCACAATTCTTCTACCATAGTAGGTGAGATCTAGCTACTACTAAGGACATACCCTTTTATTGGAGATCCATGTAAATCTTGTGTTGTGGTTGACTAATTGCTTGTGCATCAGCATGTTTGATTTGCACCCTCATCTATTACACGTAAGATATACCTTTTCTAATATGTATACATATCATTCCCTTTTATATCGGGGCTTTAATCTACCAACTATTGGTAACTATGCTCCATTCCTACCATACATGCATTTTCTTTATATGGTTTCTCATCTTTCTTGTGCGCGCATATGTCCACTCATTCCGTTGGTAACCATGGCCAAGGATTTTGCTTTGATCAGCTACAAACCTAATGCTTCACCTTCATGGGGGTAGGGTGGGCATGGAGGAGGGAGGAGTAAGGGGAATATAGGGCTTGATAGTATTTAACTTATCAACCTTTGGACTGATGTTGTTCACCTCAGTTTGTTCCGGTTGGTGGTCTATCTCCCTTGTTGTTGAGATGCAAGGGGAAATAAATTGTTTGTTTAGCTTGATACATTACAAAGCCCATTATGTGACCTCCTTAGAGATGGTGAGCGAAGCCTGTCACTTCAAATGAGGATCTCACTGCCTAATGAAAAAGATGGATTATGACTGCAATTGGTATTAGAAGGATCCGCCATTTTGAGGGTTGCAGCTGTACATTTATGCTATATAAACCTCCCTGGTTAGGGTTTTCTACATTATATATACTACCATATGTAGGCTAGGGTTTAGATCTTAGCATATCACGGAAGTGTGAAGATCATATCACACACGATCAAGAATGCCTAGTCATACTAGTTGCTCGGGGCATCAGAAATTATTTTTTTAAAGAGATGAAATCACATGATTTGAAAATGCTTCTCAAATCATTTCATCAAGGTCACAAACAAGTTATAGGAATACATTTGAAGCGTGATTGCAATCCCTTATCTCTAAAGTAAGAGACCACCTGTCTCAAGTTCGATCCAACAAAGGAGACACTTGCAAGCGCGTGGATAAGATGCGTTCTTCTTGCAATCCAAGTCGAAGATCCGAGCGATGAATATTCTGATTTTGTTTCAAGAAATCTGACATCTTTTTCATGAGTAAGAAGCACCGAAGAGGACAAAGATCCACAAGCAGTCGATGCGGCAACACAATGACGCGATGACGATGACGAGGCTCTCTAGATCAAAATATGGACGACTACAATTGAGAGAGAGATTGTGCGTGTGTAGAGAATAGAAGGAGAGAGATTGCTCTTGCAATTTTGTTGTAAAAGAAAGAGATAGGGTTACCCTTTCTTTCATAACATATTGGATCTCCATGGATCTCAATCCATGTGCACACAAAATCAATGGTGTAGATGATTTTGTGCTTTCAATCAATGGTCATGATTTTGTTGCATAAATTTGCAACAATAAATAGTTTCCTTAAAATAAATTAAATATATTGAAGATCCATCAATATAATTCAATTTAAACCAAAGCAACAAACATGGAATTAATTTGGAAGAAGGCAAGCCTCCTACCATACAAAGGGTAGACGTTCACCAAGTTAAAGAGCACAAGGTGGCTGTCCACCCTTGTATGGAAAGGAGGCCCATGAAGGATATGGTTAGATCCTCAAGCGCATCACGGAAGCGTGAGCGTCGTATCGAATACGACGAGGAGCGACTAGTCGGACTAGTTGCTCGATGCAACGGAATTTTAAAAAAAATTTTACGACGAAACCACATGATCCAAGAACACTTCTCGAATCGTTTCATCTAAACCACAAACAAGTAATAGGATTACCTCTTGAAGCGTGGTTGCGATCGAGTCTCTAAACGAAGAGACCTCCTGTCTCAAGTCCGATCCGACGGAGGGGACACTTGCGAGCGCGGGGATGAACCGCGTGCTTCTCGCAATCCATGTTGATGATCCAAGCGGCGGATCTCCTGATCTCGACACACGAGATCCAACATCTTCTTCACGAGCGAGGCGCACTGAAGGAGACGGAGATCCACGAGCAGAAGAACGGGCAGCATAACGACGACGCAGCGGCGATGGAGAACCTCTCCATGGCATCCATGGTGGACGACCATGAGAGGGAGAGAGAGGGCTGACCTCTAGAGAGAAAGAGAGAGAGAGAGAGAGATGCTTCTCAAGCATTGTGTGTAAAGAGAGAGCATGGGTATGCCTCTCTATTTATAGGGTTTTAGGATCCATGGATCTTAATCCATGGGACATATAAAATCAATGGATGAGATTGATTTATGTCAATCCAATGGTCAAGATTGTTGTTGGTAAAAGCCAACAACTTGTGATTTAATTTTGATTAAATATATTTGATAAATCAAATAAATATAATACCAAATTAAACCACACAAATAGAGAGAGAGAAAATAAGGGAGATACACCTTCCTCTTTGGAAGGGGGGGACGGCCACCAATTCCCTCAAGGAATTGGTGCCGCCCCCTCCTTTCCAAAAGGGGAGGGCAATCTCCTTGATTTTCTCTCCATCCAATTTCCAACAACAATTTGTTGGTATTTTAATTCACCAAAATAATTCTCAATTAATTTTTGGGAATATTGCAATCTTGACATTGAATTATTGTGAATCAAATTCACAACCCAAAACAAAATGTAATTTACATTTTCAATTAATTAAACAATGTGTATCCAATACACATTAATAATTAATCTACTAATATAAATTATATTTAACTCTCTCTAATACATTATAAATCACATTTATAATATATTATGAATAATTGGATATTACTATCCACATTATTCTTATCCTTGATAATTAAATCATATTTAATCATCTTGGATCTCTTTATCTCATGTGTTCAAATAATATGAATCACATTCACATTATTCACATCTTTGATAATTAAATCACATTTAATTATCTAAGATAACTCTCTTTATAATATGAATCATATTCACATTATTCATGATAATTAAATCACATTTAATTATCAATTTTCTCAATGCTCGGATACATATATCAACAATAGAATTTTTCATGAACTCTTTCAATGACAATGCGCTTTCTCCGCGAATACTTGGAGATAAGGACAGGGCGATTGTATTGTTCTACGTATAGTGACATGGATATTGAGATCACATCTCAAATCCAGATCTCGGGCCTCCCATAGATGCTTGATTAAATAAAGACCGCAAATCTAATCTTCTCATTGAATCTGAATCACATTCAGATTAATGTCCAACATTTGGACTAAGATTAGATTACTTCTCTACTGAGAGGAGTCACTAAAATCCAGACCCGTTTCATCACTCCCTAGGAATGGAAGCGTCATGGTTATACAACCGTTTATGATCACATCACCCTCAGGCATTCCCAATACCTGTACATCCTGCATACTGGAAGACTCAGAATAAACCCGAAGTATTAGATCAACTTTATATTGTCTACTTCAGGGTTTTATCAGTAAGCTTCTCATTCGATCATTGGGAGTCGGTATCGATCATATACTTTCCAAAAGCATATATCATACCTAGGTCTTGATCATATACTTTCCAAAAGTATATATCAAACCTACAAATTCAGTCAAGCTTCCAAAGCGAGATGACCGTGTGCATGGAGTTTGATTCTTCCCAATATCTCATGAGTGAGCTCATGTCTTCCAGTTCAGTAGTGAACCTGTATGATCCCTTTGAGAGATCGTATTACTCATATGCCCTTATATGCACACCAGCGCGCCGGTGTATAGACCTTGATTAGGTCATCAACCTATTGGTCTGCCAAATGTACATACTCAGACATATAGTAACACACCTGTCTCCGGTCAGAGGATGTGTGCCTATATCATGACAGCATATGATATAGGACTTTGGTTATCTCGATCTCGTTAAGTCAACTCTTTGACCTAACTAATCTGACACCTCTGAATCTCTATTCCTATGCAGAGGACCTGCATCAAGAAGTCGGTCAGATATCAGCCTAACTGAGAAAGGATTGCCATCTCCTACTCAGGCTGGAGATCATCTCTTAATAATCATTTGACGGTGCTTGATGAGTCCTCAATCTAACTCATTAGATATTCATCTAAGCACCAGCCTCTATGATTCAATAATTGAATCAACAGCTGTATGATCATTAAGATGGCCATGGTACATAACCCTAATTGTACTAAGGGACCTATTATGCAAACTATGTACTCTTTATTTCAGACTAAGGAGTGAATTGCAATAACATTTATTGCATAATGGCTCGCCGTGGGCTCGCATGTCCAACAATCTCCCACTGGCCCAAAGAGCCATTAATGGGCTAATCATTTAAACCCACACTCATGTGACAATCATAGGCTATTTAGAAAATAGCTACGTAAGCTGATCAGTCACTCTGTTCTCAAGAGACTACGCCAAGTCCTTTTACGGCACTTGCATATCTCCTAGTAACAGTGCTCGCATCCAATGCGAATGTTGCATCTCATGCAACCGATACTCAATTTTGTTGGTTATAGTGTCCTTGACACTACATCTTATTATTTATCATAACCAGTATTCCCATAATCCTTACTAGAATACCTTCATTCCTGGAGATCTCTATCTCCTAAGGTATCTACAGTTAAGACCATCATAGATCACTATCTACAAGGTCTTAAACTTTTTGAAGATAAGACTTTGAGATCACTATCTCTAAGTTTCATCATCTTTGAATATATTGTTATTACTGCAACTAAGTGTTTTATTTCCAGAGTAGGATTAGTAAAAGTTTACTACTCCCACTGCATGGCAGATATCTGGCTCTTGTACACATCTAGCATACACCCAGCTTCTCATAACTGATGCACAAGTGCAAGCAGTTCTAGCATTCACTTCCTCAACTCTTTGAGGTGCTATCCCTCTAGACAGGTCACTACCACATCTTAAGGGAAGGAAGCTTTTCTTGGAATTTTCCAAAAAATGGAAAAAGTCCAAGGTGTATTGCTAATGTGACGGTCCCAATACCCTCTTCTCTTTGCTTTTGAACGACTTCAGAACTAAGATCTAAGAGGTATCCTTGAGATCATATCCCAAAGTATGGAACAACCAAATTTTAAAACACTTATTATTTATTCTTATATCATTTTAAATGATTAGAATAATATCTACATTTAGCACGATGAATACAATGGCACTCCCACTAAGATTTACATGGTTCATCAAGATCCTATCTGAAATCATAACATTTACAATTTCATCAAATCTTATGTTCCAAATACAAGAAGCGTATTTGAGTCCAAAGATGGAGTTCTTTAGCTTGCATACCTTGCTTTCCTCAACCATGAAGCCCTGGGGCTACTTCATATGAATATCCTCAAAGAGGTATTCGTAGAGGAAAGCAATCTTGACTCTCATCATGAAGAAGTCATAGTCAAGTTGTGTAGCTACAGTTAGCAATATTCTGATGGGTTAAAGCAAGGTCACTGGAGAGCAAGTCTCATCGCAAGCGATGCCTTCTCTTCGGTGTGTAGCTCATGGCTACGAACCGTGCTTTGAAGGTCCATACCTTCTCATCAGGTTCCCTCTTTCTCTTGAAGATCCATTTACACCTTAATGGGTCTGACCCATATAGGTGGATCCTCGAGGGTCCATATACAACACTTGTATATGAAGTCTACATTAGACTTTTATTGCTAACATCCATCTTTCCATGTTATGATCCTCAGGAGCTTCATCACATGAAGTCTGATCATTTTCAGATTTAACTGAGACATGGAATCCATCCTCAAACTTATTTGAAGAGGTATTAATTATCTATTTTAGTTACCGATTTCAGGAGCCTCATTATCTTTTCAAGATTAAATAAGTTCCTTTACTTCATTTTCATCTTGATTCTCAAGAGAGTCATCCTATATGAATCATATTCTCAAAGATGAGATCTTTTAAGAATCTCAAGGTCATAGAGTAGGTATCTAATACCATCCTTTATTTTCCTAATGAAGTAGCACTCTCTAGTGCTAGATTCCAGCTTACATGCATGGAACCTTATTAAGTATATAATGCAGTCTCTACTACATATATATCTTGGAAACTTAAGAGATAATTATGCTAGGATTAATCATTGATTAAATCATGTCACACATGATCAATTGTATCTCCCTACAACTCCTTTGAGTTAAGGTTTATTAGGAGGATTGAGATAGAAATGATATTCATATCTCCATAAGGTATTTCTTGAATTCATCTAATAGGTACAAGCTACCTTGGTTAGATCAAATTCATTTCATCTTCCTTCAAACTTTGGTTCTAAATCAAAATTGCGAAATCTTTGAACATTTCAAATGTTTCTTAGGTGAAGAGAAGAGATCTCATATCATATATAATCATTAACAGATATCACATATCCATAATGTTTACTATGATATAGATGATCTGCATACATCAATATGTATGAGATCCTTAATACCTTGACATCTTACACCTTTCCCAAGGAAGGATGTATTAGACATTTTACTTTGAATACAATATTCACAAGTATGTGAGATTTGAATCTTTAGACAATCTAAAGTTTCATGTCTTACCAGTCCATTGATTTCATCAACAGACATATGTCCAAAATTTGATGCCAGATCATTGTCAAATGATCTTTATCCTCCTATTGATCTTTTAAAGGTTTAATTTTCA
Organism: Ottelia alismoides; assembly: GCA_037367405.1. Lineage (NCBI taxonomy): Eukaryota > Viridiplantae > Streptophyta > Magnoliopsida > Alismatales > Hydrocharitaceae > Ottelia > Ottelia alismoides. Next base: position 72,492 of record JAZKJV010008861.1, on the reverse strand, counting down.
GTATTAGAAATCTTAATGAACCATTCAATAATTTTCTAATTTAATAGAGTCCACTAGATTTTAGATTACTATCTGAAATATTTCCATCATAACTCTTTATGATAGATTTATTACAGAATTCATGTTTATATCCAACAATTAGAAATAAACAATGAGTGTATTCTAATATCTAGGTCATAGAGACATTCTCTAAGACTAAGGGCTCCCACTGAAAATATGAAGTCTATTGATCTCATGGAAACTATTTCAACACTTGCATCACTTTCAACATGGATGATCAATAAACCTTAAGATCAAATTTCTAATATGCTAATACATATGCAACCAATTGCAAGTGTTATTAGAAGATTGAGATACAATTATTAGACTTTACCTTATCAAATAAGTAAGTCAATTACAATGATTATATGTAGATTATACTGATGCTCCATCCGAGTCCTTTTCTGAGGATTCTAGACAGACTTGATAGTCATACTATCAACACATAAACTTATTGCAGCATTGGCATTCATCCAACTCTTTGGATGTCATATGGAAGTCACAGAAGTACAGTCAACTATTTGATTATACTTCTTGCTTGAGTCCAACCCATGCTTCCACTGCGCTCCCTTTATCTATAAACAACCATTGCTTAAGAATAAGGATCTCTTATGTTAAAATCAAAAATTTCAATATAAGAGTATTTCAACATTTATACAAGCTTCACCCAATTCATACAATATGAATATTATGAAGCTTCATGAATGACTAGAGTATAGATAGTAGAATGATGACACTCATCATCTACATCCTTCTAAACTCTTAAAACATAGGTTCAGGTCGGTATTCAAATAATTTGAATACATCATCTCTTATAGAGCTACCATTCTGCATGATGTAGAGAACCACATCATTCATGATTAAATGTCGAGAGCACATATGTATGCCAGAATATCTTTATTGATTTTATAAGGATTAATTTGATAATTACGATCATCATCGACATGTCACTTCAAAAGTACATTCGATAAGATCAAGACTTATAGAGACATACAAATCCTAGGGTTTTAGTCCTATTGTCTTATTTAATTATCACTTCTCATTATTATGAGGAAACTTGCACATTGCAACCACATACATTATGTGTCAAATCGCAAGTACAATATCTGGATTAAGGGTCTAATCTATGATATTATGCTGGTTATTAATGAGTATATAACATTGAGTGGGTTTAATGAAGGATTATCCGAAATAAATAATTTGCATAGGGGTATATATTTATATATATACATGTTTTACTTTGAATTAGGAATTTTATATCAAAGTTGTCTTGCCATGTCAACAATGAAAGTTCATTCCCTTAATCACTTTCAATGTAAGAGATATACTTACCATTATATCTCAAGCAAGATCTGGGATCTCCTTTCTTATCTTTGTTGCATCCCAATAATATGAGAACCTACAACTCGGATAAAAAGAAGCGGGAACACATTCCGCCTTGCAAGTCCAACTTGCATCTCCCAATTCGGTCTTTAATACCCGGGCCCACCACCCCTAAGGTGATGTTGACCCGTCATTAATTGAACCAACCGTCAACAGGAATACAACTCGCTATGCGCAATCCAATATCGCCCCAATAATATGAGGACCCGATATTGGGGTCACTACGCATACGTCCTTACTCTTTAGAGAAGCGATGAGCCCGATCCAAATGGATCATATGCAGGGGCTGTCACTTCGGACAGGCGTCTCCTACATATAATATCTGGCGACGAAACTCTTCGCCTTGACGGGAGACCATGGATGTCACTTATGTGATCCTCCATATCTTATTCAAATTAAATTAATTTCTATGAATCACATTCATATAATTAATTCTTCCAAGGGAATTATCAACTCTAATCATATTAGAGTATTCTTAATTGGATATAATTAACTTAATCATATTAAATTAATTATCAATCCAATTTAATCAATCAAACTTAATTTTATACTTGAATATATATATATATATATATGGTATTATTCTCAAAGTACGTATTAATTCGTATTTTAATAATTAGAAAAATACATCATAATCCCTCGGACATTATCCCGGCCCTACCCGCTGTCATGGCCAGTACCGACGGGAGTGGGGCGAACCACATACGTTGCAACCCGCTGACCCAGCGATCCCCGACTAGACACCATATCCGCCTCGGGAAAGGATAATGCCAAATTGATTATTTTGTACTTGAGATGATCATCGGTTCTTCAACCGAAATTATACCATATAGTAATCAAAACAATTTTGATTTTAAGGAAATTTGCTAGGCAAATTCCCAAGTCCTATTCAAGCAAGAAGTTTGATGATTGTAATTCTAATTATGGTTTAGATCAAATCTAATCAACTAATTGGTTGGGGCCAAGTCAATTAAGGAAATAATCATTCTCTAATATTTCACAAATATTTTTCATAATTATTTCTCGAAATTAACAATTAATTTCATTAATTGACAATCACATGGTTCTTGATTAGGAAAGCAATTTCAGCAGTGACCCCTACTTACTAAAATTGGCATATCTCAATCATATTAAATCCAAATTAAGCAAAGTCAATTTCTAAAGTTTTCTAATTTGATTTAGGACAGAACCTAAGTGATGTTTCATGCATTTCGAGGCAAGTCTAAACAGTAATTAACATTTTAATCACGTTCAGATTCACAGTTCCCGCAACAGTGCATACATATTCATTAAAACGACCATATCTCGAGCATACGAAATCCGATTTACGCAAACTCAGATACTATGGTTTCCTTATTTAATGGGGAACATAATAAAAGTATAAAATTCGTGTTTAAACAATTTAAACAGTGCCGAATTTATTTACTAAACAGATCTGCGAAATCAAATGCATTGAAAACTTTCGCGACCTTAGCGAACCCAAGTCGTCCTTGGTTAACGAATCACTATTCGAAACCGTCGACCTAAGGCTCTGATACCACTTGAAGGATATGGTTAGATCCTCAAGCGCATCACGGAAGCGTGAGCCTCGTATCGAATACGACGAGGAGCGACTAGTCGGACTAGTTGCTCGATGCAACACAATTTAAAAAAAATTTTTACGACGAAACCACATGATCCAAGAACACTTCTCGAATCATTTCGTCTAAACAACAAACAAGTAATAGGATTACCTCTTGAAGCGTGGTTGCGATCGAGTCTCTAAACGAAGAGACATCCTGTCTCAAGTCCGATCCGACGGAGGAGACGCTTGCGAGCGCAGGGATGAACCGCGTGCTTCTCGCAATCCATGTTGATGATCCAAGCGGCAGATCTCCTGATCTCGACACACGAGATCCAACGTCTTCTTCACGAGCGAGGCGCACCGAAGGAGACGGAGATCCACGAGCAGAAGAACGGGCAGCATAACGACGATGCCACGACGATGGAGAACCTCTCCATGGCATCCATGGTGGACGACCATGAGAGGGAGAGAGGGCTGACCTCTAGAGAGAAAGAGAGAGAGAGAGATGCTTCTCAAGCATTGTGTGTAAAGAGAGAGCATGGGTATGCCTCTCTATTTATAGGGTTTTGGGATCCATGGATCTCAATCCATGGGACATATAAAATCAATGGATGAGATTGATTTATGTCAATCCAATGGTCAAGATTGTTGTTGGTAAAAGCCAACAACTTGTGATTTAATTTTGATTAAATATATTTGATAAATCAAATAAATATAATACCAAATTAACCACACAAATAGAGAGAGAGAAAATAAGGGAGATACACCTTCCTCTTTGGAAGGGGGGACGACCACCAATTCCCTCAAGGAATTGGTGCCGCCCCCTCCTTTCCAAAAGGGGAGGGCAATCTCCTTGATTTTCTCTCCATCCAATTTCCAACAACAATTTGTTGGTATTTTAATTCACCAAAATAATTCTCAATTAATTTTTGGGAATATTGCAATCTTGACATTGAATTATTGTGAATCAAATTCACAACCCAAAACAAAATGTAATTTACATTTTCAATTAATTAAATAATGTGTATCCAATACACATTAATAATTAATCTACTAATATAAATTATATTTAACTCTCTCTAATACATTATAAATCACATTTATAATATATTATGAATAATTGGATATTACTATCCATATTATTCTTATCCTTGATAATTAAATCATATTTAATCATCTTGGATCTCTTTATCTCATGTGTTCAAATAATATGAATCACATTCACATTATTCACATCTTTGATAATTAAATCACATTTAATTATCTAAGATAACTCTCCTTATAATATGAATCAAATTCACATTATTCATGATAATTAAATCACATTTAATTATCCATTTTCTCAATGCTCGGATACATATATCAACAATAGAATTTTTCATGAACTCTTTCAATGACAATGCGCTTTCTCCGCGAATACTTGGAGATAAGGACAGGGCGATTGTATTGTTCTACGTATAGTGACATGGATATTGAGATCACATCTCAAATCCAGATCTCGGGCCTCCCATAGATGCTTGATTAAATCAAGACCGCAAATCTAATCTTCTCATTGAATCTGAATCACATTCAGATTAATGTCCAACATTTGGACTAAGATTAGATTACTTCTCTACTGAGAGGAGTCACTAAAATCCAGACCCGTTTCATCACTCCCTAGGAATGGAAGCGTCATGGTTATACAACCGTTTATGATCACATCACCCTCAGGCATTCCCAATACCTGTACATCCTGCATACTGGAAGACTCAGAATAAACCCGAAGTATTAGATCAACTTTATACTGTCTACTTCAGGGTTTTATCAGTAAGTTTCTCATTCGATCATTGGGAGTCGGTATCGATCATATACTTTCCAAAAGCATATATCATACCTAGGTCTTGATCATATACTTTCCAAAAGTATATATCAAACCTACAAATTCAGTCAAGCTTCCAAAGCGAGACGACCGTGCGCACGGAGTTTGATTCTTCCCAATATCTCATGAGTGAGCTCATGTCTTCCGGTTCAGTAGTGAACCTGTATGATCCCTTTGAGAGATCGTATTACTCATATGCCCTTATATGCACACCAGCGCGCCGGTGTATAGACCTTGATTAGGTCATCAACCTATTGGTCTGCCAAATGTACATACTCAGACATATAGTAACACACCTGTCTCCGGTCAGAGGATGTGTGCCTATATCATGACAGCATATGATATAGGACTTTGGTTATCTCGATCTCGTTAAGTCAACTCTTTGACCTAACTAATCTGACACCTCTGAATCTCTATTCCTATGCAGAGGACCTGCATCAAGAAGTCGGTCAGATATCAGCCTAACTGAGAAAGGATTGCCATCTCCTACTCAGGCTGGAGATCATCTCTTAATAATCATTTGACGGTGCTTGATGAGTCCTCAATCTAACTCATTAGATATTCATCTAAGCACCAGCCTCTATGATTCAATAATTGAATCAACAACTGTATGATCATTAAGATGGCCATGGGACATAACCCTAATTGTACTAAGGGACCTATTATGCAAACTATGTACTCTTTATTTCAGATTAAGGAGTGAATTGCAATAACATTTATTGCATAATGGCTCGCCGTGGGATCGCATGTCCAACAGCCCATTCATTCCAAATATGTTGAGATCTCATTTCAACATATATTCCACATGCGAATAACTTTTGTTTCAAAATTATTCACAAAAATAATTCCATTTTTGTGACATTATGACATTGACAATTATGAATCATATCGTTACATCCAATATAAAATATAAATTGCATTTTCAATTAGTTGTTCAATGTGAATCCAATTCACATTAACATTAAATTTCTAAATACTATTTACAATTAAATCTCTCCAATATATTATAAATAACATTTATAATATTCATGATTATACGGACAATGATATCTACATTAATCATAATGTTGATAATTAAATCATATTTAATTATCTTGGATAACTATTCTCATGTGTCTAAATAATATGAATCATATTCATATTATTCATGATAATTAAATCACATTTAATCATCAATTTCCCAATGCTAAGTATATTATCAATAATGGAATTATTCCTAAACTCTCTCAAGAATTACGTGCTTTCTCTGCGGATACTTGGAGATAAGGACATGGTGATTGTACATTCCATGTATAGTGTCTTGGATTGAGATCATATCTCAAATCCTGATCTCGGGGACCTCTGAAAGATTGATTAAATCAAACTTTGAATCTAGACATCTCATTGGATCTGAATGCCAGATCAATGTCTAACACTTGGACTAAGATTAGATTGCCAATCTTTTGAGAGGAGTCACTAAAATCCAAACCTGTTTCATCATTCCCTCAGAATGGATGTGTCATGGTTATACAATCGCTTATGATCACATCACCCTCGAGTATTCCTCTTACCCGTATGCCATGCGTACTAGAAGACCTATAATAAACCCGAAGATTTAGATCACATTTAGGTTGTCTTCTTCAGGGTTTTATCATTAAGTTTCAAATTCGATCATTGAGAGTTGGCATCACTCGTATGCTTTCCAAAAGTATATATTATAGATACAAATTCTCGTCATGTTTCCAAGGCAAGAAGATCATGCATGGTATTTGATCGGTCCCAATACCTCATGAGTGAACTCGTATCTTTCGGTTCATTAGTGAACCTTTACAATCCCTTTGAGAGATCGTATTATTCATATGCCCTCGCATGCACACCAGCTCGTAGGTGTATAGACCTTGATTAGGTCATCAACCTAATGGTCTGCCGAATGTATACATACTCAGACATATAACAATACATTTATATCTGGTCAGAGGATGCATGCCTATATCATGTCAGCATATGACATAGGTCTTGATTATTTCGATCTCGTTAAATCAACTCTTTGACCTAACTTATCTGATACGTCCGAATCTCTATTCCTATGCAGAGGACATGTATCAAGAGGTCAGTCAGATATAAACCTTTAGAGAAAGATTTCCATCTCTTTCTCATGCTAAGATCATCTCTTTACAATCAGTTGATGGTACTTGATGAGTCCTCAATCTAACTCTTTAGATATCATCCAAGTGCTAGCCTATATGATTCAACCATTGAATCAACAACTGTATCATCATTAAGATGGCCATGGTACATAGCCCTAATTGTACTAAGGGATCTTATAAGTGCATTCATTCATTTAATATCAGACAAGGAATGTAATGAACCAATAATCAGGCTCATATGGCTAGCAATCTTCCACTATCCCTCAGAACCATTCATGTACAAAATGTAAATCCATACTCATTACATGCTGGTCAAAAACCTTTTGCGTTAAAGGTTTGATAAAGGGATCGACAACGTTGTCGGCAGAGGCCACCTTGGTTATGGCGATGTCACCACACTTTTGAATCTCCTAAATGATGTGATATTTCCTTTCTACGTGCTTGCTCTTCTGATGCCATCTTGGTTCGTTTGCCTGAGCTATGGTGTAGGAAGCCAAAGTAGCAGGATGAGAGTATCAGAGGAAACTACGCCAAGTTCTAGGATGAACTTGCATAACCACACCACCTGCTTTGCAGCATCCGACATGGCAATGCGTTCGACTTCTGTTGTTGAATCACCCATAGTGTCATGCTTCTTGCTTCTCCAGCTCACAATACCACTGTTTAACAAGAATACAAACCCTAAAGTTGACTTGCAGTCATCTATATCATATTAGAAGTCTGAATCTATGTATCCTAATACTTGAAGATCACCATCTCCATAGACAAGATGTAATCCTGTGTCTGTCTTAAATACTTAAAGATATTCTTCACTGCATTCCAATATTGTTTTCCATAACAGTGTTGGTAATGGCTTACCATTCCCACTGCATGGCAGAAATCTAGCCTTGTGCACATCATGACATACATTAAGCTTCCCACAACTGATGCTTATAAGCATCCAGATATAGCTTTCTTATCCTCAACACTTTGAGGAGCCATCCCTTTAGATAGGCAGAGACCATGTCTTAACCTTTCTTGGAATTCTCCATATGGGAACGTTCCAAGATTTTAATGTTTCCATGTTGTGATAATCTCAAAATCCCCTTTTCTTGGTTTCTGAACAATTTCAGACCTAAAATATAAGAGACTTCTCCAAGTTCTTTCATCTCGAAGGTATGTGACAATCAAATCTTAACACTAGTCATCATCCTTGTATCATTCTCAGTGATAAGGATGACATTTACGTAAAGCACAATGAACACAATGACATTCCCACTAAGCTTCTTGTACACACATGATTCATTAGGATTCTGAACAAAATCATAACTCTTTATGGTTTCATCAAATCCGATGTTCCAGCTACGAGAAGCTTGTTTGAGCCCATAGATGGATTTCTTCAGCTTTCATACTTTGCCTTCCTCAGTTATGAAGCCCTGTGTCTTCTCCATATAGATATCCTCCTCGAGGTATCCATTGAGGAGTGTCGTCTTGACGTTCATCTACCAGATGTCGTAGTCAAGATATGCAGCTATAACTAGCAATGCTCTGATGGATTTAAACATAGACACATGAGAGGATGTCTCATCATAGTCGGTGCCTTCTCTTTTTGTGTAACCCTTGTCCATGAGTCATGCCTTGAAGGTCTCTACCTTCCAATTAGGTCCCCCTTTCTCTTTAAGATCAATTTACACCCAATGAGTTTTACCCCTCTAGGTGGATCATCAGGGTCCATACAACATTTTTGTACATGGAGTCTATTCAGACTTCATTGCTAGCATCCATCTATTCATGTCATGCTCCGTGAGTGCTTCATCAAATGAAGTTGGATCATTGTCAGTTTCACCTGACACATGGAATTCATACCTTTTAGGTGGTGCAACCACCCTCTAACTCCTTCGAAGAGGTACATGTGTGTCATTTTTATTTACACCTTTAGTTTCTGGTTCAAGAAGCTTAATATCCTCAGGGGATTCAATGAGTTTCTTTACATCATTTTTGTCTTGACTCAAGGAAGTCATCCTCTAGAAATTTTACATCTTTAGAGACAAAAACCTTTAAGTCTCATGGTCGTAAAGTTGGTATCCGATCCTATCCTTTGCATACCCAATGAAGTACACACACAAATGCGAGACTCTAGCTAACTTGCATCCACATTCTTCGCATGGACCAAGCAACCCAAATCCTCAAGTGTCTAACACTGGCCTTGGTACTATACCAAAGCTCATGAGGGATTTTCGGTATAGATTTGCTAGGAATCATGTTCAGGATATATATTGCAGTCTCTACTGCATATTCCCAGAAACTAAGAGGCAAATGTTCTTTACTCATCATTGAACAGATCATGTGCATGATGTTCCTATTGCGTCTTTCAGCAACACCATTAAGTTGGGAGTTCCCGGAGGAGTGAGATTGGAGACAATTCCTCTCTATTTGAGGTATTCCTTAAATTCATCTGAGAGGTACTCGCTATCTCGATCAGATCGAATCCGTTTAATCTTCCTATCGATTTGGTTCTCACTAAAGGAATGAACTCTTTGAACTTTTCAAAGGTTTCATATTTATGACGTAATAGTTAGATAAACATGTATTGAGAATGATCATCAATAAACGTCAAATAATATTGATAACCATTTCGGGTCGCGGTACTGAAGGGACCACATACAACTGTATGTATTAGGTAAAGAATACCCTCACATCGTGTAACCTTGTTACACAAGGCATTCTGATCATTTTATCTGAAATACAATGTTCACAGGCAGACAAAGTTTGGACCTATAGAAAATATAAGGGTCCATCCTTTATCCATCTATCGATCCTATCAATAGATAAATGACCAAGACTTTGACGCCAAATCATGTTCGAATAATTTCCATCCTCTCTAGTTCTTTTAGGGTTTTTATTAGTGTGTGTTACATTCATGACACATTCATCAATGTACAATTCATAGAGTCCACCAGGAGTTATAATGCCATCCTCAATATATTTATCATAAGGACTTATGACAAGTTTATTACATAATAAGAATGAATATCCATTTCTAACTAACTTATATACATATATTAACTTCCTTCTAACATCTGGAACATATGGACATTCTTTAAGTACTAGGACTCTCCCATTAGATAATGATAGTCTGTAGGTCTCGAAGGCGAGTATTGCAATAGTTGCATCAGATGCCATCTGGATGACTATTTCCCATTCATCAAGATTCCTAGTTTCCTGAAATAGATGCAAAATTGCATACATGAATAAAAATGCCAGAATCGATGACCCAACTACATTATTGTCCTACAAGAAAATTGGTTTCAATGATGAAAGCATATTTTGTACCTATTGGGGCTTTACCTTTCTCGATGTTTTTAGATATTCTAGGCAGTTACGCTTCCAGTGCCTTGACTTTTTACGATAATGAAAAATATCGGATTTTTTCGATACTATCAATGTAGAAGCATAATAAGATGAGCCAATAGCTTGACTCTTCTTCTTTTTCTTTTGGACCGAACCCTTCCAAGTCCCATGTTCCCGATCGCAATTCCCTTTGACATGTGCAACCGTTGCACTGCTAGTGGGATTTTCTTTCTTCATTACATCTTCACTTCTTCATTACGTCTTCTGCAAGCTTTAATGAAGACACTAAATCAATGTTAGTCAAGCTCATCTTATTCATGTGGTATGATACCACAACATTGTTGAAAGAATTTGGCAAAGATAGCAATATGAAGTAAGACTAAATATTTGCATCCATCTTTACCCCTAGGGTATCTGGTTCCGAGAGATAACCAAACATTCTGATTACGTGCTCTCGAACTGAATTCCTTCATGCATCTTGCATTGGATAAGTTCTTTCATTATGTTATAACGTTAAATGCAGTTCACGTCACCGAACATCTCTTTCGGATTCAGGATTATGTCATGGATCGTGTTCATGTCAACATGTTGCTTCTGAATCACATTGGACAAAGACCTCGGAATATAACACTTAGCCAATGATTGATCTTCATCATATTTTTTATTGTACCGAAGTTCTTTCAATGTTGTAGGTTTTGTGTACTTGTTCTTCGTGAGCACATAGCTAATGCGCTCGGTAGAAAGAACATGTTCCAAACTATGGATCCAAACCGAATAATTTGAGCCGGTCCACTGGTTGACCTCCAAAAGCATACTGAGCGGGTTCATGGATTTCATGTTTGAAATTAAGAGTGAATAATATTAGAACATATACCTAATTATATATTCACATTTTAAATTATTTGATTGAGGATTTTTCATCAAATTAATTTTGTCTTTTCAACCTTGAAAGTACATTCCCTTATTAAACTTTCAAAGAAAGAGATATACTCACTACTGTATCTCTAGCAAGATCTGTGATCTCTTTTTCACCTTTGTTACATCCCAATAATATAAGAAACTATAACTCGGATAAAAAGAAGCGGGAACTCATTCCGTCTTGCAAGTCCAACTTGCATTTCACAATTAAGTCTTTAACACCCGTGTTGATAACCCTTAAGTTGTTGTTGACCCGTTGTTAATCGAATCATCCATTAAAAGGAATAGAACTTGCTATGCACAATCCAATATTGTCGAAATAATATGAGGAACCAATATTGGGATCACTACATATACAACCTTTACTCTTTCCAAAAGCAAAGATCCTAATCTGGGTGCGCTTGTATGTAGTAACTATCACTTTGGTTAGGTATCTCCCACATACAATCCATGGTGACAAGACCCTTCACCTTGATGGGATACTATGGATGTCAATATGATCATTCATATTAATTCACATAATTAATTCTTCCAAGGGAATTACATCTCTATTCATAATAGAGTGTTTATTTTAATTAGATTTAATTGATTTAATCATATTAAATCAATTATCAATCTAATGCAACCAATAAAGAATTAGAGTTTGCTTGATATTACTATATATTATTAGCTCTCACAAGTATGTATTGTTCTTGATTTTAGTAATTAGAATACAAGTTGATTTACTCACATTACTCTCTCATTGAAATGGATCAAGCATGGTCGGATAGATAATACTAATAGGGAGCGCTTCCCCGAAGGGTGCCAATTAGTTAACCCATTAACATATCCATGGCATAGACATCATCCCCGTAACGATTCAACAACAATAGTCGTTGGATCAATGTACTTGCGATTTTATCGATCAACTTTTGAGATCCTAAATTTCTAAGCATATCAAGCAAATGTGTTCTTAGTTTTGCATGTAAAAGTTGTTATACAATTATTGTAGGATAAACTAGGGTTTTTATCAAGAAATATTCATTCAATGGTCTTTGATGTTTAATCAAATATTTTAGTAAATATTAAAAATAAAAAATAATCATGTCAGATTCATAATTTCCTCAATTTTCATTGATTCTCAAACATATTAAGAAAGAGATCTTGATGATCCAATCATCATTTGACCAATCTCGACTAAATATGAATATATAGGCAAATAGAGTCGGAATCACTTGAAATAAATTCGAGTGATTTTCTTGTTTAATTCTCTACTTAATTAATGTGTTTATTTCATGTTTCATGAAAAGGAAATAATAAGAAAAAAATAATTTCTTACATATCCGTGAATACATGCAAAAATAATTTCATTGTTGCAACTTTTCGATTTTAATTCATGCACTTTTGGTGCCAACAATAAGCTACTATTTTGGAGACATATTTAGACATTCTAAATGTATTTTATTATCCAAAAAATTCATCCAAATAGTGCACAAACAAGAGCTTTTCAATTTAGTGAGAAACAATTCGAAATTTGCATCTTATGTAAAAACTACGAGTCCCCGCACAACAGATATACAATACTTCGTTCCCTTAAGGTTTAGATTATATCCAAATGCTTGACCAAAGATCTGATACCACTTGAAGGTTAGGGTTTAGCCTTATCACATCACAGAAGCGTGAACATTGCATCACATGCGGTCAAGAGCAACTAGTCATTCTAGTTGCTCGGGCAACGGATATTATTATTATTTAAATAGATGAACCATATGATTTAAGAATATTTATCAAAACATTTCTTCAAGATCACAAATAAGTTATATGAATACCTCTTGAAGCATGATTGTGATCCCTTATCTCTAAATTAAGATACCTCCTGTCTCCAGTCCGATCTGATGAAGGAGACACTTGCGAGCGCGTGGATGAGACACATGCTTCTCGCAATCCAAGTCAAATATCTGATCGATGAATATCTTGATTCCGTCTAACAAAATACGACGTCTTCTTCACGAGCAAGAAGCACTGAAGAGGACATAGATCCACGAGCAGTCGATAGGGCAACATAACAGCGCGACGACGACATCCAGGCTCTCTAGGTCAAAATGTGGACATTCGCAATTGAGAGAGAGAGAGAGATGAGAAATGTATAGAATAGAAGGAGAGAGATTGATTTTGCAATTTTGTTGTAAAAGAAAGAGCTATTGTTACCCTTTCTTTTATAACATATTAGATGTTCTTGGATCCCAATCCATGTGCACACAAAATCGATGGTGTAGATGATTTTATAGTTTCAATCAATGGTCATGATTTTGTTGCATAAATTTGCAACAATAATTAGTTGCTTTAAAATACATCAAATATATTGAAGATCCATAAATATAATTCAATTTAAATTAAAGCAACAAACATGGATTTAATTTGGAAGCAGGCAACCTCCTTCCATACATAGGGTGGATGGCTACCAAGTTGAAGAGCACAAGGTGGCCATTCCCCCGTTGTATGGAAAAGAGGCTCATTCATTTCAAATATGTTGAGATCTCATATCTCAACATATATTCCACATGTCTAACAAATTTTGTTGCAAAATTATTCACAAAAATATTTCGAAATTATTTTGTGATAATTTCAATCATGCCATTGACAATAATGAATCATATTCATACATCCAATATAAATGTAAATTGTATTTTCAATTAATTATTCAGTGTGAATCCAATTCATATTAACATTTAATTTGTAAATACTACAATTAAATCCCTCCAACATAATATAAATTACATTTATAATATTTATAATTATTATGGATAATGATATTCACAATAATCATATCATTGTAATTAAATCATATTTACTTATCTTGAACAACTATTCTCTTGTGTCTAAATAATATGAATCATATTCATATTATTCATGATAATTAATTATTTAATCATCAATTTCCCAATGCTAAGATATATCATCAACAATGGAATTATTCCTGAACTCTTTCAAGAATAATGTGCTTTCTCCATGGATGCTTGGAGATAAAGACACGACGATTGTACATTCCATGTATAGTGACTTATATTTAGGTCATTATTCAAATCCATATCTTGAGGACCTCTTAAAGATGTTTGATTAAATCAAATCGTGAATCTAATCTTCTCATTGGATCTGAATCACATTCAGACCAATGTCAAACATTTGGACTAAAATTAGATTGCCAATCATCTGAGAGGAGTCACTAAAATCCAAACCTATTTCGTCACTCCCTCTGAATGGAAGTGTCATGGTTATACAATCGTTTATGATCACATCACCTTCGAGTATTCCTAATACCCGTACATCCTTCATACTGGAAGACCTAGAATAAACCCGAAGTTTTAGATCACATTTATACTGTTTTCTTCATGGTTTTATCATTAAGTTTCTCACTTGATCATTGGGAGTTGGTATCGATCACATGCTTTCCAAAAGCATATATCATACCTACAAATTCTTGTCATGCTTCCTAGGCAGGATGACCGTGCATGAAATTTGATCGATTCCAATGCCTCATGAATGAGCTCATGTCTTCCGATTTAATAGTGAACCTGTATGATCCCTTTGAGAGATCATACATCATCCTTTAGAGAAAGATTGCCAACTCTTTCTCAGGCTGGAGATCATCTCTTAACAATCATTTGATGGTACTTGATGAGACCTTAACCTAACTCTTTAGATATCATCCAAGCATCAGCTTCTATGATTCAACCATTGAATCAACAATTGTATGATCATTAAGATGATCATGACGCATAACCCTAATTGTACGAAGGGACCTTATAAGTACATTCATTCACTTAATCTCATACAAGGAGTAACATAAACCAATAACCTTTATTGATATATCAAACACTGCAATAATATTTATTGTAGAAATGGTTCGTCTCGGTCTCACATGGCTAACACATTCTACCACCATGAGACAGAGATCCACCACAATCGTCAAGGACGTAGCCCAATTAAGGATGATCCTTGCAAATCTTTTGTTGTGGTCGTTTCATTCTTGTTTGGTTGACTCTTTGATTCGCGTTCTACTTCCACTATGATGCTTGCCTTGGTGTTTTATGCCCAAGCTATGCTACAATCATCGTTTAAAATAACTAGTGAATTTTCACTCTATGATGTCATAATATGGTACCGTTTACAACACATTTTTCAATTGAATCATCAATAATAAAATTAGTGTCTGGAAGACTAACACATACATATATACGTACACATTTTTTCTATAATTTTTTATAACTAAAGACTAACATATACTCATTATTCAAGTGTAAGCATTGATCTTCTTCATACTAGAAAAAAATACCTGTTACAATAATTACTTCTCAAATTAGATACAATTTAAAGTTTTTTGGTCAACTCTAGTTAGAATGTTGGACTGACTATGATGCTTAGACTGCAAAATACCGCACAGATAAAGTTGTTTGGCCCAACTACCCCATAGGCACATGCAACCACAAAACTGAGCATACTGTTTATATTCAAATAGTCACTCCTAGGCTTGCTGGAAGGTGCAGTGCACATGAGAGCCTTGTGATTTATCAAGTTGTATGTTGAGCAGGATTACTAAAATCATAACAGACACACAACCTTTCAGAAGAATACACTCACTTTCATAGCAGACACACTCACTTCCATTGATGGTGATACCCAAAATGACAGCTGAGTTGACAATCACCTATTTGTGGAGGATAGGAAGGAAAGATATACCTCAGCTACCTCATACCTCTACCTTTTGACATTTTGTGTGAGGTTTTAGTCGTCATGGAAGGGAAACAAAGGAAATACGGAAGTCTGTCACCAAATGAGAAAGAAAACAATATTGGGAAGGTAAGAGAAAATTGTTAGAGTATGCGTCATATAGATCAGTAATTGGATCCCTTTAGGGTCCAATTACCACATCCACGGGTTAGTCCCATATTTACTGTGAGTGGGACTCAGTCTTATTGGTGGGGCTATATAAAGGGCCCATACCACTTATAATAGTTGAGAGAAAACAATACAGAAGATCTGGCCTTTGAGAGGCCTTCTCTCGTGATTTCATCCTGCTCCTTATGGAGTAGTGTTCCATGAAAAATCTTGTTCTTTCATTGTGTATATTTATTTATCTCTGATACACTTCCACATTATCGGTTTCTACATGGAATCAAAGCAGGTTCGATTATCGAGGATTTAATTTCTATTTGTGATTTGTTCAAGATTCGAGATTGAGTTCTAGGGTTTCTTGAACCCCTAATTCTTTGACATCATCGACAACATAATTCTTTAGTTCAATCCTGAGTTTCTTGCACATTTAATATTTGTTCATATTCAAGATCAATTCTGAAAATTCTGCACAGATCGATTCTAGACATGTTGTATTGGTCTTCTTCATGAAACCCTAGATCTCTATGTCGTGTTTAATTACAAGTTTGGAAGTTCGATTCGGCAATCACAGTGTACGCGTCAAGTTCAGGTTCTAGGGTTTCTTCTAGTTGAAAACCTAATTCAATCATGGTGTCCAAGCACTTGACGACGCATGTGTCACTACCAACCATCCTCTTCTCACGTGTGCTTCTTGCAGCCTCGAAGAATCGTGCGGAACTTCCCCATCATTCTGGCATGTGCAACAATAGAGCCCATCTCCTTGGCACTACACCTCCTCATGTTGCCGACGCACTAGAGGTGCCACCCATCTTCTTCATGTGGAACCTCTACCACATCTTGATGATCCCATTTTGAGGATGGGTTCTTAAATGCTCGAAGAAGATACACGCAAGGGCTCCTCCCTCCAGATCGATTCGACGCATAACCATCTCCAACGAGAGATCCCAGGTGGCAGCAATCTCTCCTCATTGTGTTTCCTCACGGCGTGTATGGCAAGGCTCCATCTACAACAAAGGTTTATGCAAAGAAATCTCCTATTCTATCTTTGGATTGGCGGTGACATCATCTCCAGAGATCAACGGCACTGGAGGCAGCGGTGAAACTTGAAGGCACCTCAAGATGAGCTCCGAGAGGCGACACAAGATGATGGTTCCTTTGAGAACCCTAATAGTGTTGACTTTGCGATAGGGACGATACTCCTTCATATATAGGGACCGTTCACCCTATGGGCTTCTACTATAGTATTTGACATTGGGCTGATTTTTAAGAAAAAGAAAAAAAAGGGAGCATATATTTGGACCCATATCGGGTTGCAGTTTCAAAAAAAAAGGGAAGACGAAAGTTGATTCCATGTTGGACTGGGCTGTTACGAAAACAGGAGGAAGGAGTTTGGGGTCAATTAGCCGTGATTTCAAAAAAAGGGGAGGAGATTTTTTTGAGAAAAATGCATGTAAAAAAAGGAAAAATCGTACCTGAAAAGGAAACTTTACCTAGACTTGGAATGATTAATTCACCTGAGGATGAGCAGCATCAAAACTTCCTCAGTTCTCGCTTCAAGAGTCATGCAAGGTACCTCAAAGCTCTGTAACTGCTAGGGTAGCAACTGCTACAAGGAGTGAATACCTCTTGGATCTCACCGGTCATGTACAACCGTGGTCGCCTGAAGGATTGGAGTCGAGCTGTCACATGGACACCCTCCCAAGCTGATGGCCTTAACTCATGCTAATTGCGGAGCATGGGTGAATGCAGATCGTGGGGCGATGGGGTCGTGAGAAGTGGGGGATAGAGAGTGATAGAGATAGAGGAGAGAGAGGACGAGGGTTCTACAAGCGAGAAGGGAAGGGGGGGATTTGTAGTTACGTGAGAGGGAAGGCTGCATGCTGGTGTAATTGGTTGAAGAGATGGATGGGTCAAAGAGGTTGCGGGACCTCGCACAAGGCGGGTGGTAGTTGGCGAAACTGTGCGTAGCACACGGGGAAGAGAGAAAGATGGAGAGGGTTGGGCTGCACGATTGCATCGTGTGCGTGAGGGCAAGAGCAAGAGGGATGAGCAGGTCAACACAGAGAGAAGTTGGCGAAGTCACGCGCACCGTGCATGGGTTGCATGGGAAGAGAGAGAGAGGGAGGGAAGGAAGAGAGAGAGAGAGGCAGAGGAGAGAGGGAGTTTGGATGCACCATGTGGTGTACGTGGGGGCGACCATGTGGCAGAGGTAAAATAAATAATAAAATAATAATAAACAAAATAATTAAAGATAAATAATGTAAAATTAAATAAATAATTATGAAATAATAAATAAAAGTATATAAATATAAATAAATATAAATAAAAAAATAAATAAGAATAATTAAAATAAACAATAATAATTAAAATAAATAATAATAATAATTAAAATAAGTAAGAAATAATTAAAGTAATAATAAATAAATTAAATAAGTAAATAATAATGTAATAAAATAAATAATTAAAAGAAAAATGGGGGTGATACATGGCGACCCTAGGAGATGCCACGTGTCGCTCCTAGAAAAATCGAAAATTAAATCAAAGAAAATAAAAAAGAAAACAGGACAAATAAAAAAGTAATCAACACGAAAGTTGCTCGTCCCAATGAGATCTACAACGTTCATGAAGGACCAAAAATCAAAAGAAGTCATCTGTATCAAAAGTATTTTTGGGGGTAACTTATAGGTATAAAATAGCACATTTTTATCTTTTGGAGATTTTTTTGGCATTTTTAAAACTAGATAAAATCAATAAAATATACAGAAAATATAAAATAAATATTTACAACTTAATATATTTATTGGATTTTTAATAATTAAGAAAATAAACAGATAAAATAAAGGAGTAATTTAGTCAATATGTACAATATACAATAGGGGCCCAAAACCCAAGTTTCACATACGGACTTTGATTCTTTTGAATTTAGTCTTGTTTTGAAGGAAATTGAATGTACATTAATTCAAAAGTGAATAGGGGTCCATAGGAGACCATTTGGGAGAGATATTCACGTTTTAAGGTTCTTAGCCTCAAACTAGGGTTTGGGTTTTATTGCTCAATTTTACAAGTTAGTATTTTTTTCATATTTTTCCTTTATTAGTGTTAGTAATATATACACTATAGAGTTAATTTTATTCAATCTTGAGTTAGATAAAAATAAATAAAAATAGGAAAATAAGGTGAATATATAAGTGATATTTACAAATGAATTTGGCTTCTCATTTAATGCAAATATACATGCTAAAATGCAAACATTAATTCTAAATGTATAAATGAGAATAATGCACAATAAATGGATATATGTAGCTAATTACTTGGGAATAAAGATATATTTCTGACTTTTAAAGTGATGAACACAGATTCATCAACTCCCTACACTTAAACATTGCTCGTCCTCGAGCAACTAAAATGAAATGCAAAAGTGAAATGTTTTTACTTTCCATTCCAAGGTTATGAACAAAAGATGAAAATGGAGCTCGACTCGACCTTGGATTAATAATGTGGAGAAATCTTATTCGGAATTGAATTTAAGAACTAACAACCTTTAAGTTCCACAAGTCTCTATTCAGGTCGTCTCAACAGTCAGGTCAAAACAAATCCTCATATGCAAATTCTGATGACTATAAATCTTACTTGTATTGTGTAAGTGAAATATAGATCTCCACATCAAAAATGACAAAGAAACAACCTCTCTAATTCCCCGATCTAGCAACTCTTTCCTCGAGGAGCTTAGTATTCCCTTCTAAGTTCAAGTGCAACCGACTCAAGAAGAGGGGGTAGAGAAGAGAATGGACTGTGACCAGTGTAGTCACATATCCATGGTGTTTGACCAATGTAGCCAAGTCTCCAGTTGCAGGCTTCCTTGGAATGATTCATTGAAGCATATGCCTTGCAAATATACACACTTCAACAGACATTTTATTTTCAATCAGGCATGTCCCATTTTTTGGAGTTCTTTTTTTTCTTCATTTTTTTTGAACTATATACAAGGTGCAGCATGTACATCAGAACTTTTTCTTCTTAATCTAGTCGACTATCCATCTTTTGATGCATTACTGCAACCCACAACATCCTGTCATTAGACGTCAACGCCACTAGACTAGGATAAGATGCACTACTCTCCCTAGAGGAGGACGAATGTTTCCACCCATGTGCTACTCCAAGCCAAAGGATACTACCTCCTCACCAACTCATCAATGAAGAGCTACGTGCATGGTGCTTCTCCATTCACTGTCTAGAAGAACCGTGCGTGTGTATGAAATATTCTACTTAGTTCAATCAAGATGGCATGTGAACATAGACTCGCGGAATCAAAGAATTAAATCACTTGACCTGAAAAATATTTAACTCCAGTTCCTATAAGGTTCCTATGAAATTAGGTAGATTAAGTCAAATCAAATCCATCCTCGGCTTCCATTCATAACTTGGTTCAGAACTCTTTAACTTTTCACTTTGCATATGCTAGATATGCAAAAATGAAATGCAGATGACATGAAATATAGATGAATGAAGTGCAAGACACATTTTTGAATGCAAGAATGATATGCAAGAGTAAATAAGAAGCCCATTTTTTTTATTTTAGAGAGTTTTTTTCAAAAATCTGGTATACCTCCTATTTTACAACAAATTTTACAAAAGTATTTATTTCCAAGATTTTTAAAAAATTATACAGTATACATACTATACA
This sequence comes from Ottelia alismoides, assembly GCA_037367405.1. Classification (NCBI taxonomy): domain Eukaryota; kingdom Viridiplantae; phylum Streptophyta; class Magnoliopsida; order Alismatales; family Hydrocharitaceae; genus Ottelia; species Ottelia alismoides. The sequence continues at coordinate 51,718 of JAZKJV010008861.1, read as the reverse complement.
AGTATACATGTATTTTACAAAAAAGTTTATTACTTTATTTTTAAATTTTACCCACCCCATAATTATTGCATAATATATACAAAAAATATGCAAAAGTACGAGCTATGGGTAAAGTATATATATAATATATACACATCCCCTATACTTAGCATGCGCTATGTCCTCATAGCATGAGAAGCGAAGAAAAGACATCGATCGTGTTAAGCGTAGGAGAGCGAAAATAACAAAAAGTATAGAAGTTGATCTGCCCCCTATACTTAAGCTCTGGCAGCCTAAGTGTAGAAGAAGATAAAATAATGGGACATATGAGGTCAAAAAGAGAAATGAATGGGTATATACACATGATGGACATCGGTCCCCCCTATACCTAGGCTCTAGTCAGCCTATGTCTTGAACAAAAGTGAGTGTGAGAACTGATGAGAACTGGAGAATATACATAGAAGGGAGAATGTACATGAGTGAATGAATCTTGATGTTGCATCTTCATGAAGAGTACTATGATGTATCTGATTTGTGCTCGCTCTACATGAAGCTGATGTCCTCGACTTGGACTAACTGCTCCTTAGAATCTACAAAATGCTTCAACAGTTGTCCATTCACCACATGGGATTGTGCACCATATGTGAGATAGCTATCTCTACACTTCCATTCCCGTGCACTTTCTTGAAAACAGAGGGACTCATCCACTTAGATTTGAGATTCCCATGGAACATCTTCAACCTATCATTAAACAACAATACCTTTTGCCCATGGACAAAGTCTTTGCACCTAATGTGTTAATCGCCATCTCTTTACTTTGTCCTTATAAATTAAACTGTTGTCATATGCCCTGTTTCGGATTTCCACGAGCTCGTTCAAGTTCAAGTCTCGATAAAGCATTACTAGGTGATAGCTCCAATTAATCTTCTTAATTTCCCATTCGGATTTGTGAATCAGCTCTGCGGGCAAATGGCATGGCTTGCCATAGATCATTCTGAATGGCGAAGTGCCCAATGGTATCTTGTAGGCTGTCCTATAGGCCTACAGAACTTGGTCCAAGAGCTGGGACCATCTCTTCCTATCGGGACGAACCAACTTCTTCAAGATACTCTTCACTTCTCTATTCGAAACCTTTATCATGCCATTGATCTGTGGGTGGTAAGGACTAGTGACTCTGTGCTCAAACCCATATTCCTTAGCTAAAGATCTCACATCTCAATACACGAAGTGGCTACCCCCATCTGAAATCAAAATTTTAGTACCCCGAACCTGGCAATAATATGATCTCTCACAAACTTACAGACAGTCTTGTTGTCTGCAGTTCGGGTTGGGATAGCCTCCACCCACCTAGATAGATAGTCAACCGCCAACAAGGTATACTCATGTCCTTGGCTGTTGGGAAAGGGACCCATAAAATCTATGCCCCATGCATCAAAGACATCACAAATGATCTCAACTCTATGAGCAGCAGTCTGATGAATCTCTATTTCATCACCTTTATTCTATCATTTTGGCCTTAAAAACCCCAACAAATGCATGTAAATAGCATCAATTTGTTCATAATAGCATTCATTATTTATTGTATTAAATTTACATAGAATAAGGTTTTTAATGCCAAAATTATAGAATAAAGAGAAGAAAAGAAAAAGGTATAAAATATTGCAAATATTTTATGACCTGAACACCGAGACCAAGGCCAGCATGGAATTGGTCGACAATGAATAAAGTAGGGGGAGATAAGGGCCAAGAGTACATTAAATACCTCATTTATTTATTCATTTATTTATGCATTTTTTACACCTATTTTGTATATGATTATTCATTCATCAAATAGAGAAACTTTGTAGATGAAAGTTGTATATAATAATGTGAATAAAATTACAAAATTTAGTTTGTATAAAAATGATACACAGTGTACATTTTATACACAGAATAAAAAGCTAGAGTCTCAACTTCAAAGACCCATATCTTGTAAATGAAAACTCAAAATCACATAAATCACCTTTAATTGTACATAGCTTTCCAAGAACTATTTAATAAATTTGATTTCATAATTTTTGGAGTTCAGTTGTGAAAGTTAGGTTTTTGGTCCCCATTGTACAATCTACCTGATTAAAATATTCAATTTATTCATTATTCATTATTTTTACAAATCTATATTTTTAGAATTTTGTAAATAATGTATACAATATATGTACATATTGAAATTAAAAGAAAACCAAAAAGAATTTGTAAAATAAAATAAGCCTATGAAATACATAGGCAAAATACCTATCTACATGTATATAGATAGAAAGGGATTTTTTTCTTTTATTATTTATTCATTTATATTTTTATAATAATGTAAATATTACTTATAATTTATTAAAAATACAAATCCAAAATAAAAATCAAGAAAATACATTAAATAAATAAAGTATATACAAAATATTGGTAAAATACCTATAAGTATACCTACATATCACATATACCTATTTATTTAAAAATGTAAATAAACTTTTAAAAATTGATTAAAAATATATTTATACTCATAAAAGTAAGTTATAATTTTATAAAATAAAAAAGAAAGTAATAAAATAAAAATAAACAAAATAAAAATAAGTACATATAAATATACTTATAAATACATTATTAAAATAAACCCATAATAAAATACATCAAAAAAATAAAAATCATAAATAAATACTACATTATTTAATAAACATTTTTTATTTTATAAGCAAAATTTAATTAATTCATTTATTATGTTTAATAAATAGGTCAATATCTTGTTGATGTGGACCAATCAGAGGCCAGGGAATGTTGACCCCCGGTCAACCCCCCCTACGCCTCTGACTCCCGTCAGAACCATCTCATCCCCAATTTTCTTGCAATTTTCATGGGTGTCTCATCCGCCGACTGCACTCGATCTCTTCTTACAAAACGATCCCTGATCAATGTATATACACGCCCTACATTTCATTTGTTTGTACATAGCTTGTACCGCCACCAATTAGCTAATCAATAAGGGCGCATACACATGTTCTTAAATAACCCATCTTCTTCCTCCGAACTTTTCGATCATTTCCCTAGCCCTAGAGCCCCAGCCTTCGGCCAAGAGCGCATCCAGGTGACAGCTGGAGGTCCCCTGAAGGTCGTGGAGGCTCGCGGAGGAAGGAGATGCGCCCACAGCGGAGCTCCGGCATCCGTCCTACTCCCTGGAGTTTCTCCAGGTATAAGAGCTGTGCATTTACGTTTCTTAGGTAGATTTTTATTCCTGCATTTCATTTCTGCATTTTATTTAGCATTTAAATCGTTAGTGTAGCCTAGGTTAGCTAAATCGAAGTTCGCCGGAGCTCTGCTCCGGTGACTTCTCCACTGTGCCCTCGACTGTTTCCCGACTCACATTCACCTTCATTCTGTTCCCCTCCGCGTTCTCCACATCTTGACCATCTTTGTTCAACCAGATCTTCCCTAGATCTACGAATCGATGCTCACCTCCTCCACGTCACCGGAGCATCGCCGCCCCCCGTCATTTTATGCTAACAGCTTCTATTTTTGGCCGAGGAGTGACGCCCTCGAGCCGTATGATCTTTCTGGACAGGTTAGGCGCGCTAAAATGGGCCAGGAGACGAATCCCAAGCGGGCGGAGGTACCTGGAGCCGCATTACTTTAGCGGACTCATGGCGGCGCTCCAGCGTACCTCTGGCCGATCCAAGACTTCCAGCAGTTAGAGGAACCTTCCATGAAGCCCATGGGACCTTCAGGAGCGGCAAAGACCGGCGGAGGTGCGAGATATCACCAGAAGAAGCTCGCCTGGCGAGCGTTCTTCCCTGTTCGTCCAGCCATCGCCCCTGCCGTTGGATGAAGATGGAGGCCCAGATTGAAGATCCGCCATCAGATCACGCACGCATCAGCCGTCAGATCTCGCCTGGAGATCTAATCCACACCGTGGATCCGCGAAGCGTCATCAGGCGCTGAGGAAAAGACACGTGGAAAAGTGAATCAATCTCATCCGTCAGATCCAGCGCCTTTGGGGGTGAATTTCAGATATGTCCCCCGTCTTTTTGTATTTATATTTTAATTCTGTAAATAAACTTTCACGCTATAAAATAATTGTAATTTTTGTAAAAGGACCCCTGTGTTTCCTGTAATTGCAATTAGGTCCTTCCGCGCCTCACGTGCAGTCCCACGTGAGGCACGTCAATTTTGCGGTATATACCCTGGCGTTTTTGTTATTTGTAAAATAGTTCCAAAAATTAAAATAAATATTTATTCTGTTGGTATTTTTGCACAGAGGACCCTGTATTTATTTTATTTGCAAAAATGCCCTGCCGGGCAGTTTAATTTTTATGTCTTTTATCTATTTATTAAAAATACCTATGTAGCTCCTAAAAAACCACAAAAATTAGGTTAGATGCTTCATGTAGTGTACCTTCACGCCACGTGTCCCTTCTGCTTTTTTGCATTTAACCTAATTATTAAAAATGAAAAAGGAGCCCCTTTTGCACTGTTTAAATTCTAAAATACAAAAAAATTATAAAATGTTTTTGAAAAATTACAAAAAAATTATATATGATATATATATATATATTGGGTCCAGAAATTGAAAAACCTAAAAACAAGAAAAGGAAAAATAAAAAAAATCAGAAAGCTCCAAAATCCAACAAAAAATAGAAAAACCCTTAAAAAATCTCAAAAATATATTTTTTCTTTTACAATTATCTATATATAGTATTAAGGTATTAAAATTAATTTGGGTACTTTTGGGAATTATTTAATATTTTTCAAAACCCAAATTAGTTTCGGCTTATTTAATTAGTCCATATTAAGGACATTTTTTAAATTAAAAATACATAAAAAAATAGAAAAATTTCAGAAAAATAAAAAAAATATAAAATTATATATAATATATATATTATATTTATTAAGTTTTGAGTATCGATATATATATATATATATATATCCATATTTCATATTACTTCTCTCTCTCCTCATATATATATCTCTTTATATATATGTATATATCTATATTATATAATTAAAAATATAAAAAGAAAATAAAAAATGTATAAAATATAAAAACAAAAAAAATTATAAAAGCAAAAATATTAAAAAAAATATAAAATAGAAACCCACAAAAACAATAAAGGATTGGACATGATCATTGAATTGAATAATTGTGTCCTCATTTTCACCACATCACCATTCGCCTCCCAGTGTTCGACCTCTACTCATGCTTACACATATACACATTTGCATGTAGAGTTATAATAAGTTTTAACTCCACATTTTTTGATATTCATTGCATACATTTACTGTGGGTTAATTGTTGATTGATCGAGGTCTTTTGTCGGTCGCCTCAGCGACTGTGTTCCCGCTTTGTGTGGAATGCAAGACCGATAGAAAATCTCAGTCATCAAATGGCGCCGTTGCCGGGGAGGCAACGGATTTTGTATGAATTTTGTGTGGTTTTTAATTCATTTATTTAATTCTTTGCTCATGTCCATTACATATTTATTTATTTGATTTCTTATTTTTATTGACATTATTTGATTGACTGTTCTAACCCATCTTCTTTCTTTTTCTTTTATGCGAGGGACCGCCAAGCGGAGGAGGACCTTCTAGGAGGACCTATGCACCCAAGCAAGGCAGAGTTGGCCCTTCTACCCCGGCCAACAGGAGAGAGCATCAAAGGCAGATGAAGGAGAAATTTTGGATGGCAGTCTCATTTTGTGCATTTTATTTTATTATTTATATTAATGTGAGAGAGTGACACTTAGATAATTTGTAATAAAATAGGACTCTCACAGGTACACTCCGACTCCCGAGGTCCATTGCCCGAGGGATTGTTCCCTTGGGGGCCTCGATGGTTTTGACGCTTTTCCATTTTTATTTTATTTTTATTATTTTGTGTGAATGAGCCTTAGCTGTAGGAGTTGCTTGCTCGTAGAGTTAGGTCCAAACACCCTAATATATTTGCATGCACCTATAGTTTGCTTTGGACCTAGATCAAACTCTAAACAGTCGCCTCGCCATCTTCGAGCCTACGTGCCGCGAGCTCACCCTGCCAAGCGCTTCTCCTGAACTCGATGTGTTGAGAGGAGGAGGGGTGAGCCTAGACCGGACTCCTGGCTTAAAGATCGGCGAGCGACTTATGGTGCTTCACGATAATAGCAATTTCTGAACCTAGGGCGATTTCTTCGGCTTGCATTTGCATATAGAATAGGTTTCAAATTCTGTTATGCATCCCGCATGGAGAGAGCTGGAGGCACTGTAAGTCTTCTTACTTAGCATGTATCATCGATTTCCGACTTGCATGGCTTTTCCGATCTTCTCCCTCTGATTTTGCCAACCTAGGATGCTTAATGGAAATTGGAACCTCAATAGGCACATGCATTGAAAATACCCAAAAAAAGTGAACCTAAATAAAATAGGGACTGTTAACTCTATTGGACCTAAAAATAAAACATAATGGACTTCCTTGTCTTGGGGAGTGCAACCCCCCTCATTGAATGCGTTTTAAATTACTTACGTACACACTAAGGAGTAGAGCCCAAATCCCATCAAGCCTCCTAAGTGTTTGTACAACTTTGTGATTCTCGCCTCACTCTAAAATCGAAAAGATAAATGTCCGCCACTTGATGGTCTTCACTGTATCGAGTAGGTGAATTAGTAGTTTGCCTTGTGTATTGAATGTGACTGTGAGTTCATTGTGTTTTCCATTCATTGTTAGAGTAGTCAGTCCCGTCCGTGTGAGTCATGCATTTTTCCTCTTTGAGTCTCTCTACCTCTCTTATACATATACCTCTTCATTTGCATTGAGTCGTGATATTGGAGCTTGAGCTCAATCATTCCTCGCCAAGTCCTTCGTATCCCTCTTCTTCATCACTTTCCTCGTATTCTCCGTACCATCCTCATCTTCTCCGGTTCGAGGAGAACCTGCTCTTCGGACCACCATTTTGACGGTGTTCCCGGCTTTTTGTGGAACACCCAATCTTGTCTATATCCCGATCTTCTCGCCCGCCCTCCTCGTCCCCTCTGTATCACTCTTCTACCACCTGTGATATTGGCATGCAAGCTCAATCAGCTTCTCCACCCCATTGTGTTGCCCTTCTTATCCACCTTCCTTGTGTCCCTCGTATCACCTCTCCCTTCATCTGGGAATGTTGTGCATAGTGATGAGGCCAGCATCGAGGATTATTTATACATATGATTTGTGTAAGTCAGGCCAATGATGTTGAGGATGCTGAGATTGATTTGGTGGATTTGACTTTGGATACATGCATTGAGGATTTTTGATGATGCATGATCATTAGGTGTGATTCTTTATTGAGGATTTAGATTTCGCACACAGGATTGAGGATGTGATATGATGCGATGATTTGGTGATGATTTCATGAGTATTGATTGATCTATCTTTCTTGAGGTTCCACCCATCTTAATTTTGAGGATTGACTGCTTATTCTGATATGGACTGCCTGATAAAGGTGTGCGGATCCTGCATGATCTCTCATCTTCCTGATTAAACCCTCCTTGATCTCCTGACTCTTTGATCCACCTATGGCACTTTAAGGATTCCTGATTATCTTTCGTGCCATCTTAGTTGATTGGAGTCGCTTGAGGGATGTTTTGTGGTTGACCTGATTATTTGCTCCCTCACATGATCTTATGCCCTCCTATGGATTGATGGAGTCACACTATTTCGGGGACCTGAGATTTTATACCAGCATTTCCTTGACCTACACTGATCTAGCTCGTATTTCTCTCCGAGGACTATCTGCGGGAAAATACGACAATTTCTAGGACTACGGTTTCATCCACTGCTTGGGTCGCCATTTTGATGGGACTCGGAACCGAGTCAGATTATATGCTTGATTTGGCCTCCCCCTGTGATTGTGTACCTGACTTATCGGTACATGAGGCCAGCTCCCTGATTGCTCTCCTTGACAGTCCTCGCAAGGACGAGCCTTGAAATTCTGATTATTTATTGCCTAGTTCATAGCTCTCCGAGGGTTATCTACGAGAGGCTATGACACATTTTAGCTCTCTTGGTCTCTTCTGCTGGTAGGCGGTCTGTCGTCTATCGAGACCACATTCTCGGTGGATCCATCTGATGGATCCGGCTTCTTCGAGCCCCCCTCTCTCCTTGACGACCCTCGCTAGGATGAGATGTACTCTGATTATTCAATGTGTAGCTCACGTCACTTCCCGAGGACTATCTGCGGAAGGATGTGACACTTTCTTTACGATCGGCTTCACTCACTTTCGGTGTCCTCGATTTATTGGGGCATGTTGCCGATTCGTCTGATATGGGCAGTCAGTCTCCCTCTCTGATTATGTGCCCGATCTGTTGGGGCATGAGACCAACTTGATTAGACCCCTTTGAGTCCGCTCTCCTTGACGGTCCTCGCAAGGATGAGCTATTTTCTGATTATTCCTTGACTAGCTCGTAGCTCCCCGAGGGTTATCTGCGGGAGACTATGACATATTTCCGATCTGATTGGTCTCTTCTGTTGGTAGCCGATTTGTCGACTACTGAGACCACTATGTGGGTCCGTTTGATGGACCTGGCTCCTTCGAGCCCTTCTCTCTCCTTGACGATCCTCGCAAGGTAGAGGCACATCCTGACTATTCCTTGCCTAGATTGCATTACTCTCCGAGGACTATCCGCGGGAGCATGCAACACTCTCTTTACGCTTGGTTCCCCCTACTGACTGTGTCTCCGATCTGCGGGACACGGAATCGAGTCGTCTGATATACATAATTTTTGGTCCCATCTTGAGTTGCCTATCCGATCTGTGGATCCTGGGACCCATCGGATTACACTCCTTTGAGTCCGCTCTCCTTGACGGTCCTCGCAAGGTTGAGCTCCTGCTATCTGCTATTTTCATGCCTAGCTGGCAGCACGTTCCCCGAGGGTTATCTGCAGGGCGCTGCCACATTCTTTAGACTTTCTGGTCTCTTCTGCTGGTAGTCGATATGTCGCCTACCGAGACCGCACCGGATGATCCGTCTGATGGATCACTGACGCCTTTGCGTCCACTTGCCTTGACGACCCTCGCAAGGTCGAGTCTTTTTCTGAATTCATTGACTAGTATGTACCATTCCCCGAGGGTTATCTGCGGGAGGGTACATCACCTTGTAGGTACTCGGTTTCACTTCTGGTGTCTCCTATCTGTTGGAGCACGAAGCCGAGTCTTCCGAGCTTTCTACTCGGTCTCCTTCTGATTGTGTCTCCAATCTGCGGAGCACAGAGCCGATTTTCCTGATATGTACTTGGTCTCCTCCCTGGTTGTGTCTCCGATCTGCGGAACACGGAGCCGAGTCTTTTAATTATTCTCTGATTCTGCTCACCTTGACAACCCTCGCAGGGTTGAGCCGTGACTTGCGGTATTCGGTGTATCTCCTGTGATCTTCCAACCTCATGACCACCAAATGCCACGATGTCTCCTATTCTCTATCTTCCATATCTTTCTGAGACTCTGATTGACTGGAGGACTCTGTACTGTTCCTTCTTCCTCCCGGTCTTATAGTATCGGCCTTGTTCCCTCATACTGACCCTACGAGCCGATTGACTGCTTTATGGTACCGGTCCCCGCTTTACTTTCTGATCTACTTTACTCCGGTAGTCGACACCCACCTGACTGCATATCCGGGTGTCTTTTCACTGTCTGAGTGCGTCACTGTTTTCACAGGGAGACAATGGCGCAAGTACGGTATTCACTTGTCAGATACCATCCTGTACTCCACCAGTTTTTCACCGCTTGTATATATGTGCGCCTTTTTCATTCTTTCTCCCGTATGTTTTAGTGTGCCCCAGATCTATCACCATATCTTTGTGTCTACGCTTAGGACGTACCTTGTCCTAAGTATAGGGGGTACACACCGCGTTGTTCTTTCGTCGTTCAGTTTCGTCACTCCTGTTGTTGCCTATACTTAGGGATAGTTCACCCTAAGTATAGGGGGAGTGATGTGTATATTCTCCACGATCGTTTCATCTATCTGTATATATCTTTCTTTTCTTCTTTTCTTCTTTTCTTTTTCATATTTCTTTATCTATATAAAAGGTGTCGCCCCTTTGTGTCAGTTTTCTGTACTTAGGTAGTACTTTAACCTAAGTATAGGGGGGTGCACCCCTGATTTGCTAATTCTTGATCTGTTCATTCCCTCCCTTGACCCTCCCTGCTTGGTGTAAAGTCTGCTATAATTAGAATTACTTGATCCTAAGTATAGGGGGGATGTTCAACTTCTATTTCCTTCATTTCTTCGTGCGTATATTCTTTAGACTTGTCTATAATTAGTACGTGTTATGTCTTCTCTTTCTCTTTTCTAATCTATGAGGGCATAGCTCAAGCTAAGTATAGGGGGGTCGTATATACTTTGTATACACTTTAGCCATAACTCATACTTTCTTATTCTTTTAATGGCTAATAATTCAATCACTTCATTAAAAAACCCTAATAAAAAGATGTGATTATTCCTCAGATTCTTTTTTATATATACTGATTAATAAATAAGGTTAAAAATATTTTTGCAAAATGATTTGAAAAATGGTGTGAACTATTTGGAAAACTTTTTGTGAAGTATTTTCAACCTTTGTAAAAATATTTTGATTGCAAAAATTCTTCTATTTGTGTGAAATAAAGGATTTGAAAATCTATCTGCAAATGATTTTGAAAACATTTTCTAAATTTTTTTGAAATATGTATATATAGTGTTTGCAAAATCTTTGCAAAATGGCTTTCAAATATTTGTAAATATTTGCAGAAAAATTATTTTGTACTATAGTTTTCAAATGTTTTCTAAATAAATTTGAGGAATAAAAGCATCTTAATAAATAAAATAAAATACAATAAAAATAAATAAATTTATTATTATACACCTAAAAAAACACTTTGTTAAAACCTGTAAATTCTTTAAAATTCTTTAAGTCCTGTAAAATAAAGTGGCATGCCCATGTAAATAGCTGTATATATTTATACTTTGGATGCCAAAATTCTTTCTCTATGTAAAAAATTTCTCTCTTTGTTTTCAAATTCTTTGAAAAATTGCATTATTATTTGCATATTTGTAAATAGCATTTGCATAGCATTTATATTCTTTCATTGAGCTTGATGATTGAACTAGTCCAATAAAGTTGAAGATTGGAGCTCGGTTGGACCTTACTACACCTAATTGCACTGGAACCTTATGGGAAGTAGGTTTAAGGTACTTCAGGTCTATTCAGACTTAATTCTTTGAGAAATCAGGGCTAGGTTCAAGTCACCTCAGTGGACTAACTAGAACTTTTCGAAACACACGTATGACTCTTGTCGGCCGTGACTTAACTTGGACACTTGCACCTTTCACTTGGCTCAACTCAGTTGGAGTGGTGAGGGGGTTAGATTTGTCAGTCTGAGATGCACACGGGTGGAAACATTCGTCCTCATCTAGGGAGGGAAGTGCACCCCAACTTGGTCCAGTAGCCATGAGGTCTAACGACAGGAGAGTGTGGGTTGCAATAAAGCTTCAAAAGAGGGATAGTCTTCTGGCTCAAGAGGAAAAAACTCCTTATGTAAATGCTGCTGTAAATTGTATGTTGAATAATAATAATAATAATAATAATAAATCTCCAAAAAAGTGGACAGGCTTGAAAATAAAATAAAAGTGCCTGCCGGAGAATGTATATATGTTGTATAGAAAATAAGCAAGCTTGAGCATCAAAGTTATACCATGTGAGCTTGCAGCTGGATGACTTGACTACACTGGTCTTGCATCCCAGGATAGGTGGCTACACTGGCTACCGTCCATTCTCTTCTCTACCTCCTCCTCTTGAGTTGGATGCCACTTGAACTTAGAAGGGAATACCCCGCTCCTCGAGGAAAGAGCTGTTGGATTAGGGAATCATTGGGTTGTCATTCTGGAGAAGCTAGTCTCTTTGTCATTTCAGTTGGGGAGAGCCACTATCACTTACACTGTACAAGTCAGCATCATAGTCATAAGGGTTTGCGTATGATGTAGGCTAGTTCTGACAAGGCTATTGAGGTGATTTGAACCGAGTTCTGTGACTCTCAAAGGCTGTTGTGATTTAAGTTTGGTTCCTGGCTAGGTTCCACACACATTTTCACACCAAGGTCGAACATGAGCTCCAAACTTTGATTTTGTACAGATGAGTTTAATCATCATGATCAATTTAATTTATTCTTTTTATTCTTTATTTTAGCTTTTTCTTTTCTTCTTATTCTTTATTCTTTTTAAACTTATTGCATAAGTATTTGCTAGGGACTAGCAAAGGCAAGTATAGGGGGTGATGAATCTCCATTTCATCACCTTTATTCTATCATTTTGGCCTTAAAAACCCCAGCAAATGCATGTAAATAACATCAATTTGTTCATAATAGCATTCATTATTTATTGTATTAAATGTACATAGAATAAGGTTTTTAATGCCAAAATTATAGAATAAAGAGAAGAAAAGAAAAAGGAATAAAATATTGCAAATATTTTATGACCCGAACCCTGATACCAAGGCCAGCATGGAATTGGTCGACAAGGAATAAAGTAGGGGGAGATAAGGGCCAAGAGTACATTAAATACCTCATTTATTTATTCATTTATTTATGCATTTTTGACACCTATTTTGTATATGATTATTCATTCATCAAATAGAGAAACTTTGTACATGAAAGTTGTAGATTATAATGTGAATAAAATTACAAAATTGAGTTTGTATAAAAATGATACACAATGTACATTTTATACACAGAATAAAAAGCCAGAGTCTCAACTTCACAGACCCATATCTTGCAAATGAAAACTCAAAATCACCCAAAATCACTTTAATTACACATAGCTTTCCAAGAACTATTTAATAAAATTGGTTTCATAATTTTTGGAGTCTATCTGTGAAAGTTAGGTTTTTGGTCCCCATTGTACAATCTACCTGATTAAAATATTCAATTTATTCATTGTTCATTATTTTTACAAATCTATATTTTTAGAATTTTGTAAATAATGTATACAATACATGTACATATTGAAATTTAAAAAAAAACCAAAAAGAACTTGTAAACTAAAATAAGCCTATGAAATACATAGGCAAAATAACTATCTACATGTATATAAATAAAAAGGGATTTTATTCTTTTATTCTTTATTCATCTATATTTTTATAATAATGTAAATATTACTTATAATTTATTAAAAATACAAATCCAAAATAAAAACCAAGAAAATACATTAAATAAATAAAGTGTATACAAAATATTGGTAAAATACCTATAGGTATACCAACATATTACATATACCTATTTATTTAAAAATGTAAATAAACTTTTAAAAATTGAATAAAAATATATTTATACTCACAAAAATAAGTTATAATTTTATAAAATAAAAAAAATAAAATAATAAAATAAAAATAAACAAAATAAAAATAAGTACATATAAATATACTTATAAATACTTATTAAAATAAACCCATGATAAAATACATCAAATAAATAAATAAAAATCATAAATAAATACTACATTATTTAATAAACATTTTATATTTTATAAGAAAAATTTAGTTAATTCATTTATTATGTTTAATAAATAGGTCAATATCTTGTTGACGTAGACCAATCAGAGGCCAGGGAATGTTGACCCCCACTCAACTCCCCCTACGCCTCTGACTCCCGTCATAACCATCTCAACCCCGATTTTCTTGCAATTTTCATGGGTGTCTCGTCCGCCGACTGCACTCGATCTCTTCTGACAAAACGATCCATGATCAATGTACATACATGCCCTACATTTTATTCGTTTGTACATAGCTTGTACCGCCACCTATTAGCTAATCAATAAGGGCGCATACACATGTTCTTAAATAACCCATCTTCTTGCTCCGAACTTTTCGGCCATTTCCCTAGCCCTAGAGCCCCATCCTTCGGCCAAGAGCGCATCCAGGTGACAGCTGGAGGTCCCCTGAAGGTTGTGGAGGCTCGCGGAGAAGGAGATGCGCCCACGGCGGAGCTCCGGCATCCGTCCTGCTCCCTGGAGTTTCTCCAGGTATAAGAGCTACGTATTCACGTTTCTTAGGTAGATTTTCATTCCTGCATTTCATTTCTGCATTTTATTTAGCATTTAGATCGTTAGTGTAGCCTAGGTTAGCTAAATCGAAGTTCGCCGGAGCTTTGCTCCGGCGACTTCTCCACTGTGCCCTCGATTGTTTCCCAACTCACATTCACCTTCATTCTGTTCCCCACCACGTTCTCCACATCTTGACCATCTTTGTTCAACCAAATATTCCCTAGATCTGCGAATCGATGCTCACCTCCTCTACGTCGCTGGAGCATCACCGCCCCCCGTCGTTTTATGCTAACAACTTCTATTTTTGGCCGAGGAGTGATGCCCTCGAGCTGTATGATCTTTCTGGACAGGTTAGGCACGCTAAAATGGGCCAGGAGACGAATCCCAAGCGGGCGGAGGTACCTGGAGCCGCGTTTCTTCAGCGGACTCGTGGCGGCGCTCCAGCGTACCTCTAGCTGATCCAAGACTTCCAGCAGTTAGAGGAACCTTCCAGGAAGCCCATGGGACCTTCGGGAGCGGTAAAGACCGACGGAGGTGCGAGATATCACCAAAAGAAGCTCGCCCCGGCGAGCGTTCTTCCCTGTTCGTCCAGCCATCGCCCCCGCCGTTGGATGAAGATGGAGGCCCAGATTGAAGATCAGCCGTCAGATCACGCATGCATCAGCTATCAGATCTCGCCTGGAGATCGAATCCACACCGTGGATCCGTGAAGCGTCATCGGGCGCTGAGGAAACGACACGTGGAAAAGTGAATCAATCTCATCCGTCAGATCCAACGCCTTTGGGGGTAAATTTCAGATATGTCCCCCGCCTTTTGTATTTATATTTTAATTCTGTAAATAAACTTTCACGCTATAAAATAATTGTAATTTTTGTAAAAGGACCCCTGTGTTTCCTGTAATTGCAATTAGGTCCTTCCGCGCCTCACGTGCAGTCCCACGTGAGGCGCGTAAATTTTGCAGTATATACCCTGGTATTTTTGTTATTTGTAAAATAGTTCCAAAAATAAAATAAATATTTATTCTGTTGGTATTTTTGCAGAGGCCCCTGTATTTATTTTATTTGCAAAAATGCCCCTGCTAGGCTGTTTAATTTTTATGTCTTTTATCTATTTATTAAAAATACCTATGTAGCTCCTAAAAATCCATAAAAATTAGGTTAGATGCTTCATGTAGTGTACCTTCACGCCACGTGTCCCTTCTGCATTTTTTTCATTAAGCTAATTATTAAAAATGAAAAAGGAGCCCTTTTTGCACTGTTTAAATTATAAAATACAAAAAAATTATAGAATGTTTTTGAAAAATTACAAAAAAATTATATATGATATATATATATATATATATATATATATATATATTGAGTCCAAAAATTGAAAAACCCTAAAAACAAGAAAAAGAAAAATAAAAAAATCAGAAAGCTCCAAAATCCAACAAAAAATAGGAAAACCCTTACAAAATCCCAAAAAAATATTTTTTTCTTTTACAATTATCTATATATTATTACTAAGGTATTAAAATTAATTTGGGTAATTTTGGAAATTATTTAATATTTTTTAAAACCCAAATTAGTTTCGGTTTATTTAATTAGTCCATATTAAGGACATTTTTGAAAATAAAAATACATAAAAATTAGAAAAATTTCAGAAAAATAATAAAAAATGTAAAATTATATAATATATATATTATATGTAATAAGTTTTGAGTATCGATATATATATATATATATATATTTCATATTACTTCTCTCTCTCCTCATATATATATATATATATCTTTATTTATATGTATATATCTATATTATATAATTAAAAATATAAAAAGAAAATAAAAAAATGTATAAAATATGAAAACAAAATAAAAATTATAAAAACAAAAATATTAAAAAAATATAAAATAAAAAACCCACAAAAACAATAAAGGATTGGACATGATCATTGAATTGAATAATTATGTCCTCATTTTCACCACATCACCATTCGCCTCCCAATGTTTGACCTCTACTCATGCTTACACTTATACACATTTGCATGTAGAGTTATAATAAATTTTAACTCCACATTTTTGGATATTCATTGCATACATTTATTGTGGGTTAATTGTTAATTGATCGAGGTCTTTTATCGGTCGCCTCAGTGACTGTGTTCCCGCTTTGTGTGGAATGCAAGACCGATAGAAAATCTCAGTCACAGTCCCTCCCATCCTTTGACAAATGGGGCACAACCGTGCAAAATCAATAGCATCTCTGAATAGGGTCGACCAATACAACCTGCATTGGAGCATTTTGTGAGCAATTCTTTTTGGAAATGCGAGCCCACGACGAGCCATTATGCAATAAATGTTGTTGCAATTCACTCCTTGATCTGAAATGAAGAATACATAATTTGCATAATAGGTCCCTTAGTACAATTAGGGTTATGTACCATGGCTATCTTAATGATCATACAGCTGTTGATTCAATTATTGAATCATAGAGGCTGGTGCTTAGATGAATATCTAATGAGTTAGATTGAGGACTCATCAAGCACCGTCAAATGATTATTAAGAGATGATCTCCAGCCTGAGTAGGAGATGGCAATCCTATCTCATTTACGTTGATATCTGACCGACCTCTTGATGCAGGTCCTCTGCATAGGAATAGAGATTCGGAGGTGTCAGATGAGTTAGGTCAAAGAGTTGACTTAATTTGATCGAGATAACCAAAGTCCTATATCATATGCTGTCATGATATAAGCACACATCCTCTGACCGGAGACAGATGTGTTACTATATGTCTGAGTATGTACATTTGGCAGACCAATAGGTTGATGGCCTAATCAAGGTCTATACACCGGCGCGCTGGTGTGCATATAAGGGCATATGAGTAATACGATCTCTCAAAGGGATCATACAGGTTCACTACTGAACCGGAAGACATGAGCTCACTCATGAGATATTGGGAAGAATCAAATTCCGTGCGCACGGTCGTCTCGCTTTGGAAGCTTGACTGAATTTGTTGGTTTGATATATACTTTTGGAAAGTATATGATCAAGACCTAGGTATGATATATGCTTTTGGAAAGTATATGATCAATACCGACTCCCAATGATCGAATGAGAAACTTACTGATAAAACCCTGAAGTAGACAGTATAAAGTTGATCTAATACTTCAGGTTTAATCTGAGTCTTTCAGTATGCAGGATGTACAGGTATTAGGAATACCTGAGGGTGATGTGATCATAAACGATTGTATAACCATGACGCTTCCATTCCTAGGGAGTTATGAAACGGGTCTGGATTTTAGTGACTCCTCTCAGTAGAGAAGAAATCTCATCTTAGTCCAAATGTTGGACAGTGATCTTAATGTGATTCAGATTCAATGAGAAGATTAGATTTATGGTCTTGATTTAATCAAGCATCTATGGGAGGCCCGAGATCTGGATTTGAGATGTGATCTCAATATCCATGTCACTATACGTGGAACAATACAATCGCCCTGTCCTTATCTCCAAGTATTCGCGGAGAAAGCGCATTATCCTTGAAAGGTTCATGGATAATTCTATTGTTGATATATGTATCCGAGCATTGAGAAAATGGATAATTAAATGTCATTTATTTATCATGAATAATATGAATTTGATTCATATTATAAAGGAAGTTATCTTAGATAATTAAATGTGATTTGATTATCAGAGATGTAGATAATGTGAATGTGATTCATATTATTTGAGTACATGAGAATAAGTTATCCAATATAATTAAATATGCTTTAATTATTATGGATAAGAATAATGTGGATAGAAATATCTAATTATTCATAATATATTATAAATGTGATTTATAATGTATTAGAGAGAGTTAATTATAATTTATATGTGTTGATTAATTATTATGTGTATTGGATACACATTGTGTAATTAATTGACAATGTAAATTATATGTTGTTTTGGGTTGTGAATTTGATTCACAATTTTTCTTTGGCAAGATTGCAATATTCTCAATTATAATTATGAATTATTTTTGAAGAATAAAAAGCCAACAAAAGTTGTTGGAAATAAATAGAGGAGATTTTCAAGGAGATATGCAATCTCATGGATTTCCATGAGATTGCTCTCTCCATGGAAAGAGGGGGGGCGGCACATCATTCCCAAAAGGAATGTGTGGCCGTCCACATGGAAAGTGCATGGAGATGAAATCTCCATGCACATTCTCTCCTTATTTATTGGATTGATTTTGGATTAATTTGTATTTGATTTTGTCAAATATATTTTGATCTAAAGTTGTTGGCTTTTACCAACAACAATCTTGACCATTGGATTGTCATAAATCAATCTCAACCATTGATTTTATATGACACATGGATTGAGATCCATGGATCCCAAAACCCTATAAATAGAGAGGCACTCTTGGCTCTCTTTTTACACACAACACATAATGCTTGAGAAGCATCTCTCTCTCCCTCTCTCTTTCTTTCTAGAGGTCAGCCCTCTCTCTCCCTCTCATGGCCGTCCACCATGGATGCCATGGAGAGGTTCTCCATCGCCGCGGCATCGTCGTTATGCTGCCCGTTCTTCTGCTCGTGGATCTCCGTCTCCTTCGGAGGGCCTCGCTCATGAAGAAAACGTCAGATCTCGTGTGTCGAGATCAGGAGATCCGCCGCTTGGATCATCAACATGGATTGCGAGAAGCACGCGGTTCATCCCCGCGCTCGCAAGCGTCTCCTCCGTCGGATCGGACTTGAGACAGGAGGTCTTTTCGTTTAGAGACTTGATCGCAACCACGCTTCAAGAGGTAATCCTATTACTTGTTTGTGGTTTAGACGAAACGATTCGAGAAGTGTTCTTGGATCATTTGGTTTCGTCGTATAAATTTTTTTAAATTCCGCTGCATCGAGCAACTAGTCCCACTAGTCGCTCCTTGTCGTATTCGATACGACGAACACGCTTCCGTGATGCGCTTGAGGATCAAACCATATCCTTCAAGTGGTATCAGAGCCAGGTTGACGCTTTCGAATATGATTTGCTAACCGAGGACGACTTGGGTTCGTTATGGTCGCGAAAGTTTTCATCGCATTTGATTTCGCAGATCTGTTTAGTAAATAAATTCGGCACTGTTTAAATTATTTAAACACGAATTTAATACTTGGATTTTGTTCCCCATTAAATAAGGAAACCATAGGATCTGAGTTTGCGTAAATCGGATTTCGTATGCTCGAGATATGGTCGTTTTAATGAACATGTATGCACTGTTGCGAGAACTGTGAATCTGAACGTGATTAAAATGTTAATTACTGTTTAGACTTGCCTCTAAATGCGTGAAACATCACTTAGGTACTGTCCTAAATCAAATTAGCAAACTTTAGAAATTGACTTTGCTTAATTTGGATTTAATATGATTGAGATATGCCAATTTTAGTAAGTAGGGGTCACTGCTGAAATTGCTTTCCTAATCTAGAACCAAGTGATTGTCAATTAGTGAAATTAATTGTTAATTTCGTGAAATAATCTTGAAAAATATTTGTGAAATATTTAAACATGATTATTTGCCTAATTGACTTGGCCCCAACCAATTAGTTGATTAGATTTGATCTAAACCTTAATTGGAATTACAATCATCAAACTTCTTGCTTGAATAGGACTTGGGAATTTGCCTAGCAAATTTCCTTAAAATCAAAATTGTTTTGATTACTATATGGTATAATTTCGGTTGAAGAACCGATGATCATCTCAAGTACAAAATAATCAATTTGGCATTATCCTTTCTCGAGGTGGATATGGTGTCTAGTCGGGGATCGCTGGTCAGCGGGTTGCAACGTATGTGGTCCGCCCCACTCCCGTCGGTACTGGCCATGACAGCGGGTAGGGCCGGGATAATGTCCGAGGGATTATGATGT
Organism: Ottelia alismoides; assembly: GCA_037367405.1. NCBI lineage: Eukaryota > Viridiplantae > Streptophyta > Magnoliopsida > Alismatales > Hydrocharitaceae > Ottelia > Ottelia alismoides. The sequence goes on along the minus strand of JAZKJV010008861.1, from coordinate 31,837 downwards.
ATTTTTCTAATTATTAAAATTCGAATTAATACGTACTTTGAGAATAATATCATATATGTATATTCAAGCATAAAATTAAGTTTGATTGATTAAATTGGATTGATAATTAATTTAATATGATTAAGTTAATTATATCCAATTAAGAATACTCTAATATGATTAGAGTTGATAATTCCCTTGGAAGAATTAATTATATGAATGTGATTCACAGAAATTAATCTAATTTGAATAAGATATGGAGGATCACATAAGTGACATCCATGGTCTCCCGTCAAGGCGAAGAGTTTCGTCGCCATATATTATATGTAGGAGACGCCTGTCCAAAGTGACAGCTCCTGCATATGATCCATTTGGATCGGGCTCATCGCTTCTCGAAAGAGTAAGGACGTATGCGTAGTGACTCCAATATCGGGTCCTCATATTATTGGGGCGATATTGGATTGCGCATAGCGAGTTGTATTCCTGTTGACGGTTGGTTCAATTAATGACGGGTCAACATCACCTTAGGGGTGGTGGGCCCCGGTATTAAAGACCGAATTGGGAGATGCAAGTTGGACTTGCAAGGCGGAATGTGTTCCCGCTTCTTTTTATCCAAGTTGTAGGTTCTCATATTATTGGGATGCAACAAAGATAAGGAAGGAGATCCCAGATCTTGCTTGAGATATGATGGTAAGTATATCTCTTACATTGAAAGTGATTAAGGGAATGAACTTTCATTGTTGACATGGCAAGACAACTTTGATATAAAATTCCTAATTCAAAGTAAAACATGTATATATATAAATATATACCCTTATGCAAATTACTTATTTCAGATAATCCTTCATTAAACCCACTCAATTTTATACTCATTAATAACCAGTAGAATATCATGGATTGGACCCTTGATCCAGATATTGTACTTGCAATTGGACACACAATGTATGTGGTTGCAATGTGCAAGTTTCCTCATAACAATGAAAAGTGATAATTAAATAGACAATAGGACTAAAACCCTAGGGTTTGTATGTCTCTATAAGTCTTGATCTTATCGAATGTACTTTTGAAGTGACATGTCAATGATGATCGTAATTATCAAATTAATCCTTATAAAATCAATAAAGATATTCTGGCATACATATGTGCTCTCGACATTTAATCATGAATGATGTGGTTCTCTACATCATGCAGAATGGTAGCTCTATAAGAGATGATGTATTCAAATTATTTGAATACCTACCTGAACCTATGTTTTAAGAGTTTAGATGGATGTAGATGATGAGTGTCATCATTCTACTGTCTATACTCTAGTCATTCATGAAGCTTCATAATATTCATATTGTATGAATTGGGTGAAGCTTGTATAAATGTTGAAATACTCTTATATTGAAATTTTTGATTTTAACATAAGAGATCCTTATTCTTAAGCAATGGTTGTTTACAGATAAAGGGAGCGCAGTGGAAGCATGGGTTGGACTCAAGCAAGAAGTATAATCAAATAGTTGACTGTACTTCTGTGACTTCCATATGACATCCAAAGAGTTGGATGAATGCCAATGCTGCAATAAGTTGATGTGTTGATAGTATGACTATCAAGTCTGTCTAGAATCCTCAGAAAAGGACTCGGATGGAGCATCAGTATAATCTACATATAATCATTGAAATTGACTTACTTATTTAATAAGGTAAAGTCTAATAATTATATCTCAATCTTCTAATAACACTTGCAATTGGTTGCATATGTATTAGAATATTAGAAATTTGATCTTAAGGTTTATTGATCATCCATGTTGAAAGTGATGCAAGTGTTGCAACAGTTTCCATGAGATCAATAGACTTCATATTTTCAGTGGGAGCCCTTAGTCTTAGAGAATGTCTCTATGACCTAGATATTAGAATACACTCATTATTTATTTCTAATTGTTGGATATAAACATGAATTCTGTAATAAATCTATCATAAAGAGTTATGATGGAAATATTTCAGATAGTAATCTAAAATCTAGTGGACTCTATTAAATTAGAAAATTATTGAATGGTTCATTAAGATTTCTAATACTGAAAATTAAACCTTTAAAAGATCAATAGGAGGATAAAGATCATTTGACTATGATCTGGCATCAAATTTTGGACATATGTCTGTTGATGAAATCAATGGACTGGTAAGACATGAAACTTTAGATTGTCTAAAGATTCAAATCTCACATACTTGTGAATATTGTATTCAAAGTAAAATGTCTAATACATCCTTCCTTGGGAAAGGTGTAAGATGCCTAGGTATTAAGGATCTCATACATATTGATGTATGCAGATCATCTATATCATAGTAAACATTATGGATATGTGATATCTGTTAATGATTATGTATGATATGAGATCTCTTCTCTTCACCTAAGAAACCTTTGAAATGTTCAAAGATTTCGCAATTTTGGTTTAAAACCAAAGTTTGAAGGAAGATGAAATGAATTTGATCTAACCAAGGTAGCCCGTACCTATTAGATGAATTCAAGAAATACCTTATGGAGATATGAACATCATTCCTATCTCAATCCTCCTAATGAACCTTAACTCAATAGAGTTGTAGGGAGATGCAATTGATCATGTGTGACATGATTTGATCAATGATTAATCTTAGCATTAGTATCTCTTAGTTTCCAAGGTATATATATGTAGTAGAGACTACATTATATACTTAATAAGGTTCCATGCATGTAAGCTGGAATCTAGCACTAGAGAGTGCTACTTCATTAGGAAAATAAAGGATGGTATTGGATACCTACTTTATGACCTTGAGATTCTTAAAAGATCACATCTTTGAGAATATGATTCTTATAGGATGACTCTCTTAAGAATGAAGATGAAAATGAAGAAAAGGAACTCATTTAATGAGGCTCCTGAAATCGGAAACTAAAATAGATAATTAAAGATGAAACATTAATACCTCTTCAAATAAGTTTGAGGATGGATTCCATGTGTCAGTTAAATCTGACGATGATCGGATTTCATGTAATGAAGCTCCTGAGGATCATGACATGGAAAGATGGATGTTAGCAATAAAAGTCTAATGTAGACTTCATATACAAGTGTCGTATATGGACCCTCGAGGATCCACCTATATGGGTCAGACCTATTAAGGTGTAAATGGATCTTCAAGAGAAAGAGGGAACCTGATGAGAAGGTATAGACCTTCAAAGCACGGTTCGTAGCCATGAGCTACACACCGAAGAGAAGGCATCGCTTGCGATAAGACTTTCTCTCCAGTGACCTTGCTTTAACCCATCAGAATATTGCTAACTATATCTACACAACTTGTCTATGACATCTTCATGGTGTGATTCAAGATTGCATTCCTCTATGAATGCCTCTCTCAGGATATTCATATGAAGTAGCCCCAGGGCTTCATGGTTGAGGAAAGCAAGGTGTGCTAGCTGAAGAACTCCATATTTGGACTCCAATAAGTTTCTTGTAGATGGAACATAAGATTTGATGAAATTATAAATGTTGTGATTTCAGATAAAATCTTGATGAACCATGTGAAGCTTAGTGGGAGTGCCATTGTGTTCATCGTGCTTAATGTAGATATTATTCTAATCATTTAGAATGATATAAGAATAAATAATAAGTGTTTTATAATCTGGTTATCCCATACCTCGAGATATGATCTCAAGGATACCTCTTAGATATTAGTTCTGAAGTTGTTCAGAAGCAAAGAGAAGAGGGTATTGGGACTGTCGCATTAGTAGTACACCTTGGACTTATTCCATTTTCTGGAAAATTCCAAGAAAGGCTTCCTTCCCTTAAGATGTGGTAGTGACATGTCTAAAGGAATAGCACCTCAAAGAGTTGAGGAAGTGAATGCTAGAACTGCTTGCACTTGTGCATCAGTTATGAGAAGCTGGGTATATGCTAGATGTGTACAAGAGCCAGATGTCTGCCATGCAGTGAGAGTAGTAAACTGTTACTAATCCTACTATGGAGATAAAACACTTGATTGCAGTAATAATAATATCTTCAAAGATGATAAAACTTGGAGATAGTGATCTCAAAGTCTTATCTTCAAAAGTTTAAGATCTTGTAGATAGTGATCTATAAGGGTCTTGACTGTAGATACCTTAGGAGATAGAGATCTCCAGGAATGAAGGTATTCTAATAAGGATTATGGGAATACTGGTTATGATAATTAATAAGATGTAGTGTCAAGGACACTATAACCAACAAAATTGAGTATCATTTGCATGAGATGCAACATTCGCATTGGATGCGAGCACTGTTACTAGGAGATATGCAAGTGCCGTAAAAGGACTTGGCGTAGTCTCTTGGGAACGGAGTGGCTGATCAGCTTACCTAGCTATTTTCTAAATAGCCTATGATTGTCACAAGAGTGTGGGTTTAAATGATTAGCCCATTAATGGCTCTTTGGGCTAGTGGGAGATTGTTGGAAATGCGAGCCCACAGCGAGCCATTATGCAATAAATGTTGTTGCAATTCACTCCTTGATCTGAAATGAAGAATACATAATTTGCATAATAGGTCCCTTAGTACAATTAGGGTTATGTACCATGGCTATCTTAATGATCATACAGCTGTTGATTCAATTATTGAATCATAGAGGCTGGTGCTTAGATGAATATCTAATGAGTTAGATTGAGGACTCATCAAGCACCGTCAAATGATTATTAAGAGATGATCTTTAGCCTGAGAAGGAGATGGCAATCCTATCTCATTTAGGTTGATATCTGACCGACCTCTTGATGCAGGTCCTCTGCATAGGAATAGAGATTCGGAGGTGTCAGATGAGTTAGGTCAAAGAGTTGACTTAACGTGATCGAGATAACCAAAGTCCTATATCATATGCTGTCATGATATAGGCACACATCCTCTGACCGGAGACAGATGTGTTACTATATGTCTGAGTATGTACATTTGGCAGACCAATAGGTTGATGGCCTAATCAAGGTCTATACACCGGCGCGCTGGTGTGCATATAAGGGCATATGAGTAATACGATCTCTCAAAAGGATCATACAGGTTCACTACTGAACCGGAAGACATGAGCTCACTCATGAGATATTGGGAAGAATCAAATTCCATGCGCACGGTCGTCTCGCTTTGGAAGCTTGACTGAATTTGTTGGTTTGATATATACTTTTGGAAAGTATATGATCAAGACCTAGGTATGATATATGCTTTTGGAAAGTATATGATCAATACCGACTCCCAATGATCGAATGAGAAACTTACTGATAAAACCCTGAAGTAGACAGTATAAAGTTGATCTAATACTTCGGGTTTAATCTGAGTCTTTTAGTATGCAGGATGTACAGGTATTAGGAATACCTGAGGGTGATGTGATCATAAACGATTGTATAACCATGACGCTTCCATTCCTAGGGAGTGATGAAACGGGTCTGGATTTTAGTGACTCCTCTCAGTAGAGAAGAAATCTCATCTTAGTCCAAATGTTGGACATTGATCTGAATGTGATTCAGATTCAATGAGAAGATTAGATTTATGGTCTTGATTTAATCAAGCATCTATGGGAGGCCCGAGATCTGGATTTGAGATGTGATCTCAATATCCATGTCACTATACGTGGAACAATACAATCGCCCTGTCCTTATCTCCAAGTATTCGCGGAGAAAGCGCATTATCCTTGAAAGGTTCATGGATAATTCTATTGTTGATATATGTATCCGAGCATTGAGAAAATGGATAATTAAATGTCATTTATTTATCATGAATAATATGAATTTGATTCATATTATAAAGGAAGTTATCTTAGATAATTAAATGTGATTTGATTATCAGAGATGTAGATAATGTGAATGTGATTCATATTATTTGAGTACATGAGAATAAGTTATCCAATATAATTAAATATGATTTAATTATTATGGATAAGAATAATGTGGATAGAAATATCTAATTATTCATAATATATTATAAATGTGATTTATAATGTATTAGAGAGAGTTAATTATAATTTATATGTGTTGATTAATTATTATGTGTATTGGATACACATTGTGTAATTAATTGACAATGTAAATTATATGTTGTTTTGGGTTGTGAATTTGATTCACAATTTTTCTATGGCAAGATTGCAATATTCTCAAATATAATTATGAATTATTTTTGAAGAATAAAAAGCCAACAAAAGTTGTTGGAAATAAATAGAGGAGATTTTCAAGGAGATATGCAATCTCATGGATTTCCATGAGATTGCTCTCTCCATGGAAAGAGGGGGGGGGGCGGCACATCATTCCCAAAAGGAATGTGTGGCCGTCCACATGGAAAGTGCATGGAGATGAAATCTCCATGCACATTCTCTCCTTATTTATTGGATTGATTTTGGATTAATTTGTATTTGATTTTGTCAAATATATTTTGATCTAAAGTTGTTGGCTTTTACCAACAACAATCTTGACCATTGGATTGTCATAAATCAATCTCAACCATTGATTTTATATGACACATGGATTGAGATCCATGGATCCCAAAACCCTATAAATAGAGAGGCACTCTTGGCTCTCTTTTTACACACAACACATAATGCTTGAGAAGCATCTCTCTCTCCCTCTCTCTTTCTCTCTAGAGGTCAGCCCTCTCTCTCCCTCTCATGGCCGTCCACCATGGATGCCATGGAGAGGTTCTCCATCGCCGCGGCATCGTCGTTATGCTGCCCGTTCTTCTGCTCGTGGATCTCCGTCTCCTTCGGTGGGCCTCGCTCATGAAGAAGATGTCGGATCTCGTGTGTCGAGATCAGGAGATCCGCCGCTTGGATCATCAACATGGATTGCGAGAAGCACGCGGTTCATCCCCGCGCTCGCAAGCGTCTCCTCCGTCGGATCGGACTTGAGACAGGAGGTCTCTTCGTTTAGAGACTTGATCGCAACCACGCTTCAAGAGGTAATCCTATTACTTGTTTGTGGTTTAGACGAAACGATTCGAGAAGTGTTCTTGGATCATTTGGTTTCGTCGTATAAATTTTTTTAAATTCCGCTGCATCGAGCAACTAGTCCGACTAGTCGCTCCTTGTCGTATTCGATACGACGAACACGCTTCCGTGATGCGCTTGAGGATCAAACCATATCCTTCAGTTCTTTTCCCCGAATGGTGTCCTCCAGCCTCAAGAGAATGACAATACATGAGGACACTCTGGTATTCCTCCTGAGTAATACACCTTCTCCAAATACAATTCGGCCATTCGAAGAAAAGGAACGGATCGTTCCAGTGGTATCTCCTCGAGTCCGACTTCAGTCAGTCAATGCTGCTCCGACTCCAACCTTGGGGAACTTTCTTGAAGATAAGAAAGTTCATTATCTTGGCATACCACGGGAGTGAGTCAATAACACAAACTGACTTGTCTGGGAAGGTCTCTCTAATATGCTTACAATCAGGAGAATCCTTAAGTTCAATCCGGGAGAGGTGATCAACCACAACATTCTTCACTCCAGGTTTATCTTTTATCTCCAAATCAAACTCATGGAGGAGTAAAATACACCTAAGAAGGCATGCCTTCACGCCCTTCTTTTCCATTAAGTATCGAATGGCTATGTGATCAGTGTAGATTGTCACCTTTGAGCCCATAACATGCGACCTGAACTTCTCGAGGGCCCATACTACAATGAGCATTTCCTTTTCAGTCATGGTATAGTTCTTCTGTGTAGGGTCTAATACTTTTCTCGCGTAATGGATCACAAATGGGATCCCCTCTCGTCGTTGTCCTAACATAACTTCTATAGCATAATTTGAAGCATTAATCATGATCTTAAAGGGGAAAGACCAGTTAGGATCTTGTAGGAAAGGCGAGGCACAAATATTCATCATTAATATCTCAAAGACCTCCAGACACTTGTGATATACAACGAACTCTATGTATTTTCTTAAGAGCCCAGTCAGTGGGTGGGCAATCTTCGAAAAATCCTGAATAAATCTCCAATAAAATCCAACATACGCTAGAAATGACCGCACTGACTTCACATTGGTAGGTGGATCGAGTTTCTTGATCACCTCCACCTTGGCATGGTCAACCTCCATTCCCCTTTTGGAGATGACATGTCCCAACATGATACCCTCCGTCACCATAAAGTGACTCTTTTCTGAGGACAGTACCAGATTTACCTCCCTACATCTTGAAGACTCGGTCCAAGCACGCTAAACATGTATCGAAGGAATCACCATGGATCCAAAAGTCATCCACGAACACTTCCAGGAAATCTCCCACCATCTCGACAAATACGACGATCATGTACCATTGAAAAGTGCTTGGGGGCATTGCAGAGCCCGAATGGATTGCACTTGAATTCGTAAGGGCCGAATGTACATATGAATGTGGTCTTTTCCTGGTCCTAAGGGGCTATGTCTACCTGGTTATAGCATGAGTACCCATCAAGAAAATAGAAGAATGCTTTTCCCGTGAGTCACTCCAAGATCTGATCAATGAATGGCAGGGGAAAGTGGTCTTTCTTGGCCGTGGCATTCAGGTGCATGTAGTAGACACTGACACGCTACGACGTGGGTACTCATGTCACGATCTCTACCCCATCCTCGTTGGTGACCATCTAGATCCCCAACTTATTCGGGACAACGTGAAGCAGGGCCACCCACTTGGAGCCAGAATAGGGTATATAAACCCTACCTTTCACTATTTCTCTATCTCATTCGTCACTACCTGTAGATTGGGATTAAGTCTCTTCAGGAACTCACGGAAAAATCTCACATTATCCTTAGTAAAAATGTGGCGCGAGCAGAGAGCGAGGATGATCCCCATGAGATCCGACATTGTCAAACCTATTGCTTTGCAGTTCCTCTCTAAGACCTCTAACAACCTAGACTATTGTTCTAAAGTCAAGTTTAAACTAATGATAATAGGATATCGTTCTTTGGGTCCCACAAGAAAGGCATACTTCAGTGTAGGAGAAAGGGACTTCAGTTCTGACAATGTGGTGTCATCAAGTAGATCGGGCTAAACTGAATCTGAATCTGTCTATGTGTTGCATAGCAGTGGGCTAAGCTGTATAGTACTCGCTACCAACTCAGAAGTATCGAGAGTCGGATTGCCAAAGAAACACAGTAATTCGACCAAAGCTGTGTCCGACTCATCATCTATGTCCCATGATTATTCCGAAGGGGTTGGAACTGACAGATCATGATGGATCTCTACTTCATCATTGGAATAGGTGGATGCATCTCTCGCAAGATCAGACAACACCTGACAAATTGCATCATGCACTATATCCTTTCCAAATGAAATGATCTCACTCTGTCATCAAGGAACCTATTGTTTAACCCGAAAATTGGTGATCTTAAGTTCCACACAAGGCGGGAACTCAGTCGCTGAATCGACCACACAAAATTCGGATTAAAACAACAATTAACCCACAACAATCAAGTAAAACAATGAAAGCAATATGTGGAGTTAAAATTTATTATAACTCTAAATGTGTGATTGTGAATAAGTGTCTATCTATGATATTTTTTTATGGGTATTTAATTTCATATATTTTTTGTTTAATTTTTGATTTTATATTTTTGTATTTTTATTTTTAATTTACTGATTTTATATTTTCTTTTTGGTATTTTATATTTTTATATTTTCGTTTTCCAATAATAGAATATATATACAAAGTAAGAAAGATAGAGGTAAAGGATTTATAAAAATAGGTAAAAATAAGCAAAATTCAGGAAATAAAATGTTTTTAGGTTTTTTATATTTTTCTAATGTTTTTGTGATTTTTCTAGATTTTCCTATTTTTTTGGTATTTTTAAAGGCAAAAATGCTAGTAAACAGTAAATAAAGTTGCTGACCGAAATTAAAATGAGGATGAAAATATCAAATGATGTGAAAATTCCTCAAATTAATTTTAATTGAAAGATAATAAAGTAAAGAAAGTACAGAAACTGAAATTGTATTTTTAGGATTTTTGTGGAATTTTTAATATTTTTGTAAAGGTTTTTGGGATTTTCTAATTTTTAGGAGTTTTCTTTTGTATTTTTTAGTGATTTTTTGATGGAAGTTAAAACACATGAAAAGACAAAAGATATATTTTTTTGAGAATTTTCTGAGATGGTTTTACAAATTTATGGATTTTCTAATTCAAACAGGGATAAAAATGCAGGTTTTTGATTTTTTATAAATGATAAAAATGCAATAAATATGCAAAACAAAATTATGCTGTGATAATATGATGTAACATGAGCTTAACTCTATTTTTGGGGGATTTTTCGAATTTTATAGATGCATGAACTAATTAAAGGAAACGGAAGGAAAATGCAACCTAGCAAGGGTATTATCGTGATATGCACAAAATGCAGGGGCCAAAGCGTAAATTTCACCGAAATTTATAACTAATTTAAAGAAGTTTGCAGGATGAATACAATAATCAAAGCATCTGAGGGCCCCGCCACAAAATAGCCAAGCCCGCGTGCGCAAGCACGTGAGCTAAGCTAACGAGGGGCTAAATGCAAATAATGGTAGTTTGGGGGCAAGTCCGCAAATAATACAAAAAGATATCAAAGGACGAGGACAGTATAAATATTAATATCCAAATACAAAATTGTTTGGAGTGAGTATAACAAAATACCCCAAAGCATGGCAGATCGAACGGTTGTTGTGATCTCTGGAGATCCTCATGGATCAGATGGCGACGGGCAAGGGAGAAAGAACTGGGATGAACTCCGAGTCCGGTGAACTTCGAGCTCTTCCCCTTCGCACCCCCGACAGTGATTGGCGGCACGACGAGGTACAAAATACTCCTGGCGAGCTGCTCTGGCAATCAGCTGCTTCAAAAAAACACGGAGGTCACCTGAGCTCCTCCACCATGGATAGGACGGGAAAGACCACCAGGTGCTCGCCTGGTTGCAAAAACGACCCCAGAAGGGGTCCTTCGGCACCTGGACCTGCAAATAGAGTGCAAAGCATCAGTAGGGGGTTCCAGGGCCAACAAAAAGGGGTGGATGGTGGTGTGGAATGATGAAAGTGGACGGAGTTCGTTGAACGCCGGCTAGCTGTTTGAGGATGGGAGCTATGCCACTGATGCAATTTTATGCGAAGAAAAATGCATGAAACAGAAGCTAGGGGCTACAGCTACGCAATAAGTAAGGAAAAACAAGAAGAAAACGACCTCGAAGGCGGGTTGCCTGAGATGGGGTACCTCACGGCCAAGCTTGGCCGGAGATGGGTGGAGACGCCTCTGTGCCGCTCCTCCTCTCCTCCTAACGGCGAGGTGAGGTTGCTGTCACCTCCCTCTAACCTCAGCACATGAAAGAAGGGAGGAAGAAGGGGCAAAAGGAGTTGAAAGGGGAAAGGAAGATGGCTGGCTTGTTTTGAATGGGTGTGCGAGGCGGCACAAAGATCGAAGATTATCAGGTGAATCGCGGGTCCAAAGGTCGAAATAAACCATGGCCGTGTATCCTTGGTAGTAGGGCTACAAAAGTCGTGAAGGTTGCAATGCCAAATGGTGAAAGACACGCTCTCCAAAATTCGGAGAAAACGCCAAAAAACCAATATCTGACACCATGCAGGGGGCATGTCAGAGAGTGGGCGAGACGGCAAGAAGATCGAGGTGTATCCCGCGAATCAACGATCCAATCCTTGATACAAATATGTGCGTGTATGTTGGATATGTGGCGAACAAAAGTCAAGAAGGACATAAGGCCAAATAATGAAAGATGAGGCCTCGAAAAATGGGAAAAATGGCTAAAAACGCAACTCTGACGGGCTGAAGGAGTGGGTCAGAGAGTTGACTCGCCGGTCAACTCTCCAGACCCCCTAGTTGGTCCACGTGGACCAACCAGGAAAAATCCTGGAAAAAGTCTTTGTAAATTCAATTAAAAATAGAAAATGAATTTATTAATTTTTGGTTATTAAATATAAAATGTTTATTATTTTATAAATTATGTTCTGGTAATTTTTATTTATTTTTTCGAGATTAATAATCACCAGTTTCCTTTTATACCCTTCATAGGTATCTTTATCTATATATTTAAGTATTTTATTTTTATTTTGTATGTTTAATTTAATTAATTTTGTTTATTATTTTATAAATTTATAAAATATTTTTATACACTTAAATATATTTTTATTTTATTTTTCTGAAGTATTTTATACACTTAATAAAATAGAAGTATAAATTATATATGTATGTATATAGGTATTTTATCTATGTCTTTTAGATACAAGTATTTTTATTTTGTGTTTTCTTTTGTGTTTTTATTCTGATTTTAATACACATATATTATAAGTAATATTTACAAAATTATAAAAATGTAAAAATACAAAAATAATGAATAAATAATAAATTGAATATTTTAATATGTACAATTATACAATGGGGGTCCAAAACACAACTTTCAAACCACAGCTCTGTCAAATGCAAAACCACCACCATTAAATAACTTATTTTAAATTATATACAATTAAAGGTGAATTTGCTGCATTTGGATTTTTTATTTGTGAGATACGGGTCTGGGAATTTGGGATTCTGGATTTTTATTCAGACCATAACTTTTTATCTATACATTATTTTTGAATGAAATCAATTTCTTATTTTTCTTTATTTAATTATCTACAACTTTCATGTACAAAATTTATTTATTTGAAGTATAAAAAGTAGAACCAAAAATAGGTCCCAAAATGAATAAAGAATGGATAAAATTAAAGGAATTTGTATTGTATTTTTGGCTCTTATCTCCCCCTACTTTATTCCATGTCAACTTAGTCATCGAGATGCCTAGGTCTCAAGGTTTCGGGTCATAAAATATTTACAATATTTTATTCTCTTTCTTTTCTTTTCTTTATTCTATAATTTTGGCTTTAAAAACCGCATTTTGTACACTTTTTACACACACAGGCTTGGATGATAAAATGTATTAATTAACGCTATTTACACACATTTACTAGGGTTTTTAAGGCCGAAATGATAGAATAAAGATGATGAAACGTAGATTCATCACCTATCTCCAAATCCCAACGGTACTGATCATTACGCAATCTGCCTCTAAAGATGAGTACTATGTACTACTCTATGAATCAGGTCATTTCCATTTTGTCTGCTTCATTGATGATCGTCAAATTTGCCTCTTTAATAATGTGAAATTACTCGTAGTATTGGAGGCGAATTCGGTTCAGCAAAAACCATGATCTTTGAATGTCGTGGAACATTTTTACTTGGCAAGTCTACCAAGGTCGAACACAGGGACACGACTACTTAATTTATTTATCGAATTTCGATTCAGGAGGCACAAAGTGAGTTAATTCCAATTTCAGGTCCATATGAAGAATTATGCAATTTACAAAGCGATGCTAAGATGGATGCATTTTTTTATTTATTTTAATACAAGTTAAAGTAATGCATGAGCAAATATGCAAGAGAATAGAAAAGCATACAATTATACCCTAAAAATATGAGCAACAAAATATAAAATGAAATCAGAGTCAATTTTGAACACACATGAACAACGGTCATCTAGTCAAAGCAAGACAAGGAGAGCAGGGTCCCATTTTTCACATAAAAAGTCACTTCAATTAAAACAATGTCAAATGAGACAATTAAGCATGCTAAAATGTAGAGGACAAAACATGGATCAAAATGACACTAAAATCATGTAATTTGGACCTACAATGCTCAAGTTATGCTAGAAATAGTGCAAGGACATAATTGTAATAAAAATGCAATAAAATAAAGGGAAAAATATTGCATTTAGGTCCCTGGAAGGACCTAAATGCAATTACCAAAAACCGATCGGGGTCCTGTGCAAATTTCCCATATGCGCGGTGCTGAATCCACATTTCATCATCTTTATTCTATCATTTTGGCACCAAAAACCCTAGCAAATGCCTGTAAATAGCCTTAAATGGAGCATCTTAGCATTCATGTATGTGCATCTAAATAGTGTATAAAATACTGTAATTAAAGCCAAAATTATAGAATAAAAAAAAGAAAAGAAAAAGAATAAAATATTGTAAATATTTTGTGACCTAAAACCCCGAGACCTAGGCATCTTGATGAATAGGTCGACAAGGAATAAAGCAGGGGGAGATAAGGGCCAAAATACAGATAAAATGCCTATACCTTCTATTCATTCTTTATTCATTTTGGGACCTATTTTTGTTTCCACTTTTTATACATCAAATAAAGAAACTTTGTACATGAAAGTTGTAGATAATTAAATAAAGAAAAATACAAAATTAATTTCACAGAAAAATAATGCACAGGTAAAAAGTTATGGTCTGAATAGAAATCCAGAATCCCAACTTCCCAGACCCGTATCTCACAAATGAAAACTCCAAATGCATCAAAATCACCTTTAATTGTATATAGAAGAAAATAATATATTTAATGGCGGTGGTTTCGCATTTGGCGGAGCTATGGTTTGAAAGTTGAGTTTTGGACCCACATTGTATAAGTGTACAGATTAAAATATTCAATTTATTATTTATTCATTATTTTTGCATTTTTATATTTTTATAATTATGTAAATATTACTTATTATAATTATGTACATTAAAATCAAATAAAAATGCAAAGAAAACTCAAAATAAAAATAAACATATATAGGTTATACAAGTGTTATACCTATACTTATACCTATACTTTTCACATTCATATTTTATTAAATACACAAAACACCTCAATAAAATAAAATAAAAATATTTCTAAGTGTATAAAAGTATTTTATAATTTTATAAAATACTAAATAAAAATAATAAAAATAAAATACCTAAATAAAAATAAAATACTTAAATACATAGGTATTATACCTATAAAGGGCTAAAAAGTGAACTTGTAAAAATATAAATTATAAAAATAATTAAAAATCATGATAAAATTCCTTATAAAATAATAAACATTTTTTATTTTTTGACCTAAAATTATTTACGTCATTTACTATTTTTATATTATTTTTCAAATCTTTTTCCAAGAGTTTTTCCTGGTTGGTCCACGTGGACCAACCAGGGGACCTGGGGAGTTGACCTCGGGTCAACTCCCTGGTCCTAATCCTGTAGCTGTGTCAACAAGACTTTGACCCATCTTCAACATTTTTTGGGGGTCGATCCTTGCATCTTTTCGCGAAACTTTCTTCTGCAAGTTTGATCCCACTAGGATCCAGCTTACACGCCCTAGCTTGATCTCGGGTCGAGCATCATCACGGTACCCGTGATCTCTCCTTGAACATCGTGCCGCAACCATCCTTCAAAAGACATCTGCCACCTTCCTTGGATCTTTGAACCCTCTTTGACCAATCCTACCCCCTTCAACTTGTGCCCTGCGCGTGACAGGCGAGCCTCCGGTCGAGTTCGCGACGTTTGGAGAGGTTAAGGAGCGGCTCCAACTACCCCCATCTCCGGCGAGATGCCGTGAGGTCCCCATCTCGGGTTGTACACCCTCGAGGTGACGTTTTTCTTCCTTTTTCTTGCTGATTAGTTAGCCTCTAGTAGTTGTTAAGTTGCGCATTTAGTTTGTTGTTTAAGGGAGTAGTTAGCTTAGATTCCATCTCGAACACCTCGCCGGAGCTAAGAAGCTCCGGCAACCACCATCGCCATTCCCACGCCGCCTTTTCAAACCAATAAAGGCCCCTTCCTGCTGCGAGAGATCTGCCGCCCATTTTGTTTTGATTGCAGGAAGAGAAGGAGGCGTCTGGGCCTCGATTCATGCCAAGAACGACCCCCTGGTCGGCTGGAGCTTCAGCGATCAACCGAGGACCATCTGTCGGCCGTCGGACCGGTCTGAGCCACCTGGACGTCAGGGAGGAGAAGCTGGAGGCGAATACGCCCCTCGGCCGTGGACTTGGTGGTCGGAGGAGGCCCCTGCGCGTGAACAAAACTCGGCACGGTCGAGTTCTTCATCAGATCTTCCAGCCGCTTCCCACGCTGTCGGATCAAGAACACCCAGCCGGGTGTACAGCTGCCGTTGGATGAGTGCGCCCTGAGCCGTCCGATCGCTCATCTCCAATCTAATCGGGACCGCACGATGAAGGGGTATCGCGCGTCCACGGCGTGACACGTGTATAAGTGACAAACCATCCGTCGTTGGATCGCACTATTGATTGGGTAATTTCAACTTAACCCCGGCAATTTTTGGATTCAGTGGTTTAGTTTAAAACTTTTGTCTGCTGTGCAAAACCTTTGAAACATTTGCGACATAGCCCCCAGATTTTTGTGTAATTATTTTAAAGCCCCCGCCAGGCGTGTGCGTCGCACGTGGCTGTGGCATTTTTGCAGGTGGCTCCTGGGACTTTTGTCTATTTCGTGTTAATTCTGAAACATTCACTTGCAGTGTTAATTTTCTGAGAAATTTGTGTTTGGACCCCTGGACTTTCGAGCATTACGAAAAAGCCCTTGCCAGGTCACGCGCTGTGTGCGTGTGACCTTGGCGTTTTTGCATAATACCCCTGGCATTTTGTTGTGCATTTGTTGTTGGTCCAGACCATTCTTTACTGTGTTATAAAATTGCTGGAAAATTGCTATTAAGCCCTTTAATGTCGCCATATTTCCATAAAAGCCCCTGCAAGTGTGTAGCTTCTTTTTTCTTCTAGTAATTTTCACATGCCTTTAGAAAACCCAAATGAATCCACAAAAAATAATTTAGATCTTTGTTGCATAGTAGATTAACGGCATATTTTTATTTTTCATATTTATTGCATTTTTATATTTATTTAAAATCAAAAACGTCCATTTTCAGCACTGTTTGCATTATAAAATCCCTAAAAAATATAAAAACATTCCAGAAAAATCCCAAAAAATATATATTTTGTTTCTTTTAGTGTGTTTTAACTTCAGACCAAAAATCATTAAAAAATATAAAAGAAAACTCCAAAAAATCACAAAACTCCAAAAACCTCTATAAAAGTATTAAAAATTCTACAAAAATCCTAAAAATATAATCTTGGTGTCTAAATTTTCCTTATTTCATTATCTTTAAGTGAAAATTGAATTGGAGAATTTTTGCTACTGATTTCCATTTTATTTCTCCATTTTAAGCTTCAGCCTTGCATTTTATTCACTGTTTTCTTTATTTTGCTATTTAAAAATACAAAAAACATTCTTAAAAATTCCCAAAAATCACAAAAACAGTAAAAAGGTATAAAAAGACCAAAAAGACTTTATTTGCTAATTTTTGGACATTTTTATCTATTTTTATAAATATCTCTTTCTCCCTTTTATTACATAGTTTATATATTCCAATATTGAAAAAGAAAATTAAAAAAATATAAAATATAAAAAGAAAATATAAAATCAGAAATTAAAAATCAAAATACAAAATTATAAAATTAAAAATTAAATAAAAAAATACAAAATTAAAAACCCACAAAAAAATAGCGTAGTAGACACTAGATCACCTTCACACACATTTTGGTGCCTTAGTACCCCGTTCTACCTATCTGCTCCCTGTGTTCGACCTCTACACATACTTGCACCTATACACATCTTGTTGTAGAGTTATAATAAATTTTAACTCCACACACTTTCACTGCTTTACTTGATTGTCATGGGTTAATTGTTGATTAATTCGGGTTTCGTGAGCGGTCGCTCAGCGACACTGTAGTCCCGCCTTGTGTGGACTATTTTGACCCTCGCAAAAATCCGAGTTTTCAAATGGCGCCGTTGCCGGGGAGCAACAACGCGTAGATCAGTTTTTTGTTTGTGTTGCTGATTATTGGTCTACCTTTGCGGCTTTTATTTCTGCTTGTTTTATTTTCCTTATTTTTGATATATCTTTGGAGCTGTCTAATCCCTCTTATTTGTTGACTCTGTGCGAGGTACCGCGGACCGAGGGAGGCACGTCACTCGAGGCGCCGAAGCACCCACGTGAAGCCGGCTTAGCCATCCTAACACCGAGGAGACGAGAAGAGAATTTTTGAAGACCGCGCTCTACTTTAGTTGCATTTTCTTTCATTGCATTTATTCTTGTAATTCAAATGAGAGAGAGACCACTATTATTGTAATAATATAGGTACCCCCGGACTTGGACTCTTGAGCCTAATTTCCAAGTGATTGTTCACTTGGGGGCTCGCCGCGTTTTTTGTCGGCTTTTCTCGCATTCTTTTTATTTTGTTTTGTTTTTCGATTTTATTTATTTTGTGTGATTGAGCCCCTAGTTTTAGGATTGCTTGCGATAGACTAAGGCCAAACACCTAATATTTTGCATATGCCTATAGTTTCGTTTTGGACTTAGTCAAATTTTAAACAGTTGATCATCACCTTCAATCCGTCGCGCCACGAGCTCTCCCCGCAAAGCGCTTTCTCCTAAACTCAAGTGTGTTGAGCAGAGGAGGGGTGAGCCTAGACCGGACTCTAGGGTTGAGGATTGTTGGTCAACTTGTGATTCTTCCCGATAATAGCAATTTCTGAAACTTAGGGCGATTTCATCGGCTTTTGCATTTGCATATAGTTAGGTTTCAATTCTGCTGAGCATCCGTGCATGTAGAGTGCTGGAGGCAAGGTGGGCATTTACGCTTTAGCATCCATCATTATTTACCGCTTTCATTGCTTTTCCGCCTCTCCCTCTGATTTTGCCAACCTAGGTGCTTAAAGGAATTGATTCCCCGATAGGCTCGTGCATTTCTCACTCAAAATCCAAAAAAGTGATAATCAATAAAATTGGGACTGCTAATTTTACTTGACCCTAAAACCGATCAAAAGAAAAAAATCTTGTATTGGGGCGAGTAATCCCCTCATTGTCCTCGTTTTTATTTGCTCGCGCACACACTAAGGTTAGAGCCCAAAATCCCATTCAGCCCCCTAAGTGTTTGCGCAATTTTGGACTTCTCACCGAACTCTAAAATAGACAAGATAAAAAGACCGCTCTTTGCGGTTTCTACCGAGTTGAGTAGGTGAATTGAGGGTTTGCATTCTTTTCATTTTTGTCTGTGATTGTTTTGTGTGCGTCCTAGATCATCTCTGCGCATTTGCGCCTTCTTCTTCACTCTCTTGACTTGACCGTCGTGCTCCCCCGAATCATTTCCTTTTGATTTCGAGATGGATCCCTGGAGTGCATTTTATCCGGACTTTGCGGACCCCTCGCTCGCTCCAGCCGATCCACCTCCCTTTTATCAGGAGGACCCGCCTCCTATTTTTTCTTATTTTTGTACATACCTGCCTCAGCCACAGTATCACGACTCGGAGTTCTATCCACCCCCACCCCCATCTGTGTATTATCCATCTCCACCTTCACATCCACCCGAGTCTGACTGATGGAGTCACCTCCCTCGATCTCTATGAGTGATATCTTGAATCGGATGACAAAGCGCATTGATTTGATGAATGATGATATTGCTTTTTTGAGGAAGAATCAGATTAATGCTCCTTTTATCGGGAATACGGCTTCACTTGTAGGTGATCACGGGAGCTTGCAATCGCCCAAAATACAAAAAAATGAGAAAAATTTAAAAATACAAAAAGATTTCGGGAGACATTCGGTTGATCTAGACCGTGAGGAGAGAGTCCACTTGCCAGAGCCCTTGACCACACACACATTCACACCTAGTCCCACCTTTGACCCCGAGGATGCCGTGTACAGATTGCTCTTGGCATGCCTCGTGTATATGCTGATTCCGACTTCCTCCCTTGTATGGAGGAAGTCCAAAAATTCAAAAAAATGTTATCTGAACCCGAAGTGGTGGCTACTATTCATGAGATCATCCGTGCCCCACTTCAGCAGGCCATGACCCAATTATCTGCTCCTCTTCCCAAGAAGAGAAAGCGGAGGAGCAGATCTGAGCGTCACATTCTCACCGTGGCCACTGCCCACGCCATCACGCACCGTCCCATTCCCAAGAAGAAGAACACAGCTACACCTTTCATCACTTGCACCATCTCTGACTATACTTGTGATCGCACTCTCCTAGACGGCGGTGCTTCGATTAGCATACTACCCTTCTTGCTGGTACAGTCTCTTCATTTAGGGCCTCTAAAGAAAACCAGGATGATCGCTCAGTTTGCTGATGGATCTATCAAGAGGCCGAAGGGTATCCTTGAAAACGCCGTCATTTCTATTCAGGGCACGAGCCACCATGTAGATTTTGTCGTGTTGCCCATGGAGAACTCCACAGGGGAGCCGTCTCCAATCATCCTGGGACGACCATTCCTCGCATCGACGAGGGTCGTTATTGACTATGGATCAGGAGAGGTTCGCTTCCGTCATGTTAACGAAAGCGAAGTGTTGATCACCGCACCCACAGTTGACCAGAGACCTACACCTGATGCACCTTCACCGATCATAGCTGACTCCGAGGCCTGTGACTGACCTGATGATACTAGAGATGCATCCTTAGCGATCGTTGATGAGACCCGACGGATCCCCCGAAAGGGGAGGAAATCGGAAAGCATGGACCTCACTGATCCTCCTACTGGTATGTGGCGATGTGTTGATGAGATCCAGAGTATTTATGTGATTGAACCATTTGAGCGGAGGGCAGATACCAAGACTGTTGAGGACGTTTATGAAGCTGCCCATTATTTTGAGAGACCTCATAAGGAAACGAATGACCTAGGTAAGACTAGACGGGACGGACTTGGTTTGACTACTTCCACTGATATGTCTGTGCCCGGTCCTTCACAGGTGAAGATGATCGAGGTCGGTTATGATGCGAACCTTCACAATTTTTGGCCTCATGATGAAAAAGATGATCCGGGCAAAACTCTTGAGGACGATCTGAGTTCGTATACTTCCACTGATGATTTCGTTCCTTTTGATTTTGACCTGGACGAGCCCTCGCAGGACGACTCCGATTACACTTCTTCCAAGGATGATGAGTTTGTCCCATTCCACTTCGATATCTGCGAGACTTCCAAGGCCGGACCTTGTCGTACTTCTTCCACTCACCCGTCTGTGCCTTCACACCATAGGACCACCAAGGGAGAACCTAGCCATACTGCTTCCATTGATCAGTTCGTCCCTTTCCGTTTTGATTCCACTAAGGGTCTTCACCGTGTCGACCCTGATTGGCTTCCGTCCACTGTGGACCCCGATGCCGACATACACCACACCAGATCTATCCCTCAGCGGTCTCGCAAGAAGGTTAGCTTTCGACCTTCTTGATCATATGTACATCCACCTCTGTTGTACATTCTCTTGTGTTCATCTCTTTCTATCTCTTGTTTTTACTCTTCCACCCATTTTCGTGTCTGCCTTGCTTAGGACGTACTTTGTCCTAAGTATAGGGGGGTGGACGAGTCGAGTGTTCATTCTTCATTTCGTGTGATCACTCTTGTTGTTGCCTATACTTAGGGCTTTTTTTACCCTAAGTATAGGGGGAGTGGTGTGTACATCCTCACGATCTCCTCATCTACCTTTTGATTTCTTTTTCTTCTTTTCTTCTTTTCTTCTTTTCCTCTTCCATTTTCTTTATCTATCAAAAAGGTGCCACCTTTGTAGACAGTTTTCCATACTTAGGATGTACTTTGTCCTAAGTATAGGGGGTGTGAACCCCAAGTTTCTCTATTTTTCGATCCTCTCCATTGTCTCCTCTTCTTGTCTATACTTAGGGATATCTTACCCTAAGTATAGGGGGAGACAACCAGAGTACGATCTGTTCATTCCCACCCTTGACCCTCCCTGCTCTGTGTACAGTCTGCTATACTTAGGATTATTTGATCCTAAGTATAGGGGGGACGGTCGACTTCTCATTGATTCATTCATTTCTTTGTTCGTTCATTCTTTCGATTTTACTATACTCAGTACGAGTTATGTCTTCTCTTTTCTCTCTGATCTATGAGGACATAGCTCAAGCTAAGTCTAGGGGGGTCGTATATACTGTGTATATACTTTAGCCATAACTCGTACTTTCGTATTTTCCGAATAATATGGCTAATCATTCTTTAAAATTCTTTAAAAATCTTTAATAAAAAGGTGTTTGTTCCTCAAATTCTTTTGTATCTACTAATTAATAAATCAGGTGAAAATGTTTTTTTGCAAAATGTTTGAAAAATACTTTGAAAATCTTTGTGAACTTCTATTGAAAACTATTTTGAAAATATTTTGTTACATGTTTTCAACCTGTATAAAAATGTGTGGTTTGCAAAATTTATTTTCTTTGTGTGAAATAAAATGTTTGAAAAATGATTTGCAAATGGTTTGAAAAATAGTTGCAAAAATATTTGAAAAAAATCTATTTATACTGTTTTGAAAGCCTTTGCAAAATGATTTTCAAATGAGTGTACATGTTCGTAAAATGTGTGTAAAAACTATTTTGGACTATAGTCTTCAAAAATTGTGTGAAAAGTTTGTGTCAAATAAGTTTGAGGAATACTAACATCACACTAAAATCCATTATTTATATAAAATTGACCACTTACCCTTGTAAATTCTTAAAATCCATTTCTTGTATAAATAAGAAGTACTCCCGTGTACATATTTTAACCTAGTTTTCAGCGAAAACCTTTTTGTTTTCAAAAATCCCAAAAACATTTGCAAAATTAAAATCCAAAAGATTTGAAAATTTTCTTTGAAAAATACAAAAAATTGCATCTGCATATGCATACATCATCTTTTCAAAATTCCATAAAAAGTTCAAAATCTTTGAAAATTGCATTACAAAAATATTTTCTGCATTGCATTGCATAGCATTCGCATTTTTCGGATTGAGTTTGATAGTTGAACAAGTCTAAGTAAAATCCGAAGATTGAAGCTTGATTGGACCTTACAATCTACCTAATAACAGGAACCTTATAGGAACTGGGTTTGAGGTACTTCAGGTCTAGTTGACTTAATTCTTTGAGGATCACGAGACTTAGTTCAATGGATTCTTGACTGCCTAAGTAGAGTATTTCGGAGCACACGCATGACTCTTGTTGATAATAACCTAACTTGGACATTTGCACCTTTCACATGGCTCGACTCAGTTGGATTGGTGAGGGGATTGGATTTGCCGGTATGAGACGCACACAAGTGGAAACACTTGTCCTCCTCTAGGGAGGGAAGTGCACCCCAACTCGTCCAGTGATTAGGAAGTCTAAAGACAGGAGGCTGTGGGTTGCGATAAAGCTTCAAAAGAGGGATAGTCTACTGACTCAAGAGGAAAAACTCCTTATGTAAATGCTGTTGTATATAGTATTCAAAAAAAAAGTTCAGGCATGTACAAAAATAAAAAGCCTTCAAGTATGTACAAAGTCAATAAGCAAGCTTGAGTTCCAAAGTCATATCATGTTAGCCTGCAGCAGGATGACTTGACTACACTGGTCTTGCATCCCAGGATAGGTAGCTACACTGACTGCCGTCCATTCTTCTCTTCACCCCCTCCTCTTGAGCTGGTTGCCACTTGAACTTAGACGGGAATACCCCGCTCCTCGAGGATGGAGTCATTGGATTGGGGAATCATTAGGTTGTCGTACTGGAGAAGTCAGTTTCTTTGCCATTCTAGTTGGGGAGAGCCACCATCACCTACACTGTACGAGTCAGATTCATAGTCGTAAGAGTTTGCGTATGAGTTGAAGTATTTCTGACCTGGCTATTGAGGAGACTTGGACAGAGTTTTGGGATTCTCAAGGACTGTTGGATTTCAAATTCGGTTCTCACTAAGGTTCCGCCCGCACTAAAATTCCAAAGGTCTGACTTAAGCTCCAAACTTTGATTTTGTGAAGACAAGTTTGATAATCAAATTAAATCCAAGTTCTTCTTTTTCTTTTCTTTCTTTTCCTTTTGCACTTATTGCATAAGTGTTTGCTAGGGACTAGCAAAGGTAAAGTATAGGGGGATGATGAATCCACATTTCATCATCTTTATTCAATCATTTTGGCACCAAAAACCCTAGCAAATGCCTGTAAATAGCCTTAAATAGAGCATCTTAGCATTCATGCATGTGCATCTAAATAGTGTATAAAATACTGTAATTAAAGCCAAAATTATAGAATAAATAAAAGAAAAGAAAAAGAATAAAATATTGTAAATAATTTATGACCCGAAACCCCGAGACCTAGGCATCTTGATGAATAGGTCGACAAGGAATAAAGTAGGGGGAGATAAGGGCCAAAATACAGATAAAATGCATATACCTTATATTCATTCTTTATTCATTCTGGGACCTATTTTTGGTTCCACTTTTTATACATCAAATAAAGAAACTTTGTACATGAAAGTTGTAGATAATTAAATAAAGAAAAATACAAAATTGATTTCACGGAAAAATAATGCACAGATAAAAAGTTATGGTCTGAAAAAAAATCCAGAATCCCAACTTCCCAGACCCGTATCTCACAAATGAAAACTCCAAATGCATCAAACTCACCTTTAGTTGTATATAGAAGAAAATAATCTATTTAATGGCGATGGTTTCGCATTTGGCGGGGCTACGATTTGAAAGTTGAGTTTTGGACCCACATTGTATAAGTGTACAGATTAAAATATTCAATTTATTATTTATTCATTATTTTTGTATTTTTATATTTTTATAATTATGTAAATATTACTTATAATAATTATGTACATTAAAATCAAATAAAAATGCAAAGAAAACTCAAAATAAAAATAAACATATATAGGTTATACAGGTATTATACCTATACTTATACCTATACTTTTCACATTCATATTTTATTAAATACACAAAACACCTCAATAAAATAAAATAAAAATATTTCTAAGTGTATAAAAGTATTTTATAATTTTATAAAATACTAAATAAAAATAATAAAAATAAAATACCTAAATAAAAATAAAATACTTAAATACATAGGTATTATACCTATAAAGGGCTAAAAAGTGAACTTGTAAGAATATAACTTATAAAAATAATTAAAAATCATGATAAAATTCCTTATAAAATAAGAAACATTTTTTATTTTTTGACCTAAAATTAATTACGTCATTTACTATTTTTATATTATTTTTCAAATCTTTTTCCAGGAGTTTTTCCTGGTTGGTCCACGTGGACCAACCAGGGGACCTGGGGAGTTGACCTCGGGTCAACTCCCTGGTCCTACTCCTGTAGTTGTGTCAGCAAGACTTTGACCCATCTTCAACATTTTTTGGGGGCCGATCCTTGCATCTTTTCGCGAAACTTTCTTCTGCAAGTTTGATCCCCTAGGATCCAGCTTACACGCCCTAGCTTGATCTCGGGTCGAGCATCATCACGGTACCCGTGATCTCTCCTTGAACATCATGCTGCAACCATCCTTTAAAAGGCACCTGCCACCTTCCATGGATCTTTGAACCCTCTTTGACCAATCCTACCCCCTTCGACTTGTGCCCTAGACTGGCGCGCGTGACAGGCGAGCCTCCGGCCGAGTTCGCGACATTTGGAGAGGCTAAGGAGCGGCTCCAACTACCCCCATCTCCGGCGAGATGCCGTGAGGTCCCCATCTCGGGTTGTACACCCTCGAGGTCACGTTTTTCTTCCTTTTTCTTGCTGATTAGTTAGCCTTTAGTTTAGTTGTTAAGTTGCACATTCAGTTTGTTGTTTAAGGGAGTAGTTAGCTTAGATTCCATCTCGAACACCTCGCCGGAGCTAAGAAGCTCCGGAACCACCATCGCCATTCCCACGCCGCCTTTTCGAACCAATAAAGGCCCCTTTCTGCTGCGAGAGATCTGCCGCCCATTTTGTTTTGATTGCAGGAAGAGAAGGAGGCGTCTGGGCCTCGATTCATGCCAAGAACGACCCCCAGGTCGGCTGGAGCTTCAGCGATCAACCGAGGACCATCTGTCGGGCGTCGGACCGTTTTGAGCCACCTGGACGTCGGGGAGGAGCAGCTGGAGGCGAATATGCCCCTCGGTCGTGGACTTGGTGGTCAGAGAAGGCCCCTGCGCGTGAACAAAACTCGGCACAGCCGAGTTCTTCATCGGATCTTCCAGCCGCTTCCCACGCCGTCGGATCAAGAACACCCAGCCAGGTGTACAGCTGTCGTTGGATGAGTGCGCCCTGAGCCGTCCGATCGCTCATCTCCAATCTAATCGGGACCGCACGATGAAGGGGTATCGCGCGTCCACGGCGTGACTCATGTATAAGTGTCAAACCATCCGCCGTTGGATCGCACAATTGATTGGGTAATTTGCGACTTAACCCCGGCAATTTTTGGATTCAGTGGTTTAGTTTAAAACTTTTGTCTGCTGTGCAAAACCTTTGAAACATTTGCGACATAGCCCCCGGATTTTTGTGTAATTATTTTAAAGCCCCCGCCAGGCGCGTGCGTCGCACGTGGCTGTGGCATTTTTGCAGGTGCCTCCCGGGACTTTTGTCTATTTCATGTTAATTCTGAAACATTCACTTGCAGTGTTAATTTTTTGAGAAATTTGTGTTTGGAACCCTGGACTTTCGAGCATTACAAAAAAGCCCTTGCCAGGTCACGCGCTGTGTGCGTGAGACCTTGGCATTTTTGCATAATACCCCTGGCATTTTGTTGTGCATTTGCTGTTGGTCGAGACCATTCTTTACTGTGTTATAAAGTTGCTGGAAAATTGCTATTAAGCCCTTTAACTTCGCCATATTTCCATAAAAGCCCCTGCAAGTGTGTAGCTTCTTTTTGCTTCTAGTAATTTTCACATGCCTTTAGAAAACCCAAAAAAATCCACAAACATTAATTTAGATCTCTGTTTCACAGTAGATTAACGGCATATTTTTATTTTTCATATTTATTGCATTTTTATATTTATTAAAAATAAAAAACGTCCATTTTCAACACTGTTTGCATTATAAAATCCCTAAAAAATATAAAAACATTCCAGAAAAATCCAAAAAAAAATATATTTTGTTTCTTTTAGTGTGACTTCAGACCAAAAAATCATTAAAAAATATAAAAGAAAACTCCAAAAAATCACAAAACTCCAAAAACCTCTATACAAATATTAAAAATTCTACGAAAATCCTAAAAATAAAATCTTGGTGTCTAAATTTTCCTTATTTCATTATCTTTAAGTGAAAATTGAATTGGAGAATTTTTGCTACTGATTTCCATTTTATTTCTCCATTTTAAGCTTCAGCCTTGCATTTTATTCACTGTTTTCTTTATTTTGCTATTTAAAAATACAAAAAACATTCTTAAAAATTCCCAAAAACCACAAAAATAGTAAAAAAGTATAACAAGACCAAAAAGACTTTATTTGCTAATTTTTGGACATTTTTATCTATTTTTATAAATATCTCTTTCTCCCTTTTATTACATAGTTTATATATTCCTATATTGAAAAAGAAAATTAAAAAAATATAAAATATAAAAAGAAAATATAAAATAAGAAATTAAAAATCAAAATACAAAATTATAAAATTAAAAATTAAATAAAAAAATATAAAATTAAAACCCCCCAAAAAAATAGCATAGTAGACACTAGATCACCTTCACACACATTTTGGTGCCTTAGTACCCCGTTCTACCTATCTGCTCCCTGTGTTCGACCTCTACACATACTTGCACCTATACACATCTTGTTGTAGAGTTATAATAAATTTTAACTCCACACACTTTCACTGCTTTACTTGATTGTCGTGGGTTAATTGTTGATTAATTCGGGTTTCGTGAGCGGTCGCTCAACGACACTGTAGTCCGCCTTGTGTGGACTATTTTGACCCTCGCAAAATCCGAGTTTTCACGCGGGGATCTTTTTCATAATATCCAGAAAGTTGGAGGGCTTCCCTGTAAAATACCCAGGCACGAAGCACGTGCCTGGGGACCAAAATGCAAATTCATAAACTTTGGGGTCTATCCTGCAATTTACCCAGGCCCTCACGTGCTAGGCACATGAGGCGCCTAGGCTCGGGTCAGCTCCTGTGGTTCGGGCACACGTGGCTGCAACTGGGGGGGCTCGGGTCGAGGCTCGGTAGGACCCGAGCCTGTAGCTTCGATTGGAGCTTCGGCATGCCACGCGGCTTCATCAAGGCCGTCCGATCCAGATGATCAGATGGCATCTGCTCTTCTTCTTCTGCCGCAGCTCCACTGGAAGAGGCGGGCTCCAGTGTGTTGGATGGAGCTCCGCCGCCCGCCAAAGGCTCGCCTGAAGGTTGATGAAGGTTCGTGGGGGGCTCGCGGAGATGCCTGGTAGCTGACAGAGCTCCACTGATGCTTGGAGTAGCACGGTGATGTGGGTCATCGGAGTGGAACCTGAGACCGGTGAGGCGTTGCGATTTTTGTCCATTGAGCACCTGCATGAGTTAGGCATAGACAAAGCGAAGTGTAGGAGGTGCGTAAGTGAGGTGAGTGAAATGGGGCCCTGTGTGTGGCGGGGAAAATGGAGGGCTGAGTCTTCATCTCCGGCAGATCGGAGAGGAAATGGGTCGTAGAGGTTGGGGGTTGTGGAGAAAGGAGGAGGGTAAGCAAAGTAGTGGGCGAAGGTGCTGGTGGTAGGGCGGAGGTTGTGAGATGGTCAGGTGACAGTGGAGTGAAGCTATGGAGTCGGGAAATCAACGAGAAATAAAAACAAAAATTCACCTCGTCGGAGCGAGGTGTTGGCAGAGGGGAACGGCCTGGGCTGGGCTTCAGATGAAGTCCTGGGTCTTCGCACAACAGGGGCGATCGCTCCCCGGTGCTCGACGGTGCCCGGAGGTCACCGATACGCGGCGGAGGCGCCGCGGGTCAACACCGGCAGAAAGCCATTATCGCCTCAACGTTCCGCCCCTCTGCTGTCACCGGAGAGGCGGAGGAAGCTAGGGTTAAAGCCTAAAATGGTGGACAAGGTCTCTGGTGGCGGGGGAGGTGGTTAAATAGGCGGAGGCAGTCGGAGGTTACGTGAGGGTGAAGCGTTTTTGCGAGGGGAATAAAGGCAAAGGTCACTAATGGCAGGCGTTGATGAGGGTTGCACGAGGATGACAGAGATATGGGCTTCGTGGGGCGACGGTCAGGAGAGAGAGGCATGGCCGGAGTGGCCTTCCAAAATAGGAAGGGGTGTGGTGGTTAGCGAGTCGTAACGCCTGGGGCGAGGCGCGCGGGAGGTTGACTATGGACCATAGCCATTGGATCTAACGATCCAACGGCTGGGAATGGAGCGCTTGCAGAGGGCCACGATGAGATCCTTGGGATCTGATCGTGTGGCTAGGACATAGGCGGGAGTGGGTGGTTAGGATGGAGGTATGGGGGAGATCTACGGCTGGAAACGAAGGGGTGACGTGACATATGGAAGGCCGTGGATGAGGAGGTGATCGGACGGCTACGGGGAATGGGCGACGTGGCACAAGGGAGATTGTAGGATGGGGACTGGATCTAATGGTTGTGGATGAGGCGCGAGGTAGCGGCGGGGATTAGATCTGGAAGATGATCGGACGGTGGGCGATGGAGCGGGTTCAACGGATGAGATGGAGGCGGACTCAGCGGATCCAATGGCCCAAGAGGTCGATGGGTGGTGAGAGGGGAGGCGGGCCACGTGGGCAGCCCAGAGGGTGCCACGTGGCCCAATGAGAAAATTCAGAGTAAAATTACAAAGAAAATTAGAAAAGAAATAGTTAGAGACCGAATTAGGAAAAAAGTCAAAAGATGAAAGTTGCTCGTCTCGACGAGATCTACAACTTTCATGTTGGTCAAAAAGACAAAAGAGGTCATTTGTACAAAACGTATTTTTGGGGGCATTTTTAGGGGAATAAAAACACCGATTTTGTGGTTTTGAGATGTTTTTGTATTTTGTCTTTTTAAAGGGTTAGTGAACTATGGACAATTATTCTTCATAATTTTTAGGGGTTTTGAGGATAATATAATTACAAGAAAATAAGAGGAATTAAAAACAATAATTTAATGGTGAAATATATACAATATAATACATAATAAAACCAAGGAATTACAGGTGATTTTTATTGGATTGATTAAGAAGGGGGTTTAATTTACGGCTTTTAGCATGATGAATACGAGATTCATCATAACCCTATACTTAAACCATGCTCGTCCTCGAGCATCTAAATAATGAAGGAATCGGATTAATTCCTGACAGTGCGCGTGAAAAATTCAAGGCTCGATCTTTCAAAGACCCTTGACCTAAGTGATCCTAAAATTCTTAGTTTATCCAAGCCTTAGTTAGAAGGAATCCAGCTTCTCTGATTATCAGACTCTCTTTTTGTACATATAATATAAGGATATGACATTTAGTGTACTGCATTTCATGAGAGCCGAGTCGATGCATCACTCAAAGTTCCAGTCCCAAAGACTCTCCTCTAAACCTAATCCTCAATACTAGGGAATAAGTCTATTCTTGCTTCAGTCAACCATCTCATTAGTTTGTCAGTCTTGAAATGTTCATGGACGGCCAGATGATGAGGTAATGGGATTGTGTCTATTTTTCTCACCCTCACATTGGAACAAGGGGCCTCTCGTGTGCCTTTTTACTCAACACATGTAAATTTTAATTTTTGTTGATCAATGTGTCTGTCAAGAGAGTTGGAGTCGTCTGCACTTGTTTTTCTGGGAGTACACCAGGGTGTGTCTTTTCTGAGTATCTAAGATACCTTCGACACCCAGAATTGTATCTCTTACGATGCAGGGCCCTTTTTGTGGTGTCAGCCTGACTCCTTGGTCCTAATTAGCTCTTGGTCCAAGTGGACACTTTGAAAATATTTGGGAGCGCTCGCCATTGGTGGAATCTCATTTGTATTTTGACTTTGATATTCAAAGTTTTTTCTTTGACATTTCATTTCTTTTGTTGGCAAGCTCCACTACTTTTACCAAAAGTTGGCGCACACTGATCAACAAATTCCTTTAAGTTTCATCACACCCTGGCACATAGGTAAATATCAAAGAGATAGCATATGAATCTTGTTCACAAATTGGCTAGGGTTTTGCTGACACTCAGGCTTCTTGAAGCCTTCATTAACTTTATCCCATCGTCGAATATCATTAGGTCGGGTCTAAACTCAAATCTCTGGTCCGAGTTCCTCAAGTGATATCTCAACTAAGCTCATCAATCATGCACTTGTGGAAGTGACTGTGCTGATCACATTTTCTTGAAGGTAGAGATGAAGAGTGCAATATAGCACTTAAATCTTTCAAACCAAGGAAGTGTGGATATTTAAGTCTTTAAAAACCCTAATGACTAAGGCATGTTAACTCAGACTCTCAAGACCCCAGAGATCCAGTGTCCTCAAAATCCTCAAGCCTTGAGTGAGTGTGAATGTGTTAGGAATACACCAACTCCTTAGGTTAGTGATTTTTTTGTGTGATTTTTTTCTTTTGCAGATTTTTATGGGTTTTAATTTTGTTTTAATTCCTCAGAGAGATAATGACTGGCCCAGGCTCAAATAGAAGTATCCACTCTCAGCCAGTATGGGCGTAAATACGGGCCGAGGCCATATGCGATGTCCTATAAACCACCCACTCTGCTAAGGGAGACTGAGGTTCCCTTACTGAAAATGTCCACTAAGCCTAGTAGTCAGAATCAAATTCCAAGAAAGATTTTTAATTTTTCAATTTTTTTAAAAGGAATATTTACACAAATTAATTCCTCATTTTTTGAACCCAGCCCAATTTTGAACACACATGAACAACGATCATCAGATCAAAGCAAGACAAGGAGAGCAGGGTCCCATTTTTGAAAAGGAATATTTACACAAATTAATCCCTCATTTTTTTAATAAACAATTTTTACAAGGTTTTTACCCAGTTCACAAGTTTACCAAAACCCAGCCTGAAAAATAAAATTTAAAAAAATTTAAAAACACAAGCTAAGGCTAAAGTAAATATACAGTAATATACGGTATACCCCCTATACTTAAATTTTGCTATGTCCTCATAGCACAAGTGCCATGAAGCCAAGGTTCGATTCGGTTCAAATATAGGGTAATATAGCGGAACTGAGGAGGAGTGTCCCCCTATACTTACGCCAAAATCGGCCTAAGTACAAGAAGACAGAACGAGGGAGGGATGAGCAGGCAGGTCCCCCCTATACTTAGGCTACAAATAGCCTAAGTAAGGTCTGCATTAGGGGGAGGGTGTTCTATGATACAAGGGTGGGGGA